>CAJQZJ010037464.1:914902-1029179 GCA_907164525.1 Lophiomys imhausi
GGCTGTCCTGGACTCGCTTTGTAGACCAGGCTGGCCTCGAACTCACAAAGATCCGCCTGCCTCTGCCTCCCAAGTGCTGGGATTAAAGGCATGCGCCACCACCGCCCGGCCTCCAGATGTTTTTTTATTGTATGGGATTGATTTAGCTATTCTGGGTTTTTTTGTTGTTCCATATGAAATTGAGAATAGCTCTTTCCAGGTCTATAAAGAATTGTGTTGGTATTTTGATAGGAATTGCAGTGAGTCTGTATATTGCTTTTGGTAGGATGGCCATTTTTATTATGTTGATCCTACCTATCCATGAGCATGGGAGATCTTTCCATCTTCTAAAGGCCTCTTCCATTTCTTTCTTCAAGGGCTTGAAGTTCTTGTTCTACAGGTCCTTTACTTGCTTGGTTAGAGTTACCCCCAGGTATTTTATGTTGTTTGTGGCTATTGTGAAGAGGGTTGTTTCCCTTATTTCTTTCTCAGCCCATTTGTTTGTTGTATAAAGAAGGGCTTCTGATTTTTTTGAATTAATTTTGTATCCAGCCACTTTGCTGAAGGTGTTTATCAGCTGTAAGAGTTCTCTGGTGGAATTTTTGGGGTCGCTTATGTATACTATCATATCATCTGCAAATAGGGATAATTTGACTTCTTCGTTTCTGATGTTTATCCCCTTGATGTCCTTTAGTTGTCTTATTCCTCTAGCAAGAACTTCAAGTACTATCTTGAAGAGATAGGATGAAAGTGGACATCCTTGTCTTGTCCCTGAGTTTAGAGGAAATGCTTCAAGTTTCTCTCTATTTATTTTGATGTTGGCCACTGGCTTGCTGTATATTGCCTTTATTATTTCTAGGTATGGTCCTTGTATGCCCGTTCTCTCCAGAACTTTTAGCATGAAGGGGTGTTGGATTTTGTCAAATGCTTTTTCTGCATCTAGCGCGATTATCATGTGGTTTTTTTCTTTCATCTTGTTTATATGGTGAATGACGTTGATAGACTTTCGTATGTTGAAGCATCCTTGCATTCCTGTGATGAAGCCTACTTGATCATGGTGTATGATACTTTTGATGTGTTCTTGAATTCGGTTTGCTAGTATTTTATTAAGTATTTTTGCATCTATGTTCATGAGGGAGATTGGTCTGAAGTTCTCTTTCTTTGTTGGGTCTTTGTGTGGTTTAGGAATCAGGGTGAGTGTGGACTCGTAGAATGAGTTTGGCAATGTTCTTTCAGATTCTATTTTGTGAAAGAGTTTGAAAAGTATTGGTGTTAGCTCCTCTTTGAAGGTCCAGTAGAATCTGTGCTAAAGCCCTCTGGCCCTGGGCTTTTTTTGGTTGGGAGATTTTTAATGACTGTTTCTATTTCCTTAGGGGTTATAGGGCTATTTAATTGTTTATCTGATCTTGATTTAGCTTCGGTAGGTGGAATCTATCAAGAAAATTGTCCATTTCACTTAAGTTTTCAAATTTGGTGGAGTATAGATTTTAAAGTAGGATCCAAATATTCTCTGGATTTCTTCAATGTCTGTTGTTATTTCTCCCTTTTCATTTCTGATTTTGTTGATATGTGTTTTCTTCCCCTGTCTTTTAGTTAATCTGGCTAAGGGTCTGTCTATTTTGTTGATTTTCTCGAAGAACCAACTCTTGGTTTCATTGATTCTTTGTATAGTTCTTTTTGTTTCTAAGTAGTTGATTTCAGCCCTAAGTTTGATGATCTCCTGCCTTCTGCTCCTCTTGGGAGTGTTTGCTTCTTTTTTTTCCAATTCACTCAGTTTAGCTGTTAATTTGCTAATATGAGCTGTCACAATTTTCTTTTTGAAGGCACTTAGTGCTATGAACTTTCCTCGTAGCACAGGTTTCATTATGTCCCATAGGTTTGGGTATGTTGTGTCTTCATTTTCGTTGGATTTTAAGAAGCCTTTGATTTCCTTCTTTATTTCTTCCCTGACCCAGTGGTCCTCTAGTAAAGAGTTGTTCAATTTCCATGTGAGTGTAGACTTTCTGTTGATTCTTTTGCTATTGAAGTCCAGCTTTATTCCATGGTGGTCTGATAAGATACAAGGGGTTATTTCAATTTTCTTGTATCTGTTGAGGCTATCTTTGTGTCCAACTATATGGTCGATTTTGGAGAAGGTTCCGTGAGGTGCTGAGAAGAAGGTGTATTCTTTTGTGTTTGGGTGAAACGTTCTGTAAATATCTGTTAGGTCCATTTGGTTCATGATCTCTGTTAGACTCATTATATCTCTGTTTGGCTTCTGTCTTGATGACCTGTCCATAGTTGTGAGTGGGGTGTTGAAGTCTCCCACTATTAAAGTTTTTCGATCAATGTGCGATTTAAGTTTTAGAAGCATTTCTTTTATAAATGTAGGTGCCTTAGTATTTGGGGCATAGATGTTCAATATTGAGATGACCTCTTGGTGGATATTTCCTTTAATGAGTATGTAATGCCCTTCTCTGTCTTTTTTTTATTAACTTCAATTAGAAGTCTATTTTGTTTGATATTAGGGTGGCTACTCCAGCTTGTTTCCTGGGTCCATTTGCTTGGAAAACCTTTTCCCAGCCCTTTACTCTGAGGTAGTATTTATCTTCAATAGTGAGGTGTGTTTCTTGTATACAGCAAAAAGATGGGTCTTGTTTACAAATCCAGTCTGTAAGTCTGTGTCTTTTTATTCGTGAGTTGAGTCCATTGATGTTGATGGATATTAGTGACCAGGGGTTGTTATTTCTCATTATTTTGGTATAGCTAGCTGGGTTTGTGAGGAGATATTGTTTGAATTTGATTTTGTCATGGAATATTTTTTTTTCTCCTTCTGTGTTGATAGAGAGTTTTGCTGGGTATAGTAGTCTGGCTGGGCACCTATGTTCTCTCAGGGCTTGTAGGACAACCGTACAGGCCCTTCTAGCTTTTAAAGTTTCTGAGGAGAAGTCAGGTGTAATTCTGATGGGTCTGCCATTCATTGTATGTGACTTGGCCTTTTTCTCTTACAGCTTTTAATATCCTTTTCTTTGTTCTCTACATTTGGAGTTTCTATTATTATGTGGTGAGAGGAGTTTCTTTTCTGATCTAATCTGTTTGGTGTTCTGTAATCCTCTTGGATTTTTACTGACATCTCTTTCTTTAGGTTTGGGAAGTTTTCTTCTATGATTTTATTGAAGATATTTCCTGGACCATGGAGTCGGGAGTGTTCTCTTTCCTCTATGCCTATAATTCTTAGGTTGTGTCTTTTCATTGAGTCCTTGATTTCTTGGATGTTGTGGGTGGGAGATTTTTTAGCTTTCTCATTTTCTTTGGATGTTGTACTGATTTCTTCCATCGAATCTTCCATGCCTGAGATCCTGTCTTCCATCTCTTGCATCCTATTTTTCATACTCACATCCGTAGTTCCTGTTCTCTTCTCTTGATTCTCCATTTCCTCTTTTAACTCTGACTGTGTTTTCTTTATTGTTTCCATTTCTGTTTTCATGTCTTGAATGGTATTGTTCGTTTTGTACATTTCCTTCTCCAGTTTGCTTGTTTTTGCCCAGAGATCTTTCGTTGCTTTATCCTTTTTCTGTTCAAGCTGGGTCACCTTGGCTTGAAGCTCTTTAATGGTGTTATTCATTGTTTTGACTTGTAAAATTGTGGCTTCTTTGAATTCCTTCATAGTTTTAAGTTCTTCTTGAAGGGACTCTATCACTTTCCATAATGTAGAATTATCATCGTTTTCATGTGTTTCAGTTGTGGTGAGGTCGTTCAGGCTGGACGGAATAGCGTTGCTTTCTTTTGTTGGAGACATTTCGCTCTGTTTTTTTTTTTGTTTGTTTGTTTGTTTAGGGCCTCTGCCATGTTGAATTTTTTTTTGCTGTCTTCTGGACTTGGGTCCAAAGGGGGTGCTTTGGTGTAGGAATAGCATTGCCTTACTCCACCCCTATAAGGTGAGTCATTCAGCCCCGCCTCCCAGGGGAGTCCTAACTAATCCAGGTGGCGGAGCGGTGTACAAGTAAACTCTGGTTCCCTGCTGGAAGGGCCCGTACTAGTACAAAAGTCCGATATACGACAGTTTCAAATATCTCGCAGTTTGCCCGGGGTTGGTTCTTGTAGTGGGTAAATCTACAGTTCAGCTCCAGTAGCCTTGCTGCTCCAGCAGCTTGGAAACAGCATTGACGTCACAGACTGCTATCTGCGGTCTGAAGGCACTTTGCAGAGGAGCTCTGCTCACTTCCAAGGGTCTCAACCTTTCGCCAGATAATTGGATCTTTTGTGTGAGACCTGGGAGTGCCCAGCAGGGTGGGGATTATCTGTGCGTGGGTTCTGAATCTGCCAGCTGGGTATTAGGTTGAAATTTACCGGGGGTCTCTCCTGTTGGGGGATGGGTTATCCCAATTCCCGTGTCCAGAGGCTTCCTAGCATGTCTGAGTGGGAAGGGGCATCCTGCCCAGGGATCTTCCATGGTCCCTGTGTAGCTGGGTGAGATTTAGAAGGGGTCGTGCCCTTTATACAGCGTCCTGCAACACTTGCTGCCTTGTGACTGTTGACCCCGAAATCAAAATAAGTCCGCGCCAGCTGCCACCATCTTGGATCTCCTCACAAATAGACATTTTAAAAGGAGACAACCATAGAGACATGACTCTTCTCATTGTGCTCTGATCTTATACTGACAGCTTATCTATTTCTAAGAAAAATGGGATTCTGTTCCTGTTCAGATTAGAATAGAAGTTCAGTTGCTGTTTATAAGAGAAACAGTCCATTCATTCTTGGAACTTAACCTCCAGGCAGTGAGTTAGTAGCCTAGTAGTTTATTCAGGTCAGAGACTAAACTGAACGACAGTTAGTCATGTAACACTCCTTACCCTGGTCAACCTATAACAGCCTCATATGGTAGTACTATTACAAAGTCTGACCTCTTTACAGTATTACTACTCCCTTTAAGCCCACGATCAAGTCCTGTGTTCTTTGTCTACTTAATTTGAATATACTAAAACTCTAGCCAGCAATGCGTGCATAAAGATCTCTATAGCCACAGTGATAATAACTATTATTATTATAGTTTTTTGAGAGGAGCAGACACCATTAAGGGTATGAGTCATCCTCACAGGCTAACACAAAATTATCAGTAGGTAAAGAACACAGTGAGTTTGTAGAAATTTCCATTAATTTAGTCTGATAATTTCTATAAGAAATTAGACTAAGTAAGAGAAATGACCTCTCAGGACATTAGCTAATCATAATCCCCAAGGATAGGAGATCTGTTTTTCCTACCTGAAAAAAATCTGATACCAAATGTATGGAAGTTCTCATTTTATATATAGAAATACCCAAATGACTTTGGGTTATCTTTTTTTGTTTGGTTGGTTGTTTTTGTTTTCTGAGACAGGATCTCACTGTGCAACTCTTGACTCTCCTGGAACTCACAGAGCTTTACCTTCCCCTGCCCCTCCCTCAGTGCTGGGATTAAAGGTGTACACCACTCCACCCAGCTTGGAACATATCTTTATTTTCATTTTTTGAAACAGAATCTCACCATATAGACCAGGCTGGCAAACTCAAAATCCTCCTGCTTCAGCCTTTCGTATGCCAGGATTATAGGTATGTGTCACAACACCCAACTTCCTATAATGATTTAAGTAATGCAGTATTGGCCCAAATAATAAAAGGTGATGTACACAAAAGTAAGTTATTATGTTAGAGTTTTAGAATTCCTAGCATCAACAAAGATGAGTCACTTTGGATTTTGAATCAAGCTCCTCTCTTTATTTCCTTCTTTCTTTCTTTTTTAAAGATTTTACAGAATGATCAACTAGATGAAATACCTCCATTGGGTACTGAGGAAGTTTCAGCAGTTAGCCAAGCATGGTTTACAACTAAAGAAGATAAAGATTCTCTCACCAACAAAGGTAAGGCAGACTGAATTTTGGCTTACAATATCAGAAGCCATGTGTCTAGAAAGGCTTGTTGTTATCAAAATTCTGAATCGGGACTTCATTGGTGGGACCGAGTAATATAGTCTTTCTAATCGGTTTAAATGTTAGCCTGAATGATACCAGAATGCCATTTATTTTACAATAACTATTACCTATTCTTGATACAAAGTTAGGTTTTGTAATACTATTTTTTGAACACATATACTGTGGTATTTAGGAGGCAATACAGTTATTGCTTGAGAGGAGAAAGTCAGTCTTACTTTGGCTTGAAAAGCCCTTAGAAGTATAAAGCAGGGTAGCATTTATAGTGTGCTCTGCTACTTGCCAGCAGAGCTGAAAGAAGCTGTTCTCAAAAAACCAAAGAACTATGGAGTGCATCTATATTACTCTATGGAAAAGAAGCAGAGATACGTGAGTGATTTCAACTGCTATACAAGAAATACTCATAACAATTCATTCACTTGGTATCTGGTTTATTGTGTTTACTTAGCCCCAAAATCTTTAGTACTTGTTTTTTTTTTTTTTGCCTGTAAAATTAATTTTTTAATGAAAGAAATCTTTTTGAATATGATTTGACTCTCCTTCCCTTTTCTCAGCAATTTATACTTCTGAAAGAGAAGTAGTACTTTAAAAATCTTTTGTCATTATTGTCCCTCAGTGAGGATACAATAGCTCCTGCACCTGAGGACATTTCAGATGAATGAAAAACTAGATTAGCCAGTTCTATTCCCAGTGACAAATTTATCACAAAGGAGATTTGCTGTACTGTATTCCTCTCAGAGGGGATAATATTTTGTGTAATATCTCTTTTATTTATAGTATATTAATATTTCTCTTAAAGGACATAAATGGAAGCAGGGGATGTGGTCCAAGGAAGAAATTGATATTTTGATGAACAACATCGAGCGCTATCTGAAGGTACCCCATGATACAGTTTTTATCTTTCAATAATTTGTTTACTGATGATGGCAAGAATTTCCAGATAGCATTTTGTGTGATTATTTTGGATGTCTCACTGGTTTTTATAACAGAAGATGGATGCCTTAATAATTTAAAGGTCTGTGATTATAGTATTATATATTTAAATAGATTTTGAATTTTAACCATAAAATAGCTTTAGTTACTATTACTAGCTGATGTTTATACCTTTATAAACTTTATAAAAAAATCTCTAAACCTTCTCAGTTTGTTAAGCCTTTGTTTTCAGGTAGCCGTGTTTTCAGGGTTTGTCTGTGCCCTGGGGTTTGCATCTTATTTCAGCTTATATCATATTAGTTCCTTGCTTTTTGAAATAAGCAACTTTAAGTTCATTTGCATAGGCCCTTATCTTGCAATCCTTCATCTTTACTAAATGTCCATTGAAGTAGGATTTTTGAGGAGTCACTGGAGACAAGAATCTTCTTAATAGGTACTAACTGGGGGGAAAATACAGTGAAAAATTATGCAAGTTTTTCATATTCAAAGCACTCATGCAAATGGTATGCGTGTGTTACACCTTAAAAATTCAGGGAGGAATTGATTATTTTCAGGATTGGAACAATTAAGTAAAAAAAAAAAAAAAAAAAAAAAAAAGAATTTGATTTGTTTTATGAGGCAAGGTTTTACTATGTAGCCTGGGTTGGCTTTGAAATTGTGGCAGTCCTCCCTCTTCAGCCCTTGTGGTACTGTGATTACAGGCAATTTTTCTATGTACCAAGGTATGAGCTGAACTAAGAGTGGGCCAAATGTAAACATTGTATTTAAATGCTGAGTAGCAGTGGATCAGAGATCCACTGTACCCAGCATGTAATATTAACCCTTTAACTGGAAACAAGATAAATAGCTTCAGGACAGCTGGCATGAAATACTGGTCAAATGATTGGAACCTTATTGTACAGAAATGTGAAATAATAAAGCTTGAAAGAAAAACTGATGGTTTAGTTAAGTGGTAGATTAGTGGTGGAGATCTAGCTACATTCTTATTGCAGAGTGTAGATTCCTCTCCTGAGCCTTGCTGCCTTACCCTTGAGATGGAGTTAAATTCAGATATTTGAAATGTAGATCATTGGCCTTGCCTGGTATAGCAGGGTATATGCACTCATTATTTAGCTATTATCATTGTTTGACATGTATAAAAACATTGGTGCCTATCACATCTTTGTTCTTAAGCTGAATTTTACTGCAGTCTTCCTAAGGTAAGCTTCGTAAACTGTAAAGAGCTTTAAAAAAACTTTCACTCTTTGCAAGTTGTCTACAAGTGAATGGAAGTGCTTTTACAAAGTCTGTTTTGAGGAAACAATAACAACAAAAAGTCAGTAAATATTGAGAATGAGCTAAAAGTTGTCCACTGGTTGGAACTGAAGCTGAGGGTTGCTATAGGGCAGTGATTAATGCTTACCTGGTGGGATGTGGCATGACCAGAAAATGCTAAAAGTTTAGATACAGCAGTAAAACACAGTAAGAAACACCAGATTTGGCAAATTAAGATGATGGTTCCTTGCCTAGTAGATTTGAGTAGACATTCTCCAAGGACCCCTCCATTTTAGTGATCTGACTAAGATTTGAGACATATGGAAGGGCCCATCAGTAGACTAGGTGAGAATGGCAGGAACTCTACCTCACAAGAAAAAGCAAATAGGCAAGTAATCTGTCCTAGTAAGTAAATCCTGAGGAAGAGCTGGAATAACTTAAAGCAGTATTGAGTTTAGGTCATTGGGAGAATGGTAAGATTGACAGAAACAGGCAGTGTTGAAAAGTCTGGGAAAGGAGAAAAGATAATTCATTTTTAAATCTTGATGTCATTGTGTGGTGCTCTTAGAAAAATGCTGAAGAGCCACTTTTAAACAGAGCACTGTAATTTTACCTGTTTTTGACATTTACGTAAAAAGATGGTATTTTATAAATTCTCTTGCTCAGAATTGTGATTTTTTTGGTAGCCATTTTCTATTGACTTATTTAACTGTATTTCACTGAGCAAACATCTCAGGCTGCTCATAACACAGGAAATGCCTATTTTCATTCTTTAGGTTTATGCTGTTGATTTTCAAGTAAAATAATATTAGGTGCTTATTGGTCAATGTATTTCTTTTTAAATTTCTGTTTGTATTTTGTACCCATTTTGCTGTGGGTTTTTGTTTTTTGGGTTTTTTTTCCTGCTAGATGTTCATAATATATTGACATATTAAGGATTTATAGGTCATTCATTACAGATACCTTGTCAAATTTAGGGCTTTTTTCCCCCTTTGAATAACATTTAATGGACAAACATTCTTAATTTCAGTGTCAGGTTTTTTTTACTTTGTTTTGTGTGCTTGTGTAAGATAACATGAAATTTCTTATTGTTCTGTTCATATTTTATAATTTTGCATTTAATTTTGATTTTTCCCCCAACTAATGTGAGGTAGGGCTTCAGTTTTTTTTATGTATGGATGGCAATTACCCCTTCATAGTATATGGTGTGAAAGTCTTTTCCTCTATGTTTTCAATCTTTTTGTTATTGTCTATACCAGTATAATGCTAGCTCAGACACTTATACCTGACAGGGCATGGATGTCTTAGCTATTTTTGGTCCTCTTCTCTTAAAATCTTACAGGTAGTAGAGGATAAAATCCTGATAAAATTTTTGATGGAATTACAGTAACCCTGTACAAAAATTGTAATATTTTTTAATTCTGTGTTTTCTGTGACTTTTATAAGCTTTATACAGAAATGCAAATGTCTATTGATATCATATTTGGCAACTTGATACAGTTCTTTGTAGTTGCTACTTTTTTGTTTTTTTCTCAAAAATTTTTTGGCTATCTGTATGCATAACATTCTCTATAAATAATTATTTTCAAGTATGTTTTTCTGGTATATATGTTCTTTTATCAGGTCAGCAGCTAGCCGTAATAAAGTGAAAGATTTGTCATCTATTAGTATTTTCTACATATTTTGAAATTTGACAAATTTTCTGTAATTGTGCTGGTATAAGTCATCAGAGTAATGATTGTTTTGAAACTCAAGCTTCTGTTACTAGGATAGGCTGCCATCGATATATTTATTAACTTTCTTACACATCTCTGGGTTCAGTGTAATGATGTGGTGGGATTTTAGGATCTATATTCATGTGTAAGCTTCAAGACTTGTCCTGAAATTATTTTCTGAAAATTTTCTCATTTTGTTTTGCTACTGAGGTTATGCAAGCCTAGTAAAACCAGAAATTATCACCACAGTTATTTTTCTCTTAAATATTTGTGGTGTTTATTTATAATATCACTTGGACCTGGCAGTTTCATTAAGGAAAGATCAGTAGTAATAGATTGTTTGTAATTACCTGGTTTGTGTCTATCTGATTTTCTATCTCTTCCAGAACCATTTTGGTAAGTTGATTGTTTTTAGAAGTTTGGTCATTTTCTGTAAATTCCAACTTATAAAATTGTTCATGATGCTCATTTGTTTAATCTCTGCAACATCTCTACTTAGGCCTTATTTCATTTCTAGTAATTGTTGTATCTTTTACTTTGTCAGAAATGTATCATTTCAAATTTTATTTTTAATTCATCCTTTCAGAGAACCAATTTTTAAACTTTCAGTTTATTTGACTGCTGAATTTTGTTCTTTTGATTTACTTATACCTGTTTCAAGATTTTTAGTTTTTAATAATTTTTAAATGAGTTAAACAGAAATTGAGTTGTTTGAATTGGATGGTTTATATTTGTGCCTTTAGGTATCACTTGAATAATTATTGCAACATTTTAAGTTTATATTTGATTTATTAACAATAGAGTTTTCCTCTGAATATCATTGTTAACCTACTAAAACTAGTGTAAGAGTATAATATATCCACATTTATTGTTATCAGAATTCCCTAAATTATAGAAATGTGCTCCATTTAGGCTCGCGGAATAAAAGATGCTACAGAAATCATCTTTGAGATGTCAAAAGACGAAAGAAAAGATTTCTACAGGACTATAGCATGGGGGCTGAACCGGCCTTTGTTTGCAGTTTATAGAAGAGTGCTGCGCATGTATGATGACAGGAACCATGTGGGAAAGTATGAAAACTTGTAATTCTGCATATTTTCATGTAAAAAGTGGGAATGGTTAAGGAAGTGTCATTTTTTAGTTAATTCCTAAAGTGAAGGCAACCATGAGTCATCACTGATAATTTTGTCCTATAAGTCTTAGTTATGTGATGAAACCTATAATAAGGACTTTTTTAGGAATTAGAATTTGAACTGCCTTCCTTAGGTTAACTTGATTGAATTGACTATGTCTGAGTTTGCTTTGTAGAAACTAAACATTGGGTTGCTTAAAGATGTAAGAAATGTTAAAAGAATTCAACATTCATTGATAGTATTTGTTTCCTGTTTGATTTGGGAATATTGTAGACTAGGTTATCGACTTTATTTGTTTTTAAATAAGAAAATAACTTAGCTAGTTAATTAATAGATTTCTGCCAAAGGTAGCATTTATGGAGAGGTATCAGGGTTGTTCAATAGAATGATTCTGTGGTATTGCTGATGCTTCCATCTGTGGGACATTAAATATATAATATGGCCTGATAGACACTACTGAGCTCCCAATCCCAGTTTTCCTCTAGCCCATCATGAAGCTGCCAGTGAGAATACATTTCAGATCTGAAGGGAGTCAACTTAGGTTTTATTATGGAGGAAACAAGAATTTTTGAATCAAGAATGAATGACTTGGCTAACTTTTCAAAAACCTTCCATATAGTACAACTGGTTACAAAATGGACAGCCTTATATAATTTTCAAATAAATATACTTTTCTTAAAATATTAAAAGAATGCTTCAATGGCTGTGTGGAAATAAAAACATTATGTTAGAGTATCTATGCCTGATTAAAGAAAAATAAGAATTTTTTTTTCCTCTTTACCTGTCATGCACTGTTATCTATTAAGTCTATTGGAGCACTTGTATTTCAGAGACCAAACTTTGAAATAAACTACGTAACTTAAGGCAGGTTTTAAATGTTGGATTTCCATAGAAAAAATGATACAGTATATATGTGTATTATAGCTATAAATAATTACTAGGGATTTTTCTTTTTTTAAATTTATTTATTGCTTCAGATAACATCTCCACCATAGTGTCCTCTTTCCACCCCTCCCAGTCCCGCCCTCCCACCCTCTACCCCCTAACCCTTCCATCCCACTTCTCTGGAGTAGAGTGTCCCTACATAACAGTCTCCCACCTCAGTTCAGCAGTCATATGAGGGCCAAGAGCCTCCTCATACACTGGGGGCCTACAAGGCAGTAAGTACCACCAAGGAAAAGTGTCTCAATGACAGGGAGAGAGAACAAAACAAGACAAAAAAAGTCTATGTCCATGTTCCCTTTGATGCATTGGTTGTAGTATAGTTATTCTGTACTATATGGCTAAAATCTGACTATAAGTGAATAGATGCCATGTGCATCCTTCTGAGTCTGGGTTAGCTCACTCAGGATGAGCTTTTCTAGTTCCATCCATTTGGCTGCAAATTGCATAATTTCATTGTTTCTGATAGCTGCGTAGTATTCCATTGTGTAGATGTACCATAGTTTTTTAATACATTCTTCAGTTGAGGGACATCTGGGTTTTTTCCAATTTCTAGCTATTACAAATAAGGCTGCTATGAACATAGATGAGGAAACTTCCTTGTGATTCGGTGAGGAGTCATTTGGAGGTATACCCAGAAGTGGTATGACTGGGTCCCAAGGCAGAGCTATTCCAAGTTTTCTAAGATATCGCCAGACTGACTTCCATAGTGGTTGCACAAGCCTGCACTCCCACCAACAATGGAGGAGGGTTCCCCTTTCTCCACACCCTCGCCAGCATGTGCTATCATTTGAGTTTTTAATCTTAGCCATTCTGACGGGTGTGAGATGGAATCTTAGTCTTGAGTCGCATTTCTCTGATGATTAAGAATACTGAGCATTTCTTCAAGTGTCTCTCGGCCTTTAGGAATTCCTCCTTTGTGAATTCTCTGTTCAGCTCTTTCCCCCATTTTTTAATTGGATTATTTGGTTTCTTGACATTTAATTTCTTGTGTTCTTTGTAAATTTGGATATTAGCCCTTTGTCAGATGTGGGGTTGGTGAAGATTTTTTCCCAGTCTGTAGGCTGCCATTTTGTTTGAATGATAGTGTCTCTTGCCTTACAGAAACTGTTCAATTTCATGATGTCCCATTTATTGATTGTTGGTCTTAGGTCCTCAGCTGTTTCTGTTCAGGAAATTGTCACCTGTGCCAATGATTTCAAGGGTTTTTCCCACTTTCTCTTCCAGTAGATTTAGTGTGACCAGCCTTATGTTAAGGTCTTTGATCCACTTGGACTTAAGTTTTGTACAAGGTGATAAGTATGGGTCTAATTTCATTCTTTTACAAGTGGACATCCAGTTGGACCAGCACCATTTCTTGAAGATGCTGTCCTTTTTCCATTGTGCAGTTTTGGCTTCTTTGTCAAAGTTTAGGTGACCATAGGTGTGTGGGTTTATTTCTGGGTCTTCAATTTGATTCCATTGGTCAACTGGTCTGTTTCTATACCAGTACCATGCTGTTTTTATTACTATTGCTCTGTAGTACAGCTTGAAATCTGTGATGATGATACCTCCAGATGTTTTTTTATTGTACAGGATTGATTTAGCTATTCTGGCTTTTTTGTTGTTCCATATGAATTTGAGAATAGCTTTTTCCAGTTCTATAAAGAATTGTGTTGGTATTTTGATAAGAATTACATTGAATCTTTATATTGCTTTTGGTAGGGTGGCCATTTTTATTATGTTGATCCTACCTATCCATGAGCATGGGAGATCTTTCTATCTTCTGATGGCCTCTTCAGTTTCTTTCTTCTTCAAGGGCTTGAAGTTCTTGTTATACATGTCCTTCACTTGCTTGGTTAGAGTTACCCACAGGTATTTTATATTGTTTGTGGCTATTGTGAAGGGAGTTGTTTCCCTAATTTCTTTCTCAGCCCATTTATTTGTTGTATAAAGAAGAGCTTCTGATTTTTTTGAATTAATTTTGTATCCAGCCACTTTGCTGAAGGTGTTTATCAGCTGTAAGAGTTCTCTGGTGGAATTTTTGGGGTCGCTTATGTATACTATCATATCATCTGCAAATAAGGATAATTTGACTTCTTCGTTTCCAATTTGTATCCCCTTGATCTCCTTATTTGTCTTATTGCTCTAGCAAGAACTTCAAGTACTATATTGAAGAAATATGGCGAAAGTGGACATCCTTGTCCCTGATTTTAGAGGAAATGCTTCAAGTTTCTCTCCATTAATTTTGATGTTGGCTACTGGCTTACTATATATTGCCTTTATTATTTCCAGATATGGTCCTTGTATGCCTGTTCTCCAGAACTTTTATCATGAAGAGGTGTTGGATTTTGTCAAATGCTTTTTCAGTATCTAGCGAGATAATCATGTGGTTTTTTTTCTTTCATGTTGTTTATGTGGTGAATTATGTTGATAGATTTTCCTATGTTGAACCAATCGCTGCCTTCCTGGGATGAAGCCTACTTGATCATGGTGTATGATAGATTTGATGTGTTCTTGGATTCTGTTTGAAGTATTTTTGCATCTATGTTCATGAGGGAGATTGGTCTGAAGTTCTCTTTCTTTGTTGAGTCTTTGTGTGGTTTAGGAATTAGGGTAACTTTGGCCTCATAGAATGAGTTTGGCAGTGTTCTTTCTAATTCTATTTTGTGAAAGAGTTTGAAGAGTATTGGTATTAGCTCTTCTTTGAGGTCTGATAGAATTCTGTGCTGAAACCATCTGGCCCTGGGCTTTCTTTGGTTGGGAGATTTTTAATGACTGTTTCTATTTCCCTATGGGTTATAGGGCTGTTTAATCTGTTAATCTGATCTTGATTTAGCTTCGATAGATGGAATCTATCAAGAAAATTGTCCATTTTGCTTAAGTTTTCATATTTGGTGGAGTATAGATTTTTAAGGTAGAGGACCTAAATATTCCTGGATTTCCTCAATGTCTGTTGTTATTTCTCCCTTTTCATTTCTGATTTTGTTAATTTGTTTTTTTTTTTTCCCTCTTTTAGTTACTTTGGCTAAGGGTTTGTCTATTTTGTTGATTTTCTCTAAGAATCAAGTCTTGGTTTCATTGATTCTTTGTATTGTTCTTTTTGTTTCTAAGTTGTAGATTTCAGCCCTAATTTTGGTGATTTCCTGACTTCTGCTCCTCTTGGGAGTGTTTGCTTCTTTTTTTTTTCCAAATTCATCCAGTTTAGCTGTTAATTCGCTAATATGCGCTGTCACAATTTTCTTTTTGAAGGCACTTAGTGCTATGAACTTTCCTCATAGCACAGCTTTCATTGTGTCCCATAGGTTTGGGTATGTTGTGTCTTCATTTTCGTTGGATTTTAAGAAGTCTTTGATTTCCTTCTTTATTTCTTCCCTGACCCAGTAGTCATCCAGTAAAGAGTTGTTCAATTTCCATGTATGTGTAGACTTTCTGTTGATTCTTTTGCCGTTGAAGTCCAGCTTTATTCCATGGTGGTCTGATAAGATACAAGGGGTTATTTCAGTTTTCTTGTATCTGTTGAGGCTATCTTTGTGTCCAACTATATGGTCGATTTTGGAGAAGGCTCCGTGAGGTGCTGAGAAGAAGGTGTATTCTTTTGTGTTTGGGTGAAATGTTCTGTAAATATCTGTTAGGTCCATTTGGTTCAAGAGCTCTGTTAGACTCATTATTTCTCTGTTTGGCTTCTGTCTTGATGATCTGTCCATAGTTGCGAGTGGGTGTTAAAGTCTCCCACTACTAATGTGTGGGGATCGATGTGCGATTTAAGTTTTAGTGGAATTTCTTTTACAAATGTAGGTGCCTTTGTTTTTGGGGCATAGATGTTCAATATTGAGATGTCCCCTTGATGAATATTTCCTTTAATGAGTATGTAATGCCCTTCTCTGTCTTTTTTATTAACTTCAGTTGGAAGTCTATTTTGTTTGATATTAGGCTTGCTTCCTGGGTCCATTTGCTTGGAAAACTTTTTTCCAGCCCTTTGTCAGGATTTTTCTTTTAAGAAGATAGAAGCATTTATTTTAACTTTTAAAATTAAATACTTTACAAATATAGTCCGTATGGTGTGTGGTCTAATAATGTTCAGGTCTCTAAATAAAACTGTTTTTGGTAATGTTTTGAGCATTCTATATTTAATTGATTTCTTTTTTGTTGTTCTGAATTTGTAGATACACTCCAGAAGAAATTGAGAAGCTCAAGGAGTAAGTTGTCAATTTTGTTTTCATTTAATTGTTGGCATTTTGGCAGACTGGTTTAATTTCATCAGGCTATTAAAAGCATAATTTTCTATTAGATACATTAGCTGTGCCCATAATAGACAAACGAGTCTCTTGTTGTCAGTCACAAGCTGCTTGCCGAGACCACTAACAGGCATTCAAAAGAAATTAAATAGATGTCTTCAGTGTCCTGAACACTAAATTTAGGAAATTACCAGAGTCAAAGGTTTGATCGAAAACTATGGCCTGGCGAGCGTTCCCTTGAATGTGTGGGCTGATTATACCATGGAAGGACTGTTGGATCTCCAGAAGTATGGTGTTGCTTCATTTACCTAACGCTGTAAATATGAAGTACGGTGTATGGACTGTGTCTGTCTAAAGAAGATTGACAAGTAGATCCTATCTATAAGGATCTGGTGGAGTTTTTTAGGTGTCTAAAGGCACTTGTTAGGAATATGCTCAAAAGGAAAAACTCTGGGGCTTGCCTGGGAATTGTGTCAATAACCTGAGGGGAAATTTGATCTTTTTTTTGAACACATATCCAAGTTATCTATTTTTTCTCTGACCCAGGAAAAGGGCAATTGCTGCCTGTTTTTGTTTTTTTTATTTTTTTTCACCCACAGACAACTGTGGACCCAAATAAAAGGCCACACTTTCAAACTTTGGCTTTCAAAAGTATTGCTGCCCACAACTTCCAAACCAGTCAAAAGGGAAGAAGAAGAATGAAGAATAAATGATGAAATTAAAAGGGAGAAAACAGTTGAACCAAATGCTGATGGGCAGACTCTTGTTCTAGGCTCCGGATAAAGCATGGCAATGACTGGGCAACAATAGGGGCGGCCCTAGGAAGAAGTGCCTCTTCTGTCAAAGACCGCTGCCGGCTGATGAAGGATACCTGCAACACAGGTACTATGAGTGCTGTGCTGTGCTGTGCTGTGAGCATGGGAGCCTCCTGTCCTGCACGTACTGTGTGCCATTCACCTTAATTTGAATAGTCATTTCCTAGTCTTTTTTCTCCTTCCTGAGTGTTGTGCTTTTAAATATAGTAACATTGAACATTGTTAACAAGGACACAGCAACATTTTATTTTCAAATAATTTAAGTCTAGCATGTTTCAGTTTTGTATCAATTCAAAACTACTCCACTTGGGACAGCATTCCTTTTTAAGATATGGAAGTAGTTTTGATGTAAGCCCATCTGAACTAACAACAGCCTACATTTGTGAAAACTTTAGGTACAGGAAAGTCCCAAGTCAGGAAGAAGCTGTGTGTGTTTCAGAGGTTTGTATATATTGTGTAGATCTCAAACTTCAATTATGTTTTTCCATAAATAAGTTTATGCTTATTAGTATATTAGTGTTCTGGCAGAACTACATATACCTCTTAATATATACAAATGTACTGATGACAAGCGTCAAGCCTAATATTTGTGATAAATAGTGGTATGTAGGAACTCTGCCATTGTCTCTTCACTATCTGAGCCTTAATTCCTCTGTAAAACAGTTCACAGTAAATACTCTCTTAGGTCCTAATGCTCCTGAAGGATCCATAATCCATGTTCATTCTTTTAATTAAAAAAAAAAAAATTCTCTAGGTTGAGCTTCTAAACAGTCTTTCTTTCCCCCTTACATAATAAAGTGAGATCAAGAACATCTCTACTTCCTCACCATCGTTATTCCCAAAGCCAGCAAGTTCGTGATTTTACTACCTGGCATCCATTCTTTGGTCTGGCTAACTTAAGGAGTAAAGCAGAAGCTTTAGATGAACCTCCAGGGGTTCTAGGCACAGAACTCGGTATGTTGACACAGTGTGGGGCACACTACCATTATCCAGTAGCAGCCTGAGATAATACGTGCCAGTTTCCCTTTTGCCTTACAGCATGACTTCTAGCGACTTCTCTTCCTGAGCAGCCATGGTATGTCGTCCTCCCTCATACCACGCAGTGCTGGGAAAGCAGACAGAGCTCTGTCCTAGTCCATCGGTGTTATCCCCATGGACACTCAGCAAATATTTGTTCCAGGAATGTGGTCCTGACATTACAGTTTTTTTGTTAATTTTCTAGAAAATTTTAGCAACTGGTAGCTAAAAAGCAAAAGTAAAGAATTTTTTTAAGTTCCCTTCTTTCTGTTTTTTTTTTTTTTTTTTTTTGCTCACACTTCATTACATGAAAAGATAATGAGAAACATTACCTATTGTTAATAAGCTTAGAGATTTGGAAAAAACAGAAATGGAAATGTGTATGAATATTAGTGTCATAATTGACTACTATATCATCGCAGTGGCTTGGAAGTGGGATTGTACAAATAATGGTAGAATCTAGTTTTTACTGAAGTAGATGAGCTCAGAGATGTTATTTCATATATCCCTTATTATTTACTCTTAATGAGAACAGCCTCTCAGTGTATTTCATTTTGCTGCCAGGGTTGGGGGCGTATTAATTAATGCAGAGAGCCATCAGTGAAGCTCTTACCACTTTCTTGTTTCTATCCAAAGACTTGATACAAACTGATGACACATAGTTCTTTGTAGTTATGTTTTAGGTAATATTTTTGCCCTTATAAATCCAGTACATTGCAATTCTAATGAGTACATGTGGTTTCCAAGCTGACTGCTGTTGCAAAATAAACTGACCAACAGAACTACTGATACTTTGCATTTGTACTTGGACATAGAGGGCTGGATCCTGTAATGATTGAGAAGATAACAATGTAGTGTGGATGATTTCCTTTTCAGGGAAATGGACAGAAGAAGAAGAAAAGAGACTTGCAGAAGTAGTTCATGAATTAACAAGCACGGAGCCAGGCGATATCGTCACACAGGGTGTGTCTTGGGCAGCTGTGGCTGAAAGAGTGGGTACCCGCTCAGAAAAGCAATGCCGCTCTAAATGGCTCAACTACCTGAACTGGAAACAGAGTGGAGGCACTGAATGGACCAAGGAAGATGAAATCAATCTCATCCTAAGGTTTGTATCCCAAGTCTTTTAGCAACAAAAGACTGCTTCCTTACTGTAGACACTACGACACTACCTGATTGACTTTTCCTCTTGATTTCCTTGAATGCCTAATGTAAAGCATCCTTTCCAAGGAGAGCCATGTTTCTAATTAAGATCCTGAGTGCTTTATATTTATTAAACTCTTTGATTGTTCCTCTATGATTGACTTAGTGCCCCAGCAAAGTAGCAGGTTGAAGATGCAGAGACTAAGGCAGTGGCAAAGCTTTCCCACTGTCCCACTGGTGTGCCTCAACCCTAGCCTATGGCACACAGTCTATGTGAGCTTCAATCCTTGGTTCCTATATTAAGGTTGGCAGCAAGGACCTGGTTTAACAGTCACACATACCCAGTTAAATCAAAGTAAAAACTTCTGCCTTACACAAATTCACAAGACGGCTTTAATATAATGGCGGCAGGGGTGGAAATTTGGTTTTCACTTTGTTTCAACCATAAAAACTAATGAACAAAACATAGCAGGAAAACCTTCAGAATGTTAGAGTTACAACTACTCCATGCAAAACATCAAAGTCATTGTGACAGTTAAAGCTAGGATATAGTAGACTTTTAACACCTCAGATTTAGCTGTATTTGTTTTTTGTTTTCATTTTTTTTTTCAAGTAAGTATTTTTATACATGGTGAATTTCTAAACATGCTTAGTTTCTTTATAAATGGAAAAGCTCAGAGCCAATTAATAACTTATTTAAAATCAAACTATAGAACATTGCAACACTGTACAACTCCACCTGTTGTTTATCTGGTTGTAATATTTACCCTGTTCCCTTTCCTTCACAGTGCCGTAGCTCCTTTTAGCCGATTACCTTTCAGTGCCCTGGCTGCACTGTAGCTTCTCTTAGTTCTGTCTTATTTGTGTTGCTGGAGTCCTTTCTCTTTCATAATGGCACCTCATTGGCAGAACCTACGATTCCCTTTATTGCTAGTCTTATCACCTGTAGGAAGAAGAGGAATTACAACTAAATTTAAATTCTAATAGGTTTATTTTGTAATCTGTAGGATAGCAGAGCTTGATGTAGCTGATGAAAATGACATAAACTGGGATCTTTTAGCTGAAGGATGGAGCAGTGTGCGCTCACCACAGTGGCTTCGAAGTAAATGGTGGACCATCAAAAGGCAAATTGCAAACCATAAGGATGTTTCGTTTCCTGGTAATGTACTACTTGCTTACAGTGTTACTTCTGAAAAAAATAGTAGTTAGGAGCTCTTTGCCTCAAGTAACTGCTGTTATAGCAGATTTTCACTTAAAAAGTCCTGTTTCTTTGAGTCTTTTTGCCCTAGGGAAAAATCCATGTGATTTGTAATTCCAAAGCCTGTAAGGGGAGGACACATTTATATATCCTCTGGTTCTTCCACATAAAGAGGAAATATATTTACATGCTTTCATTTACTACAAACCTTTCTCAAAAATGAGTTGTATATTTTTAAATATATTAGCTAACTTTATTTTTTGGAGAAAACTCTGACACCCTGTTTTGTAGAAAATAGACTCTATGGGTTTCTAGTTTTGTTAGATTCACTTAAAGATTGTGTTTTTGCATTTAGGTGCTAACCAAAGTTACAGATTCTGCATTAGGTTATCAAACTCATTTCTCTTCTTATGACACTCCATTTTCAGTTTTAAAGGAGAATTCAGTGCTAAAGGACTTTACTTGGAGGGATTAATGTAGATCATGATGAAAGAGCAAGAGCTGGACAGCATGGTTCACACCTGCAATCCCAGCAGCCAGGACTTAGACAGCAAAGGCAGGCAGACCACTGCAGAGTGAGACACTGTCCCCCTCACACCCACAAAAAAGAGCAAAATCTAGAGGAGTACATACTACTGTTTGGCAGTCAAGTGCAGCCCTTGAGTCATTGGTGGAAGAATGTACACTGTTCATTTCATAATACAAACAATGCGTTAACATCACCAGGAGTCTTCCAGATAATTCTGCCAGAAGACCTAGGACACAGAACATGTTCTCCATCCATGCCTTTAACCATGTCCATCCATTTCCATTTTGTTAGAGTTCTCATGGCAAGAACAGTATGGTTTTATCACTTGTAAACATCTGGGCAGGCATGGTGGCACGTCTCTAATCCAGGCTGCTCAAGGGGCTGAGTTACAGGACCACTAGGTGCAACAATTGAAGACCACCTGGGCAACAGAGCAAGACCACTCCCATCTCCAAAAAAAAAAACTAATCCCTTTTTAAATTGTTAAATGGATATTATAGTTCTGATATTTTTATTATTTTGACAGTTCTCACATGCAGTATACAATTATTTACTCCAAATACTTTCCCTCCTTACCCTCCTCCCACCCTACTTCCCTTGTTGCTTAGATGGTGGTCTGTCGGAGAGTCAATGTTCTTTTTGTCTACCCATCTCCCTTCAGTCTTAATAAAAGGTCTTAAACAGTTACATGAGAACCAAAAAAACAACCCAGTGCTTTTGGAGAATAAATCAGGATCTGGAGTTCCAAACAGTAATTGCAATTCCAGTGTACAGCATGTTCAGATCAGAGTCGCCCACTTGGAAGATAATACAGCCATCTCTCCAAGCCCCATGGCAGCGTTGCAGATTCCAGTCCAGATCACCCATGTCTGTAAGTGTTGGCACCTCAAGACTCCTTGCCATTGGGCCTTATGATCTAGTTAATGGCTCCAGTACCTTTTAGTCTTCTAGAGTGTTGATAGAAATTAAATTGGGAGATCTAAGGCATTTTATGTTTAACTTAATTAACATTTGCACAAGAATGAATGTGTGACAGGAAGTTCAGCCACCTAGCAACTATAAATATTTATAAATCATCTTTCTAGATTTTATAGAAATTAATCAAATATACATATAAGTCACTGATCAGTAGAAAACTTCCTAAAAAAAGTTAGTAAGCAAAGAAATAGTGTTCAGTGTGCCATGAAATCAGTGATTAGTAGAAAACTTCCTAAAACATTAGTCATCAAGCAGAGAAATAGTGTTCAATGTTACATGTCGTTTATAATTTATCCAGAATGCAAACAACATAGGGGTGGATCTGAGGTAGTATATTTTAAAACCGAAATTTATAAGGGTTGAAAAAAATTAAGGTAGTAAAGGGCTAGTTTGATACAAGGAAGTGTTTTTAATCTCAGTTATCTTTGCCTGTCAGTTTTGTGTTAGAAGATTTCAGGAACCCAGCAAAAAAATAGAGACAGGAAAGAGTTTTCACTTCAGCTTTGTGTCCCCGTCCCCCCCCCCCCGCTTCCAGACATTTCTTTGATTGTAATGACAGAAAAGAAATGAGTTCCAATTGTTGGAACTATCTGTATTTACCATACACCCCCCCCCTTTCCCTCTTTTTTTTTTTCCTTTTTTTTTTTTGGTGGTGGTGGTGGTCCTACATGATGCTGTTTGCCTGTGAAAAGGTTATTACCCACAAGTTCACACTTGGTATTCACACCTAGGCGTTTTAATTATTGCATTTTGAGTAAGTCTTTATAAGACACCCCCCTATTACAATATGCTCGGTGTTATTTTACTTAATTTATAAAATGCTAATAGTGCTTTCTGTCATTAGGACAAACATAAATACACACATACACACACACACACACACACACACACACACACACACACTGAATTTCCAAATGTACCCTCTTGATGCCCTGGTTGAGAAACGATGGGCACCTATTGATACTATGACCACCGTATGTCTGTATATGCAATGACTATCAAAGTTACCTTTGAGGGGGGCTGCACTTGCCTTGTATGGGTGAAGCCCTGCGTTTGATCACCAGTACCACAAAACAAAGCAACATTTAATTATGTTAAATGCCTTAATCATTATTTGGCCCTCCATGTTTTTTATTTTGTAGTTGAAGAATTGCAAAGTAACAGAAGTTTCTAGTCTAAATACACAAGATATTATTGACTATAAAGTGTGCATAGAGAGTGTTAGCCACCAGTAGGATGAGAATATCCATTAGGAAGACAACAAATATTCTATAAATGGGATATTAATACTCAGTTCATACCATCTCTTGTTATTAAGAGTATTTTATTACTTCCAGCAAGATATGTGAGTATAGTAAGAGTTCTGTATTCCATCCATTATTGTTAGCATTATGACTCCAATCTCTTTGATTTTACTCATTAGAACGCCCCTCAAATATGGTCTTTTGAAAAAATGCTATGATAAAATCATTTGGTTTTAAAATTGCTTTTGCTCCTCATAATAACTCTATATAGGTAGGATAGATAAAATCTGAATGTTAAATTTGGATTAAATTACTTTTCCACGGCCATGGGAGAAGTGGTTACTAGAATTAATACCTAATGTTACAAGAAGGCCATCTACTTCTATAATGCTTACTAAAATTTCCAGAAGTTTTCATTATTCTAAGTTTTTTTCATTTTTCTCTTTCCAGATTAGCCTCAGTGTGTTCCTCTTCCTTCCTAACACTTAAGCACTTTCTGATACACACCAAGAGTTCTATCAGCAGACCTCTTGTATGGTTCCAATAGAATCTTCGGCTTTATGAGCCTTATGATGTCACTTTTGCTTTCTATAAAGTATGAAAGTAACCATAATTTAGAAGAAAAAAAAAAAGCATGGTAGGCACAACTGTTTTAGTAAAGCTGGCAGTGGGCTAAGGTTGTCTATATTGTGTATGTCTGATCTTTGTACCATCCCAAATAAGTCCATTATATAACTTAAGGTTTTTAGGCAAATTATTCAGTGTGAGGTTTCCTTCGTGACAGCTGAATCCATTGAAGAAACTTTGACAAAGCATTTTATTATTGTCCTTATTCTTGCTACAGCTTCAACAGACTCCCCTGCTGCTCCTGTTGACTCAGAAACACTAACTCTAAACAGTGGGACACTACAGACCTTTGAAATTCTTCCCGTGAGTAACACTTCAGATAACAGAGAATTGTTATAAGTAAATGAAATTAGAAATCTGAGGCTAGCTGAATAGACGAGACTAAATTAGACTCACTTTTATGTCATTGTCATCCTGCTTTTTCTCCATCTATACATGAACCAATGCATTTTTATGTTTGAAAATAACAGTATTAATAAGTAAATGGCATAGATTTGTACTGACTCTTAGGTCAGACTGATTACTAAGCAAAGGTTGGTGGACCCGTCATGAGCTGTTAACTGAGTATGTTGAGTAGGCACTTAACAGTAGCCACTGGGTACAAAATTTTTAGTTCCAGTCCTTATCAAACAGTTATCAGGATCTAGAGAGATAGCTCTTACATAAACTGTTTGCTGTGTAAGCATGAGGACCTTCAGTTCTCAGTACAGATGTAAAAAACCTGGGCATGGCAGCACATACACACACACCTGTAATTCCACCATTGAAGGGTTTAATGCCCAACCAGTCTGGCCACATCAGTGCGCTCCATTTCAGTGAGAGAGACCGTCTTAAAAAGTAAGTTGAAAAGAGTGGGGACACTCAGGTCAGCCCACACATGTGCACACACTACATACTTGTTTTCAAATGATCACATTCTAACTGCCAGTTATTCTGAGAGAAAGGAAAGTGTCCGTCTACACAAGAACTCATGTATGAATGCTCAGTTTTGAATTGTAGGCTAGCAATGTGATTGCTACGCTGGGTGGTAGCAGAAGCTACAGCTTCAGTCAGCCATATGATCACTGTGATAAACTAGCTCTCATCTGCAGTGTACCAACTTTCTCTTCAGTGGGTCACTATATTAAAAAGACATTTTTGGCTTATCAGTAGATTTATCTGCATGTAGCTCCATAAGTGAAAGAAAATATCCTGTGGCTCTCACTTATTTGAAATTTGCCAAATAAAAAAATATCTGGATATGTTTCAAGTAAATTTTGATTGCCTCTAGCTGGGAGGGAAATGGGTCATAATTTAAATGTACAGGGTTTCTTTTAGGGGCAATGAAAATCTAAAAAAACAAAAGCCTCAGTTCATATCCTTCCTAAAGCAAGCTTAGAGTAGTTCCTATTTTATTAAGAAAATATAAACACTATTCATGATACTTCGGGATTTATTTTGAATAATTAGATATTAATACACTATCAACACCCTTTAGCTAGATCCCAGAGTGTGTACAGATTGTTCCCATCTCTGAACTTGATATAGTGGTCTCACACCCTTTAGCTAGGTCGCAGAGTGTCTACAGATTGTTCCCTCTCTGAACTTGGTATAGTGGTCTCACACCCTTTAGCTAGGTCGCAGTGTCTACAGATTGTTCCCTCTCTGAACTTGGTATAGTGGTCTCACACCCTTTAGCTAGGTCCCAGAATGTCTACAGATTGTCCCATCTCTGAACTTGCTATAGTGGTCTCACACCCTTTAGCTAGGTCCCAGAGTGTCTACAGATTGTCCCATCTCTGAACTTGGTATAGTGGTCCCACACCCTTTAGCTAGATCCCAGAGTGTCTACAGATTGTCCCATCTCTGAACTTGCTATAGTGGTCTCACACCCTTTAGCTAGGTCCCAGAGTGTCTACAGATTGTTCCCTCTCTGAACTTGGTATAGTGGTCTCACACCCTTTAGCTAGGTCGCAGAGTGTCTATAGATTGTCCCATCTCTGAACTTGGTATAGTGGTCCCACAGTAGGATTGCACAGTATATTTAACAGTGATACAACAGAACGTTATATTATGCTTATTAGGTTTTGGTTGGGAAAAGGAGTTAAAGGGAGAAAATACACACGTGTATTGGGTGTTGTGTTAAGGGATTTTACTTATTAGGTTACAACAAAATGCTTAAGAGACTAGGGCTGGAGAAATTGCTCAGCAGTGTAAGCACTGGCTACTCTTTCAAAGGACCCAAGTTCAGTTCCCACCACCTACACAATGGGTCACAACCATTTGTAACATGAGTTCCAGGTTGAAATTCAAAATCTATTTCTGATCATGGTGGGCACCAGGCACATATTGGACAGACAATAGCAGGTAAAACACTCAACATACGTAATTTTCTTGAAACACATAAACTTAAGTTTATTAAAAACATTTGAAATATATATGCTTATATACAGTATTAGCAGTGATTCCTAGCTGTCTGTGGTAAATACTTGTAATCTTTAGGAAAATGGTTGGTTTTTACTTTTAGGAAAAGTAGAGAAAATTTTGAGTTCCCAGGGGGTGGTGGGCATTTCAATAATCATTTCTATTTCTACCAGCCCTTTCCATGAGACATAGATATTTTCTGCTTGTTAGAAATAAGAAAATCTCTTTCCTGGAATTTGGAACCCAAGAAAGATATTTTGGCCAAGACAATATTAGACTGAAAAACAGACTATCTAGCTTATCCACTACCTAAAGTATAAAAATACTTATTCTGTAGATTATTAGAATAACCCAGACTCCTCATATAGACACTTACAGCTTAAAACCTATTAGTGGATAAGTTTATCACTGTAAAATTTCAAAAAGATAAATGTTTTTCTACTTAACCATCTTTTCCAGTAGCATCTTCATTTTCCTGAATATACATTTCCTAAAATTACTCTATAAAAACATTCAAGTGAATAAACACTGCTAATGTACCTCTTCAGAAATGTGTTATTTTAAACTATTTCTTTTAATGCATCATCTTCTTATGGGGGAGGTGGGGCACACGTCTTAGTGCTGATGAGAATTCAAAGGATAACTTTCAAGAGTCTGCTCTCTCCACTGCATGGGTCCTGGGGGTCAAACTCAGGTTTGGTGACAAATGCTTTAACCCACTGACACATCTTGCTGGTCCTAAACAAGAGATTTTTTTTTTTTTTAATTTACTACAGCAAAAAGTTTAAAGAAGTAGTTGAGAATTGGGTTCTTGCATTGCCCATGGTGGCTCATGAATTGATACTTAGTTGAAACCAGAACGCAGAAATGCATGGGAACAAAAGACATAATAAATGCTTTATTTCATTACATCTCAGATGATTTGAGACAGTTTACATAATGAAGAGTATTCCCTGTATCCTTTATGCCTTCATGATTGTCAAGTACATTGCTAGTTACTAAGTTCAAATCAGTCTTCTTAAATGCAATGTAGATTTAATCGATAGGCTTTTGTACCTGTGCTCAATCTCTTTTTCTTCTTCAGTCTTTCCACTTACAGCCCACTGGTACTCCAGGCACCTACCTTCTTCAAACAAGCTCAAGTCAAGGTCTTCCCCTAACTCTGACCACAAGTCCCACAGTAACCCTGGCAGCTGCTGCCCCTGCTTCTCCTGAACAGATCATTGTTCACGCTTTATCCGTATGTTATATAATTTTAATTTTTGAGTGCTTGTTATGGGTAAGGATTAGTTGATAGAAATGTAAAGTAGTTTGGGTATAAGAGTATTTCCCGTACTACTTGTCATTGGTACAGTATTTTCCAAGTAATTCTCCACCAGATACACCTCTAATCTCCACTATTTATTAGATTGATACCCATTCAAGTAGGGAATTTACAAGAGGAAGGGACTTCATGGGTAGTAAACACAGATTCTAGAAAAGTGATAATAAAAGTAGTTTTAGTGGTGAAAAGTATGGAAAAGGGAGACTGAGTCCTTTGTGATTTTATCATTGATAGTTTCCTTTAATATTTTATAGCCGGAACATTTGTTGAACACAAGTGACAATGTCACAGTGCAGTGTCACACACCAAGAGTCATCATTCAAACTGTTGCTACAGAGGACATCGCATCTTCAATATCCCAAGCAGAACTGACAGTTGATAGTGGTCTTCATTCATCTGATTTTCCTGAGCCTCCAGATGCACTAGAAGCCGACACTTTCCCAGATGAAATTCCTCGGCCTAAGATGACTATACCGCCGTCATTTAGTAATGCTCATGTATCTAAGTTCAGTGACCAAAATAGCACAGAACTGATGACTAGTGTTATGGTCAGAACAGGGGAAGAAATCATTGACACTGACCTTAAGCAAGAAGGCCCACCTTCTGACTTAGCCAGTGCTTATGTTACTGAGGTAAGCTACGTAGATTGTAGCCTATGTTTCCCTTGGGCCCTCATAGGTACTTTAAAGAGACATACTCTCTAGTACAGTATGTCTAGTATAATCTTCCTAATGCTACCTTTTAATACAGTTCCTCATGTTGTAGTAAACACCCCCAGCCATAAATTATTTCATTGCTACTTCATAAGTGTAGTTTTGCTAGTGTTATGAATTGGACGCAAATATCTGATATACAGGGTAGCTTATATGCAACCCCCAAAGGGCTTGAAGACCAAAGGTTGAGGACTGCTGCTCTAGTGAATTCCTTTTTTCTTTAGACTCACAAAGTACAAACTCAAAAGGTATCAGTGAATCAGTTCTTGTTGCTGGCAGAAGTGGGCAGGCAGAGACACCTGGCATAGTTCCTTGAAGTGTCCCCTCTCCACAAGCAACAGATTGAGAGGTATTTGTTGGCATCCAGTCATAAATCACCTTTGGGTAGTATGGGTATGGTAGTAACAATTTTAGGGACTATATACATCCCACAGTGCAGCATAAATGTTTTCTCTATATACAAATGACATAGGGCAATTTGTTGGTTTATGATCCTTATCAATATTGAGTATATTAAATTATGAGATTATTTAGGTTCAAAAATCGCAACATTTTAAGGACTTCACCTTTATGTTCTAATTTTAAAATGGAATATATTTGAGAGCTAAGTGCTAACAAACTTGGAAGTACTTGGGGAATGTAAGTCAGTATCTCCTTTTTTCTTTCCTTGTTTTAAATATTATTTAGGATTTAGAGTCTCCCACCATAGTACACCAAGTTCATCAAACACTTGATGATGAAACAATACTTATCGTTCCTTCACCACATGGCTTTATCCAGGCATCTGATGTTATAGATACTGAATCTGTCTTGCCCTTGACAACACTAACAGGTACTGTACTAAGACCCTTAATCATGAGCCTGGTTAAATATTAAGGGGGAAAAATCAGGCAGTTGTTTTATCCAGTCAAGTTAATCTAATCTTGTTCTATCAGTGTTCTCTTATTGGATAAATCCTACACTTTGGTAAAATACTTGAACTGGATGGAGAATCAGTAACATACATTTAATACTAACTTTATTTAAACTTAACCTATTACAGATCCCATATTCCAACATCATCAAGAAGAGTCAAATATAATTGGATCGTCTTTGGGCAGTCCTGTTTCTGAAGACTCAAAGGATGTTGAGGACTTGGTAAACTGTCACTAGATTGTTAGAAATAGATACTTGAAATGAAGAAGCCACATTGTTGAGTACATTATCTCCAACGACAGGAGCCAGCCCAAGAGTTAGTTTACCATTCCTTTGGCTTGTGCATAACTACCATGCTTGAGCCATGCACGTTTTTGCTGCTGGGACTTTTTATCTCCTTTTAAGTAAGTACATCATGAGGTCCAACTGTATAACAAACAGTGTGTTTTGGAGTATAGGAAATTTTAATCACCAAGACCTGTTAAGTTTTGTGTCAGGAGGGAATAGCTGCATTCACTGCAACTACTTAAATCACCGAAACTTAACTGCTCTGGGTGAAATACAAGCAGTAATACTCATTTCTGCACTTAGACACCGAGCTCTGTCCAGACTCAAGTTGGTCTGGTTATAGTTCAGTTTATATTATCAGCATGGTCCAGCATAGCAGTGACCTTCAGAAACGTTAACTTGGGAGTTTAAGACATGACCAGCATCCAAGTACAAGATCTTGGTAGGTGGTTGTGATAGTTACTTTGGTTAACCCATTGCTGGCAGTGGGAGCTGCTTGAGGCGGGGTATAGAGGAAAGCATTAGACAGTCCAGAAGATTTCACTACAGGTCTTTGATTTTTAACTTTTAAAGGAAAGGAAATGTGGATGAAGCCCACCAGTAGCAAAGCAGTTATCACCCCTCATCAGAAACCAGTCATTAGTTTACAGTTAGCACTTTGAAGTGAAATTAAATGAGGGGAAAGGTAATATTGCCCGTATCTGATAACCATGACTTTTATTACATGTTTTACTATTAAATTGCCCAGAAGATAGTTGAGGGGGTATTAGAGTATGCTGTTCACTGGGCACTTTTAAAAAACAAAATTTACTTCTGTATAAAAGAAAACAAATCAAGAGTCATTCCTAAGGGTAAAGTCAAAACTAGCCTCTAGGGCTTTAATGATTAATTAGATCCTTATAGAAAAAATCCAAAAAAGAAAAAGGAAACTTGTATAAATTATTTTATTTATTGTTGTAATTAGATCTTCACCATCAAAGTTGTCTTTTCACCATCTGTGTTTTATTAATGTGAAACTGTAGTAATAAGCAAAAGTTGGTTGCCTAGGGAACAATGGTTGTATATTCAGTTTAACACAAAATAAAAGAATATTTGTCTTAAAATGCAAGATTTTGAGCCATGCAATTAAAAATTTTTTTTTATTTCAAAAGTGAAAATTCTTTGCTATTTGAGGGCTGGAATGTTTCAGCTTCTTAAAGGAAAGCGGAGATACAGCTCCCTTGCAAGAAGGAATTCAGATTTACAATTAACATGAAAATCATGTACCAGACTTCTGTAGAGGATTCTTCAGCATACTATTTTTCAGTAGTTAATTCACGTAGTTTCCAAGAATCCTGGTAAGCATTTCTTCTAGGTAGCCTCACCTTCCCACATCATGAAAGTACAAGTTCGCACATACACATAACATAACAATAGAAAATAAGATGTAGTAAATTAGATTTCTAAATTTTGGTTCTAAGTCTCCTTGTCGATACCAGTGGATCTAGAAGAAGAATCAAACAAAAATTTAAGTAATGACCAACTGTTAACAATGTAAATACAACTAATGCTTTTTATATTGATAGCATTAGAGCTTATTGTTCTGAGATAGTCTTCAGCTAATCATTATCCCTGAGGCCAATACAGCCAGAACTGCCTATGTTAGATAATCTCTCCCATTGAGCCACAGCCCCGCCCCAAGGTCTTAGTAAGGTGAAAGGCAAAACCAACAGCTAACCTCTAAATAAGCTGCCATCCCTTCGGATGGGTGCTGGTTTGGGCACATAAAGGAATCTTTTTGTATCTAGTCATTTTGTTACACCTGCAACTCTGTTTCCTGAGAATTGTGATGCTAATTTTCTATATTCTGGGAGAACTACAGATCAAAGTGGACCCTTACATAATTATGAAAAGCAAATCCAGAGTGCTGTGTCTTCCTGGAAGACTACTTCTCAATGTCTGTTGAACCCTATGTACAGTCACTGTGCAAACAAATCCCTTCTGATTCTACACCATTTGAAGTATTATGGCAATTCTTTAAACTTTCATTTCTACCCATCGAGGAAACAATTTTCTTTAGGCTTTTTACTTTGGGATTTAGGAGAAAAGAAAGGGTAATTCTAATTGTAAAGCACAGAGATGTATATTATATATAGACCCAGGGGCTAGAAAGAAATCTGTTTAAGCACTACTGGATAAGGCCCTTACAAACATTTAAATTCTATATAGTACTCACAAGTATGCAGGCAGTAATACTATTCAAAAAGACGCAGACAGCAAAAAATACATTCAGTGGTTTGGGAGGTGGATGAGGGAAAACAAACGCACTGATCAGTGTTACCTGTATGGAGAGAAATTATGTAAAGCCTCAAGAGTAATTTTAAGGTGTGGTTAAATTGGGGCAAGACAAGGTAATACTTTTTGTATCATAAAAATCATGTTCAAATTATACACTTCTAACTTTTCCAGCAAGTATGAAAGAAGGCAAAACAAGTCTCAAAAAAAACAACAAACAAACCTTCATTAACAAAGATAAACAATCATTTAAATCCCATTCCCAAGATTAATAACTACTAAAAAGAATCTGATTATCTTGGTATTGAAAAATATTCCTACCAAAAGTGAATAGTGCTCATTTTGGCAAAACATATACTAAAATTGGAACAATAAAGAGATTAGAATGGCCCTGCACACAGAGGACATGCAAATTCATGAAACATTCCATTTTTATCAAAACTGTATCCCAAAAATGGTGTAGCACATACTCATGCATAAACTGTTAAATAACATCTTTGTATTTGTTTTCATCATTGACAAGATGCTATGGGAAATGTCAAAATTAGAAAAAAAACTATGAAAAAGTGAATATATACAAAGCTGGATTGGTTTAGTTTTATGAAAGATACTAAAAGATAGGTTTCTAATCTGAATTTTGTTTCTGCCTTATATTAAAAACCAATGGACAAACTAAGGTTTGTTTTACTCTGATAGAGCTATATTGAGTATCACATATAGAGAGAGCATCTGGTGTGCTATACAGAATTAAAAATGTACTATATACTGGCTAAGTCTTAAAAGTTGGCCAGAGTAAATTTAAGGCATTAGAAGAAATAGAAGACATGAGTCACTAGCAATGGAACTGATTAGTACCACTATCATTTTTATAGTTAGATCATGGCAAATTCAGTTGACTGATTTACTCATAACTGTGATTGGAATATTCCACATGTTTGTATCCTCTTTAAAAAGTCTTTTATTTTGGGAGAATTGATACTAAAGTTCTCAAAACTGGCCAACAATACAAATGTGGTAAACAAAGATACTTACAAGAAACAGCAAGATGGTTAGGCTGCCAACAACTAAATTGATGATTCGGTCCTGAAAGAGACAAGAGTTTGTAAGCCACATGACTTGGATTCAGGTGTTGTCAGAGTGGACGCTGGAATCACAGAATGAAGAGACCAAGAGCTGGCACCATCAGAGGTATGTAATAACTAAGGTAAATCACTGTTTCCAGATGCCACAATAGCTTGTCTGCCAAAGTCAAGAGTAAAAAAGAAAACTGATGGAGGGCAACTGACCAAACTTTCACTTATCTTCTGAAACTAAAGCCAAGTGGGGAGATGGCTTAGAAGTGCCTTCCACACAGGCCAGAGGACCTGGGTGGATATGGGTAATTCCTCAGCATTCACCTAAAAAGCTGGATATGAGGCCTTGGAGAGCTGGACCCAAGTTTGCACCCATATTAGAAAACGCACCTGTAACTCTAGCTCCAGGGAATGTGACACCCTCTTCTGACTTCTGGTCACCCAAATACACACCATATACATATACACACAGTTTTTTGTTTTTGTTTTTTTTTTTTAACAAAGCTAGACACAGCAATGTGCATCTGGAAGTCCTTCCCCAGGGGTAAATGAGGTGGAGAGGCACGTGTCTATGGAGCTCAATGACCAACTAGGGTAGCTGAACTGAGAGACCTTATCTCTATCTCTAAACTAGATGGAGAATGAAAAGGGAAACATAGAACATCAACTTCTGCCCTCCAATGTGTGCATAGATACCACACACATATATTTAAGGATGAAATTGCAGTATGATTTGCATGCAGGGAAAGACATTCAGGAAAATCAAAGTGCCCAAGGTCTATAATTCTGAGTTAAACAACATTGTCAGGCCTACTTCCCCCATAAGAAGCTAAACTTAACAATCCTTGCTAGACAGCATATCCTAAAAGCCACTCCTGCAAAGTTATCAACTGACAGGTGGCACCTCACAAAGCCTATTTCCATATCCTAATGACCTATTAAGACAGCATAAGTGCTTTGATCACTGTAATGAAAACATATTTCCCTGCCTGGCTCCTAAATTTAAGTCACTCGACAGAATTTCAGGTATCTTCCTGAATTAACAGTTACTCTGCTAAAAAGCGGTAGTTCTCTCAGTTCCTAAAAGGATTATCAACTATTCAGTATATGGCAGAAATGTTTAACTGTTTTCTTTCTCCCAGCCAGTGCCTTGCCTTTGGGTCTCCTGCTATAGAATACGACAAATCCCGGTCAGGAGAACCACAGAGTTCACTTGAAACTTTTTCACTTTTAATGATGTATCCAAACCTTTTGATGATGTATCCAAAACCTGGCTACTCTAATATGGTATATGGGCCAGTTGCACTAGCCTCACCTAAGTGCCTGTTTAAATGCAAAATCAAGTATTTTTTCATATCTGCTGAGTCAGAAAATATTTTCAACAAGATCTGGTATGAGTCTTGAGCAAACCATTTTGAGAGTTCAAGGCTCAGAATAGAAATCCTCTGCTTGGGACAAAGATTATATTCCAAGGTTCAGCATGCTCTTATAGCCAATCTCCAAATCGAACAGGAGGATTCAGTTACTAATTAAAGCATCAAAGGACATTTAAGGAAGAATGCACTCCAAATCTGAACTAAATAGTACATACAGATGAATGCTGAACTTAAACTTACAAGATAAAGTGAAACTCAAGTTCTGTCTGCAGCTGGTGTTAATTTATTTTTCCCAGAAACTACCTTTCTCCGTACCCTTGTTTTATTTTTATCCTAGTTCTTAGCTTACTCTGCCTTTGTCTAGCTGTGTGACCCCAGTGGACCCCTTGACCCAATCTGTTTGATAGACTATAATGAAGTAAGTGTTAGTTCCAACAGTTTACAGTTCTGAATCTGCTGCAGACCACACTTGGGGTCAAAGTAGGCCAGTCACTCTGTAACTTAAAAAGCCCCAAATCTTGCCTGGTCAGTCATCTTTCAGCACACTGATGGAAGGTACAAGGCCCTCAGACTTTACAGGTTATTGACAGTAACATCCAAGTCACCAAGAGCCAGCAGCTATCATCCACTCTTGGAAAACAACCTTGTTGCTATGGAGTTTAGAATGCTAACAACAATTGTGTTCAAGCTTCTATTTCCATGCAATGTACTTGTTTTACCTACTCAAAGTGGATTTTGTGCTAAAACATAAAAGCCACATAAAACAAAAAAAAATTTAAAGCGAAAATTCTAAAGGGGTTTAGAGAACTTTTAAAAGTGAGAAGAGAATTTATTGGAGAAATTACCTATGAAATAACTTCTGATTTAAATTTAAGTCCCAGTACATTAATCTTCTTCAATGAGGCTTTGTATTCCGTGGCCTCCGTAACCCGTGGGCCAATAATCCAAAAAAGGGAAATCCCAAAAACAAAAAATTTTTATGTTGTAAACTTACACTGTTCTGAGCAGCATGACAAAACCATGTTGTCCAGCTCCATTCTGCCCAAGATACAAACCATCCTTTCAAGAGTACTGAGACTACATAATACCCACGCTGTTTGACTGGCAGAGCCAACTCAAGTGTTAGGTCTCGCTTTCAACATTTGTGTTCAATGACACTTTTACATAATAGAATGAGGCTGGCAATTTAGATAAGCCAAAGAAAAGCCACAGAGTGCTGCCTATAAGTGACATGGTAGAATTTCTCAAGTTGGAGAGAGGTTTGTTGGGGTTAATAATATCTACAGTACAAATACATCTGAAGTTCTGCAAAAGGAAAAGGTACTCCTCAAAAGGTAAGGTGCAGTGCTTAGCTAAAAGGAAAGGTTATTAAATCAGACTGTACATGACGTCAGTTGTCTCTTGAAGACAGAATACTCAGATTTGTGGCAGCCAAGGGTTTTAGCTCTCATCAAAGTATGCAAGCTGAATCATCAAATGAGGCAAACTTCTAGCTCTAGGCAAAATTTGTTGCATATTACATATAGAAAATGCAGTATTTCATACACAATCAGTACTCATATTGGTCCATAAAATAAGCTAAAGACATAATAGGTACATTCCCAAAATAGTGAGATGCCTGAGATGCTGCTCCAATTTGACTACCCTTCCTCCAGAGCTCAACTTAAACATCATTTCCACTTTAAACCGTTTCTGGATATCATCCCTCAAGAGAGAGATCACCACTTCAAGACCCCCACAGATCACCCAGATTTTACACTTACTGCATTAAAGTAACACCCTACTTGTGTGCTTCTCTGAGACTGGCGGTTAACAGTAAGATAGGTGACCTCTCCAGCATTGCACACTGTTGGTATCTAGGAATGCTGGCTAGGGACTTAAAATACAAGTGGCCAGCAGCCTTTTCCTTAGTGCCTCTTCACCAGTAGAGGGTACTCATCTCCAACCTGTCACAACAAAATGTGGCTGGGATGTGGCTTAGTCCTGCACCTCAGGCCCAACATTCTTTCAAGTGCTTCCTGAAATAGACTATTGTTGACTTCAAGGAAACAGCAATAACAGACTCTGGAAATTACAAGGGTCCATATCTTCCTAGCTTTGTTATGTCAGTTACTTTCTGCTGGAGCAGGAAAAGACTTCATTTAAAGGGCTCATCCTTAAGCAATGTGTTGCAGCACTTCCAGGGAAAAAACAACAGGGAGCTCTGCAGAAAAGACCCAAGAATGCCACACCCTCTCCACATGCCTGAAGAAGGTGGGATGGGGGAATGCTCAAGGAGCCCTGAGCTTGCCTTGCAGTTATACCCCTCTGCAGGAGTTCCTAGGCTTATCCAGGCCAGTCTCCACACTACACACTTGAATGTTCCTCCTTTTACACCATGAGCCGTGACATATACACAAAGTTCGTTGTCAACTACTTGATAGTTTTCCAGAGATGCTGCTCAACTCCACACCTCCCCAGAACAGCTCACACCCCTGTGTACTGATGGTAGACTCAATCCTAGACCCAGGATTTCACCAGGCAGGGCGTTTTTTTTCAAGGCCAGCATGAGACAATTTTCAGTCACACCAATATCTTCCCTTCCTCATCTCAACTACTGCTATGGCAAATCCTTCTTGCCCCAGTCTTCTTCCACCTTCCCCACTCCTGTCCCCAAAACTGGACCATATTCGCTAACCGGAACATAACTAATCTGCTACACCAAAGTTGTGGCCTGAGGACCTCCCTTGCAGACTAGTTGTAGGGTTAGCAATTTCAGAAATGCACAGAAGATTCCCTGGAAGATATATCTTGGGAAATCTGGCCCTGAGCCATGTGGTCCAAACCCCCACCAGATACTGGGCACTGGCACTAAGCCTTGCTCTGGATAGTTCTAGATATCTTAAAACTCTACTCATCTCTTCCTCTACATGTCAAATTTGGGGATGGTAAGGCCAAAGCTTTTTTTTTTTTTTTTTCAGACTGTGAGCCATTTCATATAATGGAAGTCCAGCCCAACGGTACACTTTCTAAGTTTGTGCCATGGCACATGCCCTCATCCTCCCAGAAGAGGAGCTTCAAGACAAAACCAAGCCATGTGCCTGTGGGGGCTACAGTGACTTCTTTGTATCTCATCATATTCCTTTGCCAACCACAACACCCAGAATGTATCAAGATGATCACATATTAAAGGAAGAAACTAGGTTTACTACAGATTCGTGTTTTCTATCCTCAGCTAGTCCTTCACTGTGTTTCACTGCCCTTTTTTGAGTTGACTGCTTCTGACCTCTCCCTCTCCAGAAAGTGGCTGGAAACTCTCTCTCCTTGGGTTTTCAGTCCTATTCTTGAACCCATTATATCAGTAATCATCCCCACAAAACAAATGCTAAGAGAGAAGGGACTGCCCAGTCTCCATTCCAGACTGAAGAGGATCTGAAAGTGGCCTGCTTTGCTGTCACGCCTGCACTCATGCCCTTCCTCCATCCAGCATCTCCATTCGAACACCTGTTCACTTGCTCTCACTGAGGAACACCACGAGCCTTAAAATCTCAAGTCCACCCAACATCAGAATGCCCCATTCTACTATGCTTCCTGATTGGATTTTAAGTGCTTGTTTTAACTCTCTTTCTATTGACTAAGAATATAAAGCAGTAGATGAAGAGTGAGCAGGGTACACATGGGGGCATGAGGAATCACTCTGTGAAATTTGAGAAGCCCCTTTTTAAAACAAGGAAATATGCAAGAATATAGAGTTGTTGCAGTCAAATCTATGCAGCAATGGCCAAAACAGACACAGGAAGGAGCTTGGAGAGCTGTGCTCCAGCTTATATAGTAGCATCGTCCCAAATCTAATATGGAGGTAACCCCAGGGCTGATTTAAGAGCTATCCTCTGGGGTTGGAGAGATGGCTCAGAGGTTAAGAGCACTGACTGCTCTTCCAGAGGTCCTGAGTTCAATTCCCAGCAACCACATGGTGGCTCACAACCATCTATAATGAAATTTGGTGCCCTCTTCAGAGAGCCTTCAGGCACACCTGCAGACAGAACAATGTATATGTAAAAAAAAAAAAAAGAGCTATCCTCTTTGGAGCCAGGCATGGTAGCTGTGGTGGTTTGAATAGGTTTGGCACACAAAGACTCATGTGTTTGAATGTTTGGCCCATGGGGAGTGGCACTATTAGGAGATGTGTGGCCTTGTTGGAGGAAATGTGTCACTGTGGGGGTGGGCTTTGAGGTCTATGCTCAAGCTCCACCAAGCTTGGAAATGAAGTCTCCTTGCACCTGTGGACGAAGATGTAGAACTCTCAGCTCCTCCAGCACCATGACAGCCTACATGCTGCTATGTTTCCCACCATGATAATGGACTCAACCTCTGAAACTGTGAGCCAGCCCCAATTAAATGTTTTCCTTTATAAGAATTGCCTTGGTCATGGTGTCTTCACAGCAATAAAAACCCAAACTAAGACAGTAGTACGTGGCTTTAATCCCAGCAAGCAGAGGCTGGTGGATCCCTGAATTCATGGCCAACCTGGTCTACAGAGTGAGTTCTAGGACAACTAAGGCTTCAGAGAAAGCCCTATCTGGGGGAAAAAAAAGTTAAGGGAGAAGAAGGGAGGGATATCATCTTTGGGAAGTGATTAATACAGAAAGGTGAGGGGTGCCTTCCTGCATGAGTTCAGCACCTCTTTTTTTTTTTTTTTGGTTTTTTTTTTTTTTTTTTCGAGAGGGTTTTTCTCTGTGTAGCTCTGGCTGTCCTGGACTCGCTTTTGTAGACCAGGCTGGCCTCGAACTCACAGAGATCCGCCTGCCTCTGCCTCCCGAGTGCTGGGATTAAAGGCGTGCGCCACCACCGCCCGGCTCAGCACCTCTTAAAGCCTTCTCTTGCCATTCCATTCCTTCTGCTATGTTGAGAACACAGCATTAACTAAACTCCCCTCCAGGGGGCAACAAGTCACCACCTTGAAAGCAGCCCCACTTGATACTAATCCTGCTAACACTTTGGTCTTGGACTTTCCATCCTCAACAGTGAGAAAATACATTTTTGTCCTTTATAATTTATACACCAATTGGCAGTTTGTTCCAGGGGCACCAATGTGTTAAAAACAAAAAGACAGGTAGAACCTAAAAGGCAATGGGAATAGAAGACAGAACAATCTATCCTCTCTGCAGCACGTATGATCCATGAGAAAAGACATGTGACCTAGCACATTTCTTGGGATGTAGTTGTGAACTTCACTGACACTAAGCACGTCTTTGTCATCTTGCGAGTCACTGTCACCATGGCCAGTCAAGATCCTCCTCATGCTTCTAGGTTAAGACTCGGAAGTCTCACCTTATATTCTAGAGAACTCCATCTATGAAAGGTGCATTCTAACATCTAACATCTGTGAGTTCTTAGCTTCCTATCCCACAAATGTCTCAGAGGACTGGGTACTCTTTCTAGTAAGGGAAACAAAGCAGTATGTTAATGTACAAAGCCCACTAAGCAGTCAGACCTGCAGCCACATCCTAGCTCACATTCCCAAACTTCATAACTTTCATGTTATAAGTCACAGATGGATTTTCAGAATCATGTTTTCTTCCACTCACAGAGGAAAACTTCATGTCACACAAGCTCTGGAAATGGCTAAGTAAAATAGCCCTGAGGGGAGGAAAATATCCTGAGATGATATAAAACATGGGATTTTTCATTTTGCTACATGAAGTAAGAAACCTTGCATGCTTTCAGTGGGTTTGTTTCTTCTGAGCTGTCTGGCTCTGCCTAAATGGGATCTTCCCCTTATATGGTTACCAGAAACAACCATAGGGACCCACAGTATTCACCTGAATGGAAAATGAGACTTCTTGCCTCATTGGCTCTCTAGTGAACAGTGAGCTCTGCCCATTGGTACCGCTGTTCTGAGACTTTCCAAGGGGTCAGTGAACTCAGAACAAAACCATAAGCAGAGAAGATGAATGGAAAGGGGCTCAGAAATGCAGGTGGCACATTCCTCTAATCCCAGCATTCATAAGGCAGAGGTAGGATGATTTCTGTGAGTTTGAGGCCAGCCTGCTCTACATAGTTGGACCACAGTCAGGGCTATGTAGAGAGAGAGACTGTCTTAAGACAAAAAAACAACATTAAAAACAAAACATAGATATCCTGAAACTTCACACACATTTTTCACTGCCAAATATGAATCTGATTATAAAATTTCCTCTGTTTATCAAGTTAGTTCACAGACATTTGTTAATTTCCCCTTATTTCATCATTTCATATTTTGAGTGATCTTCAGGTTATGAATATTTTTGTATATTCATCCTACCAGACTGTCCTCACAGATAAATGCACCTGAAATAGATTATGTTCACTGAAGCACCATTTATAGAAATCAAGGGAAAAATAGAGAACAAACAACAACAGTCTACATGTTGACAGGAAGAAAAACAACTATAGTTGGTATCCACGGAAGCACACTAATAATGTTCATTCAAGCTTCAGAATGGCAGACTGCACAAACACTGAAGCAGCATATTGACAGACATGACTTACAAATCTTCTCTTCAGTCATGTACCTACCAGGAGGCATCTTAACTTTAAGATGCAATTTTCCAGTTGTATACAACTTGCTAGGTTACTGTAAGGATTGGGATATAAAACTCCTTATAACAGGATAGTTACTGTTCAATGGTAAATGGTGGCCCATTTGGGTGGCCATGTCTAACAGGAAGTCTTTAAGGAATGATTATATTCCTCGCAGCTTAGTGGGAGCTCAACTGACTCCTCCATGCTTAGCCCCAATTTCTAAAGCAGCCAATAATTATAAATTCATTTTAATTCCCATAAGGACACTCAAGTGTGTCAACAATTTGAGCTCAGGAAATATTATTACTCCATCTATATCTGACCTGTATCTGACTGTAAGAAAATAGTTATTCAGTTCATGAGAACCAGGCAACTACCATACCTGAGCAAAAGTCCAATCTTCCTGGAAAACTGTGAGCCATTAGAACTTCTGAGGGTGCAGACTCAGTTTAATTCTTACACAATACATTTACCACCAGCCTCTGCTATATATACCTCAACAGGAAGAGAGGCAGTAACTGAATTGCCTGAGAGTTTAAAACGCTACTTCCTGTTTGGGCAGTGTATCCAAGTTTCTGAACAGAAGCCTTTGTGTTCTGTTTTAGACTCTCCCGAGAATACATGTTATTTTCGGGTGATGTTAATCCCTCATATCAGTTAAAACTTAGTATACTTCAAACCCATACATAGGAAGAGTCAAGAGCCCCTTCACTTAGGGAGCACATGCTCTATAAGAGGCTACATCTACCCAAGTTGCTCCTGGTACACAAATCAGTGCCAGGGTGCCCCTCTTGACAGCCAGGTTTGTTGGAGGGAAGCGAAGACAGAAGCAGGGCTGTAAAGTTCCAAAGTAGAAAGTAAGATGACTGAACAGGGCTCAGGTCTGAGGGGAGAGGAGGCACTATAGGAAGACCACAAACGTTGAGAGGCAGTTAGCTCCAAGGACAACAAAATGGCTCAGTGAGTTAAAAGCACTTGCCACACAAGCCCAATATCCTGAGTTCAATCCCCATAATGGGGTGGGGGATAAGTGAGGGAGGTACAGGGACAGGCTCCAAAGGTCAGTGAAAAATATGACATTGGATGGGGCTAGCACAGAGCAATGTATGATGAGCGCTCTCAACCCTCTCCGAGTACTTTGTGCAGAGGTCTCCAAATAGCCAATGCCTGGCAGAGGCCCATCTGCAGGGATCCCAAGTCCACTGATCTTCAGAAAAGAGGACAAAAATTTATACACAGTAGAAAGGGAAAAGTCACTGCATCTATCTATCCAGAACTGCAATTTTGGCATAAGAACTAAACAGAATGTAGCAGGCTAGATGAGAGAAGACAACTGTTTGCAGCCCCTTGGCATCTAGCTCTCCTTCAAGGGAGTCAGACCTATGCTCACAGTATCATAGGAACTTGGCTGTCCAGAGAACCTAGAAGCTTCCTTTCCTCAGAGGGCAGCCTTGTGGGACCCTAAGCAAAAGAGGCAGCAAAGACACAGCAACCTTAATCACAATTTTGTCCTTAATCAGAAAAAAAAATGTTTTAAGGGGCTAAAATTGCATAAAGAGTGTACCCATCTAACATTCAAATACTCCCAGTTCAAACAACTTGACTAGTACACTACACGTAATGAAAGAAATCTCTTCTCTCTTTTTTTCTTTTTTTTGCCACTTTTGTTTGCTTACTTTTTTATTGGGGGATGTGGGAAGAAGATTTTGCTGTTAGAACCAAGTATCAAGGCTTCATAGTCCACTAACCTCTACAGAAAGCCTCCCTTCACCCTGCTATCTGCTATGGAGTCCACATTTTCCATCATGAATAATAGGATGCCACTGCTCTTGGATTAGCTACATACTTTGTGATCAGTGCCTCTCACTGGAACATATTAATCTAGAAACAAGTTTACATTACATCCCATCAAGTGAACTATTTGTCCTTTGCCAATCCGAATTAGTAGGAAAATGCTTTGCTCGCTCCCACTGAAAAGAATCACAGTCCCTCTTCATTCCCAGGTCTATGCAGCCCAGACAGCTGAAACTGATTTCAGATACCTAGCAACTAATTACAAAGTCAAGAAATGATGACACTCAAGCCTGGAAAACTAAATTCCTTAGTTTTTCTAAGTTTTTCTTAGTTTTTCTAAAAACTAAAAAAATAGATACATGGGTTTAAATATTTTGGTAGGTCTATAAAGAAATTCTCAATTACATACAAGGCCCAAATATTCTAGTGTTTGGGGTAGGGGTGTGCTGGGGATCAAACATACAGCACCTCATCTGTGTTAGGCTCTACCACTGAGCTTAAGTCTTTTCTGGTGTTTTGGTTGACTGGGTAGGTAGTTGGGTTTTTTTGGGTTTTTTTTAGGGGAGGTGGGGGTAGGGAGGGTTATAAATTAAACCCAGAACCTTGTGCCTCCTAAGCAAGCATATACCCCTTGTCCTTGTGGTCCAGTATGTGTAGCATTCTTTTAGAAAGTACAAAAACTACAACATGGCCATAGAAACATCAGATATTTATTATTTTGCTCTCTGCCATACTTGGTTTTCATGTGAAAGAAATGTACTGCGGAACAGAACTTAAAAATGTTTTGGTTCCGGGTGTGGTGGCACACGCCTTTAATCCCAGCACTCTGGAGGCAGAGGCAGGCGGATCTCTGTGTTTGAATGTCTCCAATGTGCTGAGAGTATATCCCACACAGCTACATGATTAAATTACTATTTACCTCACTGTTCAACTCACAAAGGGGAAATGGCAAAATGCTGCTAGAGAACTAGCTGTCTGGCTGAACATGTAACTCTGTGACGTTTGCTTCCTTAGCTGTACAATACAAGTAAAAACATCCATCTTAGAAAGGACTTTGATGATCAAACATGGAAAACTGAGTGCCCAGCCTGTTGCCTAGCACTGAGGAAATACAAACTCTCCTGACTGTTGTCTGTCTGGGCTTCAGTATTCTTTGCCTTAAAACTTAAGAAATTGCACCTATAACTGCAAGCCTACGCACAAGGTCTGTTGTTCTAAAGAAACAAGATCACTAAAAGCTCTGAGAATTTGTCGCAAAAGAATGGGCCTTCTCCTCTCTAGATTTTTCTCTGCTAAACAGTAGTTCACTATTACCAAGTTTCCACTTAGAGTGGCTACTATGTCTAGTTTCTTGGCATTCAAAGGGGGAGTACACCAAAGACATGTACAAGACAGAAGAGTTAGGCTTCTCAGAATTCTCAAGACTCCTCCAGCTCCAGCAGTTCCTACTGTCCACGGGAATTGGCTATACTGAAATATGTCCTATCATTATTGAGACCCCATTCCTGTTCCTTGCCCTTGCTTGTCTACAAATAAAGCTCTTTATTTGCTGTAAACAAAGACACATGCCTCTCCTTCAGATAAGGCATCTCACCTTATTGGAAACATGATTTTCCCCACATCAAAACAAGGATCTCTTTCTCCATGCCATGGAATTTTTATGCAATGGCCTTGTCCACTTCCCAGGGCAAGCTGACCAATGCAGTTCAAAGAGACGTGTAATTATATATTATTCTTAACTTTTCCCTTGAGTCACCAGAACTATAAACCTCTAAAGCTGCCTAAGTAGTGCAGGGCACTATACTCATTGCACCCTTGGACTGAGGTATGTCATGAACAGAGATTTATTTGGTTACTGATGTCCTTGGATGGGTTTCAAATGGAGGAGAGATGGCAGGAAACTTTCAAGCAGTAGGCATCTGGCTGTTCAATAACATCAATTATTTCTCAGTACCTACATATTTATTGCAGGGTGGGGGTGTCACTATTTTGCTTTGAGGCTTCTGAGTTTGCTTTGGGGTCAGGATCACACTATGAACCTCAGGTTAATCTTGAACACTTGAGATCAAGTGATCCTTCCACCCCAGCCTCTCAGGTGCTGAAACTAAAGTGAGTCACCTCAGCCGGTTTCCGTGTGTCTGCATGAGTCAACAAGCCCCATCAGGAAGTCCAGCACTGCCGGAGTACAGGGTCTATGGAGTTAAAAGTGACCTGAATCACCCACAGTCCCTCTCAGTGCTCAAAAAGCTACGTGCAAGGGGATAATGAGCCTGACTTGGGGACAGTTGGACAATTTATTTTTGATATAAATGAAGCCAGTTTCTCCTTTGTACCCAAACACTTCTTCTGGGATGTGACACAGGACACATCCACTTACATATCTACGTACAGATCTCCCAGTCCCAACTGCTCTCCTTCAAGACCCAGGACCCAAAACATAAAGAAAGCTCAGTAATGTCTGCCCTAATAGGAACATTACTGAACTAGAGCCCCTGAGCATGGTGAGCTGAGAGTATGTAAAGCCACAAGATTCTGGACATCCAGCTTATTAAAATGTCTTATTAAACACTCCTATGTGTAATTTAAGAATAAGTATTCTTTTCATGGCAGACTGGCAGCTTCCAAATTCAGGATGGTGCCCGTGACTGCTAGGTGGAGAAGTTCCCTGTATGCACACACCTTTTAATCCAAGCACTTGGGAGGCAGAGCCAGGCGGAGGATGTCTGTAAGTTCAAGGCTAACCTGGTCTACTAGTCCAGGACAACTGAGGCTACCCAGAGAAACCCTGTCTCAAAAAAACAAAACAAACAAACAAAAAAAACGACAACAAAAACCAGACTCTTCCCAAAAGGTAAGAAGTCCAAGCTCTGCAGTAAGCACAGCACCTTTTGAAAGTCTGACAACTCTTTATCAGGGGTCAATGGTCACCAATGCCATTTACAAGGGGGGAGGGGATCAGGTTAATCTTGCCCGGACTTCTCAGAAAGTTAATGCTGAGTACAGAGAAAGGCTCTTATTGTTGGCCAGGGGCATTACTTAATCACGCTTCTTGAAAACTGTTCCACTTTTAAAGGATTTACGTAGTCCTTCTGCCTATCTGAGCACCTGGAATTGTGGCCAACATCCACCCTCACGTAAGTGCTTCACAACTCCTAAGAACTCTAGTGCATCATGAGAAGCAACCCTGGGCCCTGGACGGAAGCTCTGGGCTCACACACCTGAAGCCACTAAAGCTCTGGACGCACACCTGAAGTGAGCAGCTGGAAAGTGAGATTGTGCAACCTTCACAGGGAGGTTTCCAACACTCTCGGTGAAGGGCGTCTTCCCACAAACCGCGCAGAACTTTTTTTTTTCCTCCACTCCAACCCGCTCTTGGCGACGAGTGCAGGGCAAACATCCCAAGAGCTGGGCGGGATTGCCGGGCCAGTCCTTTGCACTTCCAAGCACACTCCAGGCCCTCAGCAGGAGCCACCGGGATGGAGGGAGGAGGAGGGACAGGCGCACTCTGGCCCGGGGCCCACTCCCGCATTCACCTTAGCAGACGTCTCCCCGAAGAGAGGTCTGTTGTCCAGGCCGCTGGTCCCGTAGGTCCTGGTAGTAAAGTCCTCCATTGTGGGGCTTGCTGCGCTGGTCCCCAGGCGCTCAAAAGCGAGTCCGCATCAGCTCGAGAAGTCCGGACGCACGGCCCTCAAGGCGCACGCATGGCTCGGGCCCTGAAGGGGCCGGGAAATCCCGACGGGGCGACAGTCAATCCCGGGGACCGCGGCCGCTCCGCCCCAGCCCCGCCATCCTCATCTCCAGCGGCTGCCACAGAAAAGTGAAAGGAAACAAACAGCGCTTGGCCCGCGCCCCGCCAGCCGCCCCGGCCCGTCCCCACCGGCCCCCCAACCCCTGTTCCGCAGGGGGAAAGTTTTCCCGGCGGCGGCGGGCGAGTGAAGTTGCGGAACCAGCGCCCCCGCACGTCTTCCTGGCTCGGCCGGGAGCTCGGCATCCGCCTGCTCCGCTCCGCGCCCGGCCCCCGCGCCCCGTCCCCACCGCCAGCCCGCAGCCAGACCTCGGCGTCCTGCGCCGCGCGCGTGACGGATCCCGGAGGCGCCCAAGCCCGCTGCGGCTCCGATCTGCGGCTCCCAGAGGCCGGCGTTCCCTGGCGCTACGCGGCGATTAACCCTTGGGCTCTCTCCGGTCCGGGACCCGCGGCCACTGTCGCAAACCGGTCGGGCCCGCCCAGACCGCGTCACGGCTCCGGCAGCCAATCCCACGGGCAGAGGCGCCACCTCGGCTGCAGAGCTTTATTTGCAGAGGGGCAGGTTCTCCACCGCCAGCCCCCGGTCTCCGCAGCTCCAGGTTTCTCCGTCCTCTGGCGATTGGCGGCCGCGTGGTGCACGTGGGCGAAGTGCGGTTCTGAAGGCAGCCTCGAATTTGTCGTTTTAAAAACCATCAGCCGGCTTTGGATACTTTACGGTACCGGGAGCATGGGCAATTTTGTATGCTCGTTTTATTCTGTATTCCACACAGAATGAGGGGTCCTAGTTTACCTAAACAGGAAGAAATAGTGCTAGATATTTCTTTGGTCCAGTGAGAGCACTAACTAAACACGTTTGTTGCCACAGGCTAAGAGCTTCGCATCTTGGGGCTTAGAGAGCTGGATGGAAGCGGACAAGCTGCACATTTGGAGTCTTTCATAAACACTGAAAGCCAAACAGCTGCCTGCGATTGTCCCAACACTATAGTACCAAGATTCAAGAGAGCTCACAAAGTGTTAGTGTGCAGGAGGCTCTGAGTTGAAGCGGCAGAGCCATGCAACATTTAGAATCTAGACACGGGTTCCAGCGCCACGCAACAGTTTAGAATGGAACAGTAACCACAAAGAATTTCCAGCGCTGAGTACATTTAAGTATTACACATATCCCCATCTGCCAATCACTATACATGTTTTATAAATTAGCTGTTTTCTCGGGACTTTTCCTTAACATCCTTCCCTTACCAAAAAAAAAAAAAAAAAAGTCTTCCCTCATGAGACTTTCCCTCTGTCACTTAGAAGCAGTCATCCCTCACATATTCCATTATGCACACACTGTCACACTGTTCAGGTGTAGTGTAGGACTATCATCCTAGCCAAATTAGCATAATTTTCAGGAGTTCTGCAGGGGATTTGCTACCAAAACATCATCACCGTCGGGATTGCTGACTGTTTACCGTCCCTCGAAGAAGCAATGGGGTGGAGAGGATCTTGAGGATCCCTCACCTGAGGATCCAGCCACTTCTCCCAAACAGTTGTATATGACCTGCCCTAATATACGTTGACTAGATAGGACAACTGGGGGAAAGACTAGAGGATATTGGGAGGGAAAAGTGAGGGAAGGGGGCTCCATTTTCACTACCATGGGGAAGTCATCATCCCTACTGAGTGCAGACCTTCCAGTGTGGCTACTTCAAGGTTATTTATACTCTTGTTTGTAACCCTTCATCCATTGATCTATAAGCCTAATAAACTCATTGATTTCCTATGGGAAATTTGGTGGAATTGTAGCTCGGTTTATCATTGGGACATTGGGGGAGGGTAGTGTTGGGGTAGTGTTAAGCATTCTAAATGTTAATTAATTGGTCCTGTTTGCTGTCTGCTACTTATGTTGACTCTTATTGGTTAAATAAAATGACGAGGCCTGAGATTGAGCAAAGACAGAGAAAGGTGGGACTTCCTGAGATTAGAACAGGAAGCCTGCCCTTTACACAGAGGATTAATACATTCCAGTCAGGAGCAGCAGGAAGGAGGATGCATGCCATGGGTTAGAAAAAAGAACCTCATTCCACATGGCCAGGAACATCGGCATATTGTGGAGAATGGCAGTCCAAGGGGAAGTATGTATATATGGGGTCATATTGGGGCAATAGAATTATGAGCTAGCTTAGATGGGCCAAGATTGCTCGATCCAGACCAAGGTTTGTTAAAATCCATCATGGTCACTGTGTGTACTCATTTATACTGGCTGCTTAAAGATTAACAACTGCCAAACCAATTAACAATAATATAAATGCTGGATAAACAATTTAACTAATTTGTTTTTTACAGGGTAGACTTGTATATGTCTCACCAGGGAAGGAATTTCAATAACATCAGATTATAGAACTTGTCACCATGTATGACAAGTACTGTTTTGAAACTTATTTGCTAGTGTATTATGTATTCATATCAAACATTTTAAATATAGTTGAAGTCAGATATATTTCCATTTATTATCAGCTCCACTTTGTTTGTTTGGTTTGGTTTGGTTTTTCAAGGCAGGGTTTCATTATGTAGCTCTGGCTATCCTAGAACTCAGAGCAGGCTGACCTTGAACTAACGGAGATCCAGCTGCCTCTGCCTGTCAAGTGCTAGGACTAAAAACATGCACCCCTATACGGGGCTTTCATCTTCAGCCCTTACGCAGGAAGGAGTTCCAACAAGTGTTGAAGAAAGATCTTGTGCTTTGGTTCTCAGAGGCTGATTTCAGTGCTCAGAGATCTGGTTACCTTCCTTTCTGAGGTACTCTCTGATTGGATAATAAAAGTCAATGATGGCCATTTAGCTGGGCAGAGAGAGAGAATAGGAAGGTGGGTCTTCCTGGGAGGAAAAAAGGAACTGTGGGAAGAGATAGAGGATGCTTCTCCTTTTTGCCAGGAGAAAGACTTGGACAGATATGTGTGTCTGAGAGCTCTGAAGGTACAGAAATCCACATGGCTGGTTAGGATTAGGTGGTCAGGTTAATTTAGGTTACCTGGTTGAGAGTTTACCCAGCTAAGCCCTAAGCATTGAAACATTAAAAGGGCTTGGTGTATTTAATTACTGGAGAAAAAAAAGGCTGCCCCATGTTTCAGGCCTCCAGCTAAGGCAAGCCAAGCCTATAGCCTCCTGACAGCCTGCTTCCGGCTGCTCTGCCGGCCTAATATAACAGTTTATAGTTATTAATATATTTGTTAACAGAGTTTCAATTGCAGGTGGTGAAGGTCACCCTTGGTCCCAGGCCTTATCCCTTGGACAGGTCAGGCTGCTAGCTAAGGTGGGCCAGGGCTGCTGTCCTCCCGCCAGGCTCTGCTAGCTGTTCTGCTGCCCTAATATAACAGTTTGTAGTTTTGTTTTTTGGTTTTTTTTTAAAGGTTTATTTATTTATTATGTATACAGTGTTCTGCCTGCAGGTATACCTGCAGGCCAGAAGAGGGCACCAGATCTCATTATAGATGGTTGTAAGCCACCATGTGGTTGCTGGGAATTGAACTCAGGACCTTTGGAAGAGCAGTCAGTGCTCTTAACCTCTGAGCCATCTCTCCAGCCCCAGTTTGTAGTTTTTAATAAATATATTTGTTAACTAGTTTCAGTTTCAAACAAGGCTCGGTAACTTGTCCAAGGGTCACAGAGTTTGTAGGTGATGGCACCGAATGTGAGGTCATTTTTAACTAAATTTACATCCTGACAGCAGCTTCCCCTTCCTCCTTTCCTCCCAGTCCCTCCCTCTCATCACCTCCCCTCATCCTCCAGTTCTCCCTTTCTCCTCAGAAAAAGGGGAGGCCTCTCATGGATATCAACCAACCTTGGCATATCAAGTTGCAGTAGGACTCAGTGCATCTTCTATTGTGGAATACCATAGATTTTTAAAGCTTGTATTTGTGCATTCTCCTCTCCCTAGATTGTGACCATGTGTTTGCTCTGTCTTCTTCAGCCTTAAGACTATCCCCACGCTTATGTGTTAACCTGGTGTTGATCACAAACCTAAGAAACATAATCCAAATGACCAAAATGCCTAGTCTATAATCCCCCAATTATAGTCTCAAAAGGTGAAGACACCAAATTTTGAAACATTAAAGGCTGTCTTAGAATTTCTATTGCTGTGAAGAGACACCAGGACCACAGCAACTCTTATTGGGGCTATCTTACAGTTCAGAGGTTTAGTACATTATTGTTATGATGGGAAGCATGGTGGCATGCAGGCAGACATGGAGCTGGAGAGGTATCTGAGAGTTCTACATCCAGATTGGCAAGAGCTGGAAGAGAGAATGACACTGGGCCTTGCAGGCATAAGGTTATTTGGTAATTCAAATGCTGATTTCTGTACCCCGAATATCTGGTTTCAGTCCTTGTTCTAAGGATCTCATGTCTCAGTGTTATGTAAACACTGCTCCTCAATTGTCAACTGATATGACAATAATGCAGCTTAACAGCCAGTCACTGAGCAGGGGAGAGAATAGAGCTGGACTTCCTGCCCTCCAGGGGAAGAGGAGTTAAGGAGAGGAAGTAAGGGGATTGAGAAGAAGCAGAGGCAGGAGAGATGAAGGATCAGCTGAAGCAGATAAGCCACAAAGTGCAAGTATCTCTGAGAATTACACTGCGAGGAAGCCAGATTAGTTTTATGGGTTAAGACTAGAGTAATAACTGTTCTGTTTTTGTGTTGCAAGTCTGTTTAACAAATAATATAAGAGTCTCAATTATGTGGATGATAGCCGGGTTTAGAGGTAAACTGTGAAACTAACACAATTTATATAAAGTTATACTAACAGGGCCTGGCCTTGCTTGAGCTTCTGAAATCTCAAAGCTGCCCCCAGTAACACACTTCCTCCAACAAGGCAATAACTCCTAATAGTTACTCCCTATGAGCCTATGGGGCCATTTTCATTCAAACTACCACAAAAGTCAAATTTTGAAAAATTGCACTTCCTAAGGAAAGAGGCTCTTGTATCATGAGTAGGAATTTCAGTTCTGGGGATGGAGCTGGCCATGGGCTTCAGTAACAACAAAATTTTAATTTCAAAATATGTGTTTAGGAGGCTAGAGAGATGACTCAGAAATTAAGAGGGCTTGCTACTCTTGCAGAGGACCTGAGTTTGGTTCCCAACACCCATAGTGAATGGCTGCTGCCCATAACTCTATTTCTAAGGGAATTGATACCCTCTCTGGCCTCCTTGGCTGGAAGCATGCACACACACACACACACACACACACACACACACACACACACACACACAGAGAGAGAGAGAGAGAGAGAGAGAGATAATAAAATCTTTGGAAATATATGTCATTTATCTCTAACTGAAATTAGAGATGTTTGTGAGCCACCATGTGGATGCTGGGAAACAAACCTATTTTAAAATACTTGTGTGTAGAGTAGAACAAGAAGATGCTTATTCTGTTCAGTGACCAGAACTATTTATACCCCCAATCTATGACCCATCATTGAGTGTATTCTAAATGCTTCCTCTACACCCCAAGCATTGTAGTCACATAGCATAGAGGAGATGAATATTTAATAGGGAATACTCTTGTTAGTATAAATGGAATGTATATAATTTCAAAATATATATGTTGTCTATTTTACAATATTTTAAATTTTTCAAAATTTATATTTTGAAATGTTGTTTCTCAAATTACAATACTTTAAAAAAATATGTGTATTTAAAGTCTTAATTTTTTCCAGAATTACATTTCCAGAATTTTGACATTTCAGAATTTCAGACTTTAGGGATTTTGATTTTGGGTACTGTATTTCAAGTTTGGTATTACAGCATCAAAGATTGTCTTTTGGGATTATTGCCCAAGCCCATAATTTTTGTGCTGTTCTGTTGGATAGTTGCACAGCACACAGCATATCCTCAAAGTGTTGTTATGGTCTGTATTGCTTTGAGACAGGGTCTTGCTATGTAGCCTAGACTGATTTGGAGCTGATGTTCCTCCAGCCTTCAAAAGATTACAAGTGAGAGCCTCAAAAACATTTTGTTGAACACAGCTGAATATAGGTGAATAAAGTTATTTGTAGGACCAATGAACCTTTTCATAGAATTGAGTGCCAGATTATGTAAACTTAGAAAATCAAGACCGCATAGGAGAGGTCTTGATGAAAAACAAGATGAGGAGAGGAGGAAGTCAGGCCATCAAGGCCCGATCCTCCTGAAGGATGGGCTTGGGGAGAAAGGTTGGCTCAGAGGCAATGACCTCAACTTTCTAAACACTGCTTCATTTCTTTCCCCTTAAATTCCAGCTTTCTCATGACAACTACTCCTGCCACACTTTCCATATGGCTTTCACTTGTTTAGGTTCTAAATTTTTGGGAAATGGACCTATACAATAGCTCCATAGCTCTTCCTGTTTGGCAAGTTCAGTGTGCTTTTCTACTTCAATTCACATTGTCTTAGTCACTATTCTGTTGCTGTGAAGAGGCCTCATGAACCGTTCTGCGGCTTACAGGAAACACAGAACAAGATTTAGGTCACAGCATATCCTGTTCGAGCCAGAAATGTGGGAGAGAAAAGATTCCCTCCATAATAAGTGTTACCACTCTCTTAGATAAACAAACGGGAGAGTTACCCTCACCCTCTCCATCCTGCAGCTTAGCTCTGTTAGCTAAGCTGCCAGCACCTGGCCAGACACCAGTAGTGGCCAAGCCAACCCGAGTGGCCAGGAAAATCCAATGACTGTTTCAACCAGTCATCTGAAACAACCAGCAACCAACTGCTGCAGAACTGGCAGGTGGCATAGGAGAAACATAGGAGGCTTGGCCACTGGGGTGATCTGCTAGGCAGCAGTGATGATAGCAAGGCAGGTGGATCCAGCGACAAGTTCTTCATGCCCAAGCCTAAAATAGACAACTGAGTCTCAGACAATCAGGGTGGAGGAATGGAGAATGAAGAGAGAGAGTTTATTTTGTGAAAAGAGACATAATAAATCTGGGCAGTGGGAGGGGTCTTGAAGGTGAATGCATTTATTCACTGGGGCTAGGAGTGCCAGGGATATACTTCATTTAAATGCCGTATCATGGTCCTATCATAAGAAAAGGAACGAAGTTCGAACAAAGTTTGTAATTATCCCATGGGCAGTGGGGGTGGGGGAAGAACTCCAGGTGTAGTCAGAGCATGGACAAAGGTCATTGGGTGAAAGCCAAGGCACCAAGGGATCATTAGCATGGGGAGGTGCCTACAGGTGTTCACAGAACAGGTTTCTTATTGGGAGAAAGGACTGGGTCTGTAATCTCCTTGAGAGCTATGGCACATTCTTCAGCGGGTGTGGTGTGGCACTCCTGGTACCCCCAGATGAGGCAGAAGAGGAGAGAACCTGACTAAAAAAAGGAAGTTTGTCATTTAGCACTGAGCACAGGGGCTTTCTGGTAATGGCAAACATCAACCTTAACAGCAGGATCCAACACATGACCCAGACAATGTTTGTAAAAGAAAGCATTTAATTGGGGACTTGTTTATAGTTTCAGAAGGCCAGTCCATTATCATCATTGCAGGGAGGCAGGCATGGTGCTGGAGAAGTAGCTGAAAGATGTATCCTGCTCCACAGGCAGCAAGCAGAGCAAGCAACACTGGGCCTAGCCTGCCAGGGCTTTTAAAACCTGAGAGCCAAGAAGCCAGTGGTGGCCCACTCCTTTAATTCCAGCACCTAGGAGGCAAAGACAGGTGGATTTCTGAGTTGGAGGCTAGCCTGATTTACAGAGAAAGTTCCAGAACCAAAGACACACCTACTCCAAAAAGGCCATGCCTCCTAATCCTTCCAAACAGTTCATCAACTGAGAACCAAGCATTCATATATATGAGCCTATGGGGACTATTATTCAAAGCACCACACACATGAATAAATTTTGTCATTGTTTGTCTTGTTTATGGTACTGGGAATCAAACTCTAGACCTCAGGCTTGGCAAGCAAGTGGAGTTTCACCTCTCTCCCTTCTCATAAAGAATTTTGATTAGCTCAGTACAGATTATATATTGATTCTTAGGTGCATTAGTTTCTCCACCCACCCCCAATCCCCATCAGAAAATGGGTGAAACATATCTTTTAAAATCTACTCCTCTGCTCAGCTATCAGACACAAGAAAATCATGCAGTTTGCTCCCAAATGGATGGAACTAGAAAAGCTCATCCTGAGTGAGCTAACCCAGACCCAGAAAGATACACATGGCATGTATTCTCTTATAACTGGATTTTAGCCATTTAGTACAGGATAACTATAGTACAACCAACACACCAAAAGGAACAGGGACACAGACTTTGTTACCTGTTAATGAGACGCTTTGCCCTAATGGTGCTGTCATGTAGGCCCTCAGTGCAAGAGGAAGCTCTTAGCCCTCATATGAATGATGAACTGGTGGGGGGGGTGATATGTAGGGACACCCACACCAGAGGAGTAGGATATAAGGGAGAAGGGGGAGAGAGTGGGATGGTGGGACCGAGAATGGTGAAGGGAAGCGGCTATGATGGAAATGTAACCTGAAGTAATAGATAAAGATAAAAACAACAACAAAAAAACTACTCCTTTCAGGACAATGATAGCAGTGTTTGAAGAAAGAGAATGCACATAAATGTCAATGGCAGGATAAGCAGTGTCTTGGCAAGTAATGTGAAATGTCTCTAGATGAGCTGAGTTTGTATGATATCTCATGAGAAATGCCAAGTTTCTTGCATAGCGATGTTTACTGCTCCACTATTCACAGTAGCAAAGTTATGGAGCCAGTAGAACTGCCCATCAACAGAGGAACAGATAAAGAAAATGTAGCCTGTGCGCAAGGAATTATTTTAAGACATAAGGAAAAATGAAGTTAGGCTGTTTCAATGCCAATGGCTGCAACTGAAGGTAATTACATTAAATCAATTAAGCCAGTTTTAGGAAACATGGCATGCTTTCTCTCAGTTGTTGGCCCTGGATTTTATGCAGATACATAAAATCATGTACAGATGATATGGAAGTAGAACTGAAACTAGAGGAATAAAGGGGACTAGGAGGAGAAAGAAAATGGGAATAGAAAATGAGATTATGCTTGAAGCATATTATATGCTTGCATAAAATGGCCTTTTATAATTCCACTTAATATAATAATAAAAAAATTAAAGGAGAAAGGCAAAATATCAAGTTTCATCTTACAGTTAATGAATTATATTTGGTGTTTACTAAACTCTTCTGAGTATTCAGATATACAACAAAGCTTGAGAATCGTTACGCAATGGGTTAAGGCCACATAATCAACCCCCTCCCGGACACACATGCCACTCCCCTCACCACTACCACCAGGCCTTCTCAATTCTTGATCTTCATCCTGCCTCAGCTGTATATTTTGCACATTTTGAACTTTGTCAGCACCCAGATTTTCATCATGTCTGCAGTAAGTCAAGATAGGCCATTGGTGAGCCTGACCAGCTTCCCTCACTCTTGGCAGTCTATCTCTGATCCTTTGGTTTCCAATGCTTTCCTGATGGAGCCACACTGTGTTGTTCACTTTCTTCTGATTGAGATTCCATGTTCTCTTTCACTGCACTTTCTCTCCTTAGATATCTTCAGTCAGTTCCTTTTTCTATTTGCTTTGTTACATGTGTGAAAAAAAAAAAAGTCTCCTCGGACATTAACCTGTCTCCTCAGCATTTGTGGCCAGACATCTAACGAAGATGGGAAGTTTAGGATTCCCTGACAGGAGATCCAGCTTCAACTGTGTGCTAAGGACACATGGAAACCCTGTGTTGCCTCTTTCTTACATTTATCATGATGGGGAAAAAAAAACCAACACCTCAAAAGGATTAAGAAATTTTATTCTAGAGCCAAATTTGAGTGACCATGGCTTGGAAACATGAATATAAGTTACCTCAAATTCCATGTTGCAATGTGGAAGCAGTTTTATGAAAGTTCTATAGTTTTACAAAACAAAGAACAAAAAGTCAAGGCAAGTTTAAAATACATTGGTGGGTGCATCGAAGAGGCAGGTACAGAGATATAGGGAAAATTCTCCTGTAGGCCTCAGATGGTGTCTGATAGTATGCTTAGCTTCTGGATTTGTAAAGCTAATAGTCGGCTAAGTTAATAGATTCTGAAATTGTCTATTCCTCATGAGATGTTAGTTCTAACAGAAAGCTAGACAAGGAATAGGGCTATTCAGAGGGCTAAAGCTAGCCTGAGATAAGGTAATTAATTATCTGGGTCTGCAACATTCCCACCTCTTCATGATACTGCAGTTCTGATTAGTCAGTCAGCCTTTCCAGACACAGCTGCTTTCCAGGAATCTCATTAACACGTCATCTACTTTCTCCAAGTCTCTGGGCCCTTTCTACTCAGCAGATGACTCAGTCACCTAATGACTGACATCTTGTGGGAACTTCCTCAATCCTGAACAATCTCTTCCAGCTCTCGTTCAATCTAATCAGAGTAAAAGACATGCCTGTCCATTCTCATACTTTTAGATTCTGCAGCATCTCACTATCAACAGAAGTCTCACTCTGTAAATCGTTTCTATGAAGAGGAATTTAAATGTGTTGTTTCAACCACAAAGAAGCAAACAAAAACCTTTCACTGAGTCTTTGACCCCTTTAGATGCTATGTGCTCTCATTACATCCTCTGTGGCACTCTTGATTGTCTACCAAACTGTCTGTCCCTCTCCTACTTCCTTGAAACCAGAACCTACCCAGTAAAAGACAAAAAAATTAGAGTTCAGCTTTTCCTTGCATCTGAGGGAGGCGCTGAATGTCTAGGCCAAGGAGTCCCTAGGGAAGTCTGTTTAATGCCCTTAGGAGGTGCATCAGGGTCGTGGCTAGCCTTGACTGCCAAACTGAAACCAACCAAGAGCCACTTGGGAAAAGGGGACCTCAACTAAAGAACTGCCCATCTAAGACTGGCCTTTGGCCCTGTGTGCGAGGCAGTTATTTGCTGATTGATATAGGAGGGCCTAGCACACTGACTTAAGTGCCATCCCTAAGCAGGGTGTCCTGGGCTGTGTTTAAAAAAAAAAAAAAAAAGATGTAAATGAGCATGCCTGAGGGAGCAAGCCAGGAAACAGCCTTCCTCCGTGCTCTCTGTTTCAGTTCCTGCTTCTCACTTCCTGTTTGAGTTCCGCCTGTCACTTCCCTCCACGATGAAGTTTAAAAAGCCAAATAAGCCATTTCCTCCCCCACATTGGTGTTGTTCAGAATGTTTTCTCACAGCAAAAGAAAAGCAAACAAGGGCAATCTGGAAGTTGTTCTCTCTGATGATAAAAAGGGCTATCTGAGGAGAACTGGCCCTGAGATGCTTCCGGGTGAGGACATGAGGTCTGGGCATGATTTCAACATCTTATGACCATGAGAGACTGCCAAGTGTATCCCAGAGAAGTCAGCCAATCTAAAACTGGAACCTGCATTCCTCTGGCTTCTGGTTTTGGGTGGTGTGTGTGTGTGTATCATGCATGGCTCAGTATTCCTGCTAGTACAGCTACAAACATTGATAATATTCTCAAAGTCAAAATTTCTGTGAAAAGATCTGCACAGTACACTACAGGCTGTACCTACTTCCTTGCTTTTCATACTTCAGCTCACCAGCATTAGCTGTATGTGTGAAGACCCATGAGTATTCTCCCATGAGAACTGCAGTAAAAATGCCAATCGCAAGGGTCATTTTTGGGTCTTCTCATGTCTAAACTCTTGGCAGCACTTTGTATTAACTTTTATTGTGGATCTAGCAATCTTTTCTGTCCGTCTCTTTAACATCATCCCTCAGGGCTCCAGTCTGCACCTTTTTTTTACTCTTTTAAATACATTCTTTGCAAAGTTAATCATATGTACTTGGTCCCCAACAGCTTGGCAGGAGACATACAATTTGTAAAACACTTTGAGAAATTAATACAAAGAAGTATTCATTTCCGGTGAGACTTACCTGTGTTTCTGTTTTCATTGAACAGTGGAGCTGTCTTGGTAGAAAGCAGTGGCTCTGGATTCTGAACATTAAAATGTTTGGCAAGCTGTTTAATAGCCAAAGGCCACACATCAAACAGACCTATGAAATCAGAATTGCTGTGTTTTCAAAAGCTCCCTAAATGCTTCTTATTTGTGGCCAAAATAGAGCCACTGGCTAAAGCTGGACTTCTCCTGACTATGGATGCCAAGTCATCCTCTGGCAAGGCACTAGATAGATTTTAAGTTAATAATCTGAATCATGGTGAACCCTACCTATCCTGGACCATTTTCATGACAGTCTGACACATACTGGAGTCTTCTGAGAGGAGGAAACCTCAATGGGAAAGAAAGCCTCCATAAGATCTGGTTGTAGGCCAGTCTGTAGGACATTTGCTTAATTAGTGATTGATGTGGGAAGGCCCAGGCCATGGTGGGTGTGGCCATCTCTAGGTTATAAAAGAATTCAGGCTGATCCAGGCAGTAAGCAGCACTCCTCCATGGCCTCTGCGTCAGCCACTGCCTCTAGGTTCCTGCCCTGCTTGATTTTCTGTCCTGACATCTTTTGATGAGGAACTATGATGTGGAGTGTAAGCAAAACAAACCCTTTCCACACCAAGTTGTTTTTGACCATGGTACTTACCACAGTAACAAACACCCTGACTAAGTACTTTTCTGGTACTTAGATGACAGGAGGCTTTTTCTTCTCAGTGCTAATGTTAGCTGAGTGCTCTACTCCTTTTCCGTATCTCTAGTAACCTAATTTTTATTTTTATGACACTTATCAAATACTAATTACCCTACAGAAATTTGTGAAAATTTAAAAAAGAACTACCTGCACATAGTTAACACTAAACTATGCAAATAACATATGCATCTAGTAAAATGAGCCGAGGTCCATTGTAACAAGATGGAGAATATTTCATTTAATGTTATAGGGGGAAAGTAAAGACAGTACAAAATTTATTAAGCTGTCAGGTCCAAATATCCAAAACAACAGAGCTCATGCTGAACCACAGAAGGGTTTCTGGTAGTTAGATAAAAACCAGCATTCCTCTGAAACTTGTGAAACCACTTCCCATCTGCCAAAAGGAATAATTCTCTTATCTCTGGCAGAAAGGACATAATATGACTGTCACCTGTGGTACCTGTCAGCATATCAAAGTCCATGCTGGCTCCCAGGCTCCCTCAGCATCACACAAGTACCTGGTAAGCATTTCAAAGTCCACATTAACACCCTGGTCCTTTCCTTCCCCAGCTACTCATCTCCCTTATAATCCATGTGATCTGCCCATCCCACGCCCTTCTCTCTATTCCCACTCTTGCTATCCTCCATATATACCTCTTGCTGTCCCCCTTGCTCTCTCCATGTGCTCTGTTCTCTATCTCTTGCCATCTCCTCTATTCTCTCCACTCTCCATTTCCCTAGCCCTGGAATGTCCGCTCTGCCTTGTCTGCTCTGAACTCTCTGGATGCCTCTGGATATTTTCTCTTATTCATAAAAAAAACCTTCCCCTAATAATGGAGTGGTCATGTTGGCAGTTTCTTTACTGTGCCACCACCACACACACATGTAGGTAGGCATATATCAAAATTCTGATATATCAAAATATGTTTAGTCTGTGCTATTAGTTCACAACATAGAGAGCTTTTAAATGCCTCCAAATTCCTGGGCCATGTAAGAGCTTTCATTCTAAGCAGCTGACTCCTGGTGGGCACATAGGCAGCATGTGAGTGGGTGCTGGTCACCAGAAAAAAAAAAAAAAAAAAAAAGTCATGTTTAGAAGTTTGCATCTCCAAGGATGAAACAGTAAGTGATCACAGTTGCATAATAAAACCTCCATAAAAATCCTAAGAGAAGTTCTGCATGTGCCTATCTATCGTAGCTGCTTGCCCAACTCCACAAGGACGGGGTTTCTGTGTCCTGGACCCTTCCAGACTTCACACTGCATCTCTCTTCTTCATAAAGTCATTCATCTGTTTAACATCATGTGGCCTGTCAGTAGCCAAGAGCAAAAGTATTTAGAAACTGAAACTGAAGTAAAGATAGGGGAAGGGAGAGTCTGTTCTCAAAATCAGTACAGGAAGGGGAACAAACAGTGAAAGAAAATGTCAGAACTCAATACCTGTCAGTGAAGAGGGTTACACTGGGTTGGAGAGGAACAGCTGACCACATGAAATCTGTCCACTTTTTTGCTTTTTGTTTCTTATTGTGTTTTGGTGGTGGTGGTGGTGATAGTGGTAGTGGTGTGTTTTGGTTTTTTGAGGCAGGTTCTTATATGACCCGGGCTGGCTTGAACTCACCATGTAGTTGAAGATGACCTTGGGTTTCTGATTCCCCTGCCTCCACCTCCCTAGCGCTCGAATTGCAGGCATGGACTTCCATTCCCTTAGTTTTATGTGGTGGTGCTGGGGATCAATCCCAAGAAAGGACTCTATCAACCAACTGAGCTACAACTCCAGAGGACCATGTGCAATCCTGACTGGCAACTGAACTATTTATCAAGCAGCTGGATAGTGACAGGATCACACTCAGGGCAGTTGTGAGGATATGAGCGCTCTCCTCTTCTCTGCTTCTGGTGTTGAAGGATGCAAGGAGTGCACACCTGGAAAAGTACCTGAGGTTTCCTGACCTGCTGCTGTCTCTCACCGACCTGCTGGACCACCCCCCCTCCCCCCCAAAAAAGCAACATTGTCTCAAAGTATTTCTGCACTTGTTTTGACCTACATGGCCTCGTTCTGTGGACCCCAAGAAATAAAATAAGTAAGAGAAACAAAATGCCGTCTAGGAGAATCGATTGACAGATGCAGTAAGTACAAACATTGCAACAACCTGTACATACATGTACTGCATACACCTGAAGGGCAGGCAGGCAGGTCCTGTGAGCCTTCCACACAGCCTTGCAAGGAAGGCAGCTACTTTTGGGACAACAGCTCTGTCATTTGTATCTGTTTGGATGCTCATGGTCAAGCCAGGGCCTGACACGTGCTAGGCAAGTGCTGTCCCAGCAGCAGCTCAATAACTGGGAGATTTCAGTCTGGTTTGACCTGAGAGGGCCTTGCTTGGGTGGTAGTTTCCTTATCTCTAAGAAGAAAGGTTATAGATTAACTGGCCATATCTGAAGTGTGCTACTGTGCTATGAGAATAGAGGGACTGCTTTGCAGATAACATGTCCAGTACAGGGAATGTGGCAAACCCTTTGTCCAGCATCTCCAAGCATGGAGAAACATATTAGAAAAGAACAGGGCATTTGACAAAGCTAAGGCTCAGTGGTACCCTGGCAACTATAGTACACTCCGCTGGAGTCCCTGTTTCTCTCTGAAGCAGATGAATAGTAAGAACTACAACCCTGAACATCTCGAAGAGTGTTTCTCTTACAACCACTGAGAAGAAGGAAGTCCCTTCTCTCCCAGGGCAGTTGTGTGAGTTAAATGGAATGGAGAAGGTGAGCTGTGGTTTTGTACTCTGAACTGCTACCCACTAGAACAGTCACAATGGATGAAAAAGTAATTTTTAAATTTTTTAATTACTAAGTTAGTCAGCATTTCTTCTGACACTGTGCATAAAATCCACAAGCACTAATTAATTGCAGTGTCAAACAGTGAAGTTTGCACAGCAATACTAGAGTTTTTTAAATGTGTTCCTTGAAGCCTGTCTTCTTGTCAACCATATTGGAAAGAGGCAGACCTGCCAACAATGTGTCACCCCTGGGGGGACACCACTTGAGGTCCTGGACTATCATACAGAAAAGAATTTCAGGGTTAGTCAGAGTAAAGCAAAGTCATTAGGTTTATTAGGTTAAGTGATAGTGCAGACTGTAGACTTGAGCATGGGCATATGGAGAGAGAGGACAGTGCACACCAAGACATGGGTGCCTGCTTCTCATTCAGAGAATAGAACTTTCAACAAGGTTGAAAAATTAAGCAAGCCAAAACTTTGAGTTTTGTAAACACAGTTGTAAGATGTTTTGTGACACATGTTGTTTAGATGTAGGGATGAGAGAAGAACGTGTATACATTAAACTCAAGGCCAAGAACAATCTGGGTCTAAGTAAGCATAGTCCATGTGTTATTGAAATGTCTTTGGGAAAGAGGGCATAATCTCTGTAGGCGATCTTGGATTTATCATCTGTCTTCAAGTTTTTTTGACTCTCAGTCACTAGAGAAAGCAAACTGTCTCTCAGGCTGACTTTCTCCTCTTTCTATCCTATCTCACTCTCAGATGTGGGAAATACTCTTGAGCTGACCTTTTAGAGAAGTTCTCTTCTCCGTTCCTCTCTCCTCCTCTGTGCTGAAGGGTGTTGAAAACCTCTTCCAAAAGCAATCTCTCCATTGTAACTTGATGTTTTTGTTCTGAAGCATGGCAAAGGCACAGCACAACCCAGAGAAGCCCAAACCTGACAGCCTTGCTGTATGCAACCTTCCCTTCCCACGTAGCTGCTCTCTAAATAGACACAACAATGGAGCAATCACAAGTCTTTTCTTAGAATAATGCCAACTGTTTATTTTTAAGATGACTTGGGAATACAACCTTGTTACTTAAAAACAAACGTTCATAGTGAAATATAAAAGAATATGAAGAGGTAAACAGTACCGCTTACCATATTGTGATGCTCAGCTGGATCAAAGGATACAGAACAGGTGTCTGTGGAGAGCTCAGCTGTGTGTGAGGCATCTGCATCACCCCACCCCTAAGGCTTGAAGAAAGGGACAAAAAGACTAAGAAAGACTGCTTGCAAAAGAGTCTTCTAAGCATGACAGGCCCCTGCGCTAAGGAACTCACAGCGTCTGTGGTTGCCTGCAGATGACTCGACGGGCAATGTAGCTCATTGGCTTTGTAAGTGCAGAGATACAGGAAAGTTGGCTCTGTTGGTAAAAGTGCCTGCTACTCAAACACGAAGACCTGAATTCTGATTCTTAGCATCTATATAAAAACTAGCGAGTGTGGCAGTACATATCTATAATCTCATCGAGGAGGTAGGGGCAGCAGCTTCCTTGGAGTTCATTGACCAAGCCATCCAGTCTTGCTAATGAGTGAAGTCCATGTTCAGTGAGATATCCTGCTCCAAACCTTAAGGTAGGGAGCAATAGAGAAAGGCCTTTGATCCCAGGCCTTCATACTAGCACGTATAGGTGCACACCCCCCCCCCCACACACACACACACGTAAATACAGAAAAATAAAACAAAGGAACAAAGAAACCCAGAGTGAGAACTTATTATCTTGCCATCTTTACTAATGACTTCTTACTTTAAAACAAATAAAACATTACAAGACAGGTTCTAGGCCAACTTGTTTCTCCCTCCTAAGAACTTTTGAGAAGCTTTTAATTTTTAAGAATGACATGAAGATTGGAAAGTAAAGCTAAGACAAATTCTCTTGGGGTTGGAGAAATGACTCAGTGGTAGGCCTGTAGCTCCTTGTGCTCACAGATAAAAGCAGCGAGTGATAAACATTTGGTGTTTCTCTTCAAAGGAAGAGATTTATAACCTGTGTTCCACCCAGAAGGCTGGCAGCAGAAGTGGTTAATAGCTCAGTGACCTCTCTCCTCCATCTGTGTAACATACCAGACCCACTTCCAGATCTTTTTATTGAGCTTGTTAATCTCAGTCAGTGCAATGCTCGCTGAGCCTCTTATCACCACCATTGTTTACCCTAAACCTGATTTCTTAGTTAATCTAGAGAACCTATCTTTCTGGAAGATGGCACTTGTATTTTACAAGAATTTCAATGTAGTCATGTCTGTAAGCTTTGTTGTACATGTGAGACTGAGTTAACTGTCACAGGAAACTTCTTGTCCAAAATTTTGCAGTGTTTAAATATGCCTAAAATAAAGTTAGACTCTTAAAGTTTGAACCAATTCCAGAGTGCTGAACAGGACTTCCTTTGTGCCTCTCAAGGATTGACACTGCGCTGGCTGTGGTGTTTGCAGAGACACCCCCCACCACCAGTTAGGAGGATGAGGACCAGAATTTACTTCCTGGCACCCATACCAGGTGGTTCACAACTACCTGTAACTCCAGCTCCTGATGAGCTGATGACCTCTTCTGACCTTTGCAGGAACCCCCGCCCCCCCCCCACACACATATCCTTAAAAGAAGAAATTATCTTGTAATTTGTCCAGCAACATACATAATTTTTTTCTTAAGTTATTTGTCTTCTTAGCAGTAAAAATATTAGCACTACCACTGTTGGGCCTACAGTGAGAGCAAACATCTGTTCCTGAGCTTTTTAGGGAAAAGGTACTAAGTCTGTGAATACAGAAAAGGGAGGAATCTCTCCAATACCACCCAGCTGTTTTCTGATCCTATTTCTAAGACCAACCGGAGCACACTCTCTAAATCTCTAATACAAACAACAACTTCTACCAACAGGTCCTCTGACATTGTGACCTACTAAGAGACCTGCCACTCCAAACCTGTTATTGCGGCTGTGTGAAAGAAAACATACTCACAGGGTTGAAGATACTGCAGTGGTAGAGTGTTTGCCTACCCTGTGTACCTTGAGTTCAATCTCCAGCCCCTCTAGTCCTCCTAATCCCAATCACTTGTGGAAGGTTATTCAATCACTTGTGGAAAGGACACAAGAGGAAATTTGTATTCTGAACCAGGAATACCAATAAAGGGGTTCTGCAGTGGGAGAGAAAGACTAGCCTCAGTTCTTGAATGCATTATCAAGTTGGGATGTATAGCTAAGGAGCAAAATGGAGCTCAGTGAATGGAAATTTCCAAAGTAATATATAGATAAAGCAGCTATAAACTGGAACAGATTGTTGCTGAGGACAGACCTAGTCATTACCCAGGGTTGGTGGAAGATGAGAAACCCTACCAATGAGGGACTTAGATATCTAAGGTAGACGGTTCTTGTTAAACTAGTTAGCAGAGTTTTTTGTTAACACTCAGTTTTACTAAGTACACAGATAGGTTAGGGAGCCAGAGTAAAGTTTCATGGAAGATCAAAACTTTGTTAACTGCAACTGTGATAGATGGAATGTTTATGTTCTCCCAGAATTTAAAGATGTAATTCCCAGGGTGATACTATTTGAAAATGTGGCCTTTAGGTCAATTGAATCATGAAGGATGAACCTTCATGAGTAAGATTCATGTCCTTAAGAGAAGAAACTTGAGATCATCTCCATACCATGGAGGATACAGCAAAGCAGCCGTCTATTGAGCCAGGAAGGGGGTCCTCACTAGAATCTAATCATACTGCCACCCTGATCACAGGTCCCAGCTTCTAGAACTGTGTGGAACACATTCATGTGGCTGAATATACAAGAAAGAATGAACCAGCCACACATATCAATATGCCAACAAACATGAGTCTCACATCCACAATCAGGAGCAAGGGCAACCCAACAAGATCCAAATTTAGTGGATTTGGTCATGAACACTTCAGTGCCCAGTCTGAATCTCCTCAGGCCCCACACCAGTCCAACTTCCAGTGGTTTTCCATTGCTAAACTTTGCTGCAACTGCTCAAGGGAAGACTAGAGGTGCTGGGGACCACAGATGGTGAGATGGGGCCTGTTGCTTCTTCCCATCTTGGGCTGCATGACTCCAAGGCATAGGTTCCACTTCACCTCTCAAAACTACTTGATGTGACAAAGCTGCCCACGGTGGCACCTTCTTTGGTATCTACCCCATTCTCTGCCTGTCCTTCCCCAGCTCAGTTCCCCACTCTCTTCCAAGATTACTGTGACTCATTCACCCAAATAAATCACTTGCAATAGAACCCCCTCTAAGGGGGCCAAAGGCAACTTCTCACAAAGAAAACTCAGAGTGCATATGTCTGTTTGTGTAAGATTCAAAAGTAAACAGACTGGCAACATATTGTAAAGCAGAAATGGATAACATCATGGTTAAGGCTATAGAAGCAAGAGCTAGGCTGTCTGGATTTATATCTAAGAGCTGCAGGATTTTTAACTGGTCACCCAACTGGGACTTATTTCCTCGCCTACTGAGTAGGAATTATAGTAATAGCATTTGCCTCATATGATCATTGTGAAGACTGGTGTTAACATATGTGAAAGATTTAGATTGCTTTCCAACAAGAGAAGGGTTGCCCCCTACTGTGGCTGTGAGATTACTGTTATAGAAGAGGCATGTACATACTGGTATACCATAAGTGAAGCATTAACACAGAAGTCCAAACATGGGAGAATCATGCCCCTCCAAAAACAAAGCCATTGCTCATGTTCTATTTTATTAAAGCTTAGTTATAGATAAATTTATATTGTTTTGTTGCCATGCTTCATAATCAACACAAATTATACCTTTTTACACACTGAGCATTTCATAATTTTTATGTCTCAAAAAAAAAGTTTCCAGGCTGGAGAGATGGCTCAGTGGTTAAGAGCACTGGCTGCTCTTCCAGAGGTCATGAGTTCAATTCCCAGCAACCACATGGTGGCTCACAACCATCTATAATGAAATCTGGTGCCCTCTTCTGGCCTGCCGATATACCTGCAGACAGAACACTGTATACATAATAAATAAATCTTTAAAAAAAAAAAAAGTTTCCATTGAGTACTTTCAATTGTGTAAGCCCTTTGGTGGAGTGCCCTCCTCTCTGCTCTCTGATCTCCTCTGCCTCAGCTATAGTCAGTTTCCTAACCCCAGAAGGCCCTGGCCTCTCTAAGCTGCTGGCATTGGCTCCCTAGGGAAAGCGTTCTTCAGGACATTGGTCTCAAATTTTCCTTGGAGCCAAAATCTCAGGACATTTCCTAAGGATGTTGGTAATCTTGGGCTGTTGGCTTTAGCAATCTTGTTCCTTAAACTCCTCACTGCACTTAAAAACATTAGTATTCATTTCTTTATGGGAGACAAAGATTATTGTGAAAAATATATACTCACATCATGCCATAAACACAACTATGCCAGAGCATTTTCTTCATTCCATTCCCCCTGTACCTTGAGGGTTTTCGTCTTCCCCTACTCCACCAACGACCTAAGGCTTTCAGCACTGTGCTCTTATTTAAAGCACTAAGTCTCATGGAGCCCACTGTTCTATGTGAGGGCAGAGATTTTTGATAGCAAGATTAAGACTAGCTACTCTGGGAATGGGCCCCATATCTGGCCATGTCTACAAAGGGCTTCAACAACCCTTCACTTGCTTCCCAATAGCAGGTAATCAGGATTTTATGCTCAAGTAAAATTGTGGTGCCCTCTCTTGGATACTTTATATATTACAAGAACTTGGTTTTCTTTTAGGATTGTCTTAAGGGTGTATTAATTTGGGATGATAAAATCAATGAGAAGCTGATGACTAGAATTTTAAGAATGGAGAAGAGAACAGAATAAAATAATGCATGACATTTACCAACATTGAGTACTGTTTCATGAGGTTTTGTTTCAATCTGTTTGAGTACAGGAGTCTATGAAATTTACCAACTGAGATGACACTGAAATTCATGCCCATCTGCACAGCTGGACTGCTGGGAGCCAGGTGACCTTTGACCTCTTCTGGATGGGCAAGGTTTCGATGTAACATTTTTATAATCATGTCAAAAGTTTCAAAAACTGAGGGCCAGTGAGTGACATGGCTCAGTGGGAAACAGTGCCTGCTGCCATGCCCAGTAACTGAGCTCAGTCCCTGGGACCTGGGCAGTGGAAGGAGAGAAGTGTCTCCAGGAAGATTTGTCTGACTTCTACATAGGCATCTTTGCAAAAGTGTGCCCACATTCATAGATAAATGAATAAATAAATAAATAAATAGATAGATAGATAGATAGATAGATAGATAGATAGATAGATAGATAAATATTATATATATACTAAACAAAATATGAAAGTATCAAAGATATTATTAGTACAACTCAGTATGGTTATTTGTCATAGTTTGTCACTTAAAATTTTTCAGCAGGCACACACTTTTAATCCCAGCCCTCGGAGGCAGAGGCAGGCAGATCTCTGTGAGTTTGAGGACAGCCTGGTCTACAAAGAGAGTTCTGGGACAGCCAGGGATGTTAAACAGAGAAAACCTGTCCCGAAAAAAAAAAAAAAAAAAACAAAACAAGCAACAACAACAAAAAATTCAATTAGCATACACAGCACTGGGTTTTACTGTGGCATTTTCTTTGAAGCATTTTTAAACTGTATTTAGTGTGTGTGCATGTATGGTGGTCGGAAGATATCTTTACCAGCTGATCCACTTCACCCTCCTCCATTATGACTTTTATTTGGTTTTGTTGCTTCTCCTTCCTCTCATTTCTTCTCCATTTACCCAAATTTCTCTTAATACCTGCCACTCACCATAGCCTCTTTCGTCTTCCATGTTGACTGTGCTCTGCTGCCTTCCCCACCTTCCATTTTCCTCCCTGTGGTCTCCTTTTTAGTTGTGTAACCTACATTCACCCTCACCCCCATTTATACACACACACGCATATGAACACTGTAAGAGAGGGTCTTGTGTATGGGAGAGAACGGGGTTTTTCAGTCTGTTACCCTGCTAATGTATTTTACAGATCTATCCATTTTTCTGCAGATTTTGTGATTTTGTTTTTCTTTACAGCTGAATAAAGTTCAATTGTGCATGTATACCACATCCTCATTATCCATTCATTTGCTGATAGACACCTAAGCTGGTTCTACTTTAGTGCTATAATTCAATAAACATGAATATAAGTCCTTTGACTCTATTCTAGGAGATACATCTGTGTCATATAGTAGTCCTGATTTTAAATGTTTATAGAACACTCTTTACTGATTTCCAAGGTTCTACTTGCTAGCCATGAATAAGAGTTCCTCTTTCCTCACATCCTTACAAGAAATTGTTGTTATCTCTTTTCTTTTTTCTAAGACAGTGTTTCTCTGCATAACAGCCCTGACTGTCCTGGACTTGATTTGTAGACCATGTTGGCCTCAAACTCACAGAGATCTGCTTGCATTTGCCCCTCAAATGCTGGGATTGAAGGCATGCGCCACCACACCTGGCTGTTTTCTCTTTTCTTAAAGATAGCATTTTGACTGAGGTGAGATAGAATCTCAGAGTGTTTTTAATTTATTTACTTTGAATATTTGAATGCTTGGTCATTGAGGAGTGGCACTGCTTGACAGAGTTTGGGAGGTGTGGTCTTGTTGGAGGAAGTATGTCACTGAGAATGGGTTTTTGAGTTTTAAATGATCAAGTCAGGCCCAGTGTACTCTCTTCCTGCTGCCTGTGGATCTGGGTGCGGAACTCTCAGTTCCATCTCTAGCACCATGTCTGCCTGGGTGCCATCATTCTCCTGCCATGAGGATAATGCACTAGGCCTCTGAACATGAAGCCAGCCCCAATTAAATGTTTTCTTCTATAAGAGTTGCCATGGTCATGGTGTCGCTGCCTATTCGGTCTGGGCATGATGCTGCTGTATAATTTGCTTTGCCTTGATTAGTGGTGAAGCAGAACAGGCTTTCAAGGGCTTACTGGTCTTTTTGTATTTCACCCTTCAGTAGATCACCTTGAGAAGTAAAATTACTTTCATATGTAACTGTTTCCCACTTACCCTCTGTGGATCTTTAATCTCCTACTCTGACAAACACAAGCCCTATACAGCTAGTACCCAGACACAGTTGAATGAGATTCAGAACCACACACATTGAGCTTTACAATTACTTCTGTAGCATAATTATCTGGCAGTCACAAGAGAGAGGTCATCAGAATGATCTACTCTCTCTGCTTCAAAATGGCCTTGCGGCATCCTTCCTTTATGCTTCTGAGAATTCAATAGTGGCATAAGAACGTTCAAGTGCATTTCTTTCTTACCAATGCTTCTCTCTGGTGCTTCTATGTTAAAATGTTCCTCTTTTCAAGTAAAAGAGAACACTTTCAAATTTAAGACTCCATTTATATTTAGTTCTGAAGGGCCTTGCCTTTTCATATTCAGGAAGTATTCATAAGGTAGCAACTGTGTGCCAGGCATGGGGAAGGTATGGGAGGGGGATTTATATACACAAAGAATAAAACATTTTCTCTTGCTGTCATGAAGTCAGCAATCAAATGAAAGGAACATAGTGAGGGATGATGCTTCAGGGCAGGACTTCAATCCCAGAATCCAGGTAGAAGGGAGTATAATGAGATTCCCATCTTCTACACTTAAGCTGGTACTCTACAGGGCTACAACTATACTGTAAATGTAAACCAGAAATACCCAGCTTCTCCAGGGAGAGACAATGAAAACTGATTGTTCTAAACCTTGATGTTGACTAAAGAAAAGGAAAAGCAAAAGCAGTAAGAACTTATAGTCTTAAATGCCCTCGCAATAGGACCTTAGCCTCAAAATGGCATCATTAGGGCTTTCTGGATATGAGTCTGAGTCCAGGAGTGTACTATCTGATATCCCCTGGTTCTGGTGTTCCCAAAATAAATTGCCCCAGGGACATATGCAAAATTATAGTAATAGAGACAGCTTAATTATAAAAAGAATGCTAATCCCAAGAGTAGGAATGGATTAAACAGGTCCAAGGCTCAGAATCCCTAGGCTCTCAGCTTCACAACCTTTCATAAGTCATTTATATAACACTTACTTACCTTCTTCCACATTGTGTGTCACATACTTTTCTTGTGTATGTTCTGCTCCTTAAGTGTAGCCCTTGAGGGTAAAGGTTACCAGCATTTCTGCCAACTGGTCTTTAATTTTTTTTTTTTTTTTTTTTTGTAAATCTGGATGTCTCTTTTCCCGTGCCCTACTTTCCTACCACAAAAGTAGTTTGGGACATGAAAAACTCTCAGAGCCAGAATTCAAAGTGGCTCTGGTTGGCAGTGCCCTCAGGCTTCTGGCAGGCAGATATACACCCTCCTGGGAAGAATACATCTTAAATCAGGCTTCTTTGAAACCTCAAATATAAAGTTTCAAGAACTCTCAAAAACTCAAAACACTTAATTAGCCACAAATGAGAGTTAACAGGCACCAGGCACCAGACTGCCCACCACCCATTTCCCTGCCTTGAGCAGCAGGGGCATCCCCAAGCCAGTGCCTAGAGAAAGAGAATCTAGCTACTTTAGCACTGGGAGGAGACCCATATCCTAGTGAGACAGACTGAAGCTTGGGATTGTATCACCAACCAAAATGGTGTGGGTATAATAACATCTGGGGCTGTGCAGGTCCTTCTAAATATTCATGTATAACTCAGTTTAGCATCAGTCCTGGTAGCCAAAGAGCTGCTTTCACCAACACTAACCCAACCTCTGGCAGCACAGTGTGAAGACAGACACCATCTGCTGGGAATAGCAAAGGGTAGTAAGCACATGACTTTACCTTGGAATTTATCACCAGATTGCTGAGGCCTAACACTGAGCAACCCCCACCACTGGGCCTACCTGCAGATGAAGTCTCTAGAAGAGCCCTCATGTCAAATAAAGACATGAGACTTCAGTATATCACTTTTCTATTTGAGATAGCATCACCTGTGGCCACTTACAGCAGCATGGGACACAAATCCATCTCAGCAGAAGGAAGACCAGGTTGTCCTGGTCTTGGTAGGCTATCATATTAGGGAGTGAGGTGGCACTGGTAGCCACCCTTGTGACATAGGAGCTTCATCTATTGTGATGTTGCTGAGAGCTAGGCATTCTCCAACAGTGCTGATGACCAAGAATGAGGCATCTGAGCTTACCTAGCCCCAGGAAGACCCTTCTAGTACCCACTTGTGGGGATGGACTCCCTTTCTTAGGTGCTCTTCCAGCTCCTGCTGAGAAATACACTCTCTGATTGTTTGTAACAGGTCTGGGCTTGGATCACCCTTTAGAGCTAACAGTGATAGCACTCTAAAGACTTCTGGAAAACCAGTATTTAGGGTAGCACCTACAGGTGAAATATTGAAAGAGAAAGAGCAGACTGCTCAGGCTTTCTGGAAACGTAGGGAAGCTAGATTACAAAGGCCAGCATAGACACTTAACAATTCTGTGTCCTGATCTACTACACAAGTAACATCAAGACTATTGAAAGGAAATAGGATGTGGTGGACACATCTGTAATCCCATCTACTTGGGAGGTTTGTGAGTTTGAGGACAACCTGGGTAGTATGGCAGGCCCTTGTCACAGAACCTAGCAAACAAGGAAACAAAAAGTTTTAGGGAAATATGGCCTCATTTAACAATCAGAATGTAGCAGATATAAACATGCGGGCAAACTCTTGAAGGGGCAGCAAACTCACAGGAACCCTGAGATGTTGCCAGCTGGGTTAGAGAGGGAGGGAGTTGTGCTTTCTGACTAGAGGTGTGACTGTGGGCTTTTCCACTGGCACCCAAGTTCCTGAAATAACGACTCTGAGAATTATTTGTTAATAAATGCCTAGCCATAAGCTTCGGCTTGTTCCTTGACAGCTCTTAAGTTAATCTGTTTATTCTACTGTATGAGTATCACATGACTGGTTACCTCTCCTCAATTTCATGCATCTGTCTTCCTCAGAATTCAAGGCAAATTCTCCTCCTCTGACTAACTCCCAGAGTTCCAATCTTTCTACCAGAACTCCCACCCATTTCTTCCTGCCTTTTGCTAATAGGCCATCAGCTTATTGACAGGTGATACTTTCACACAAAGGAGTGAGCTCCACATGGGGTACAGATGTTAGAATGGCAGAGGGCTGGAGATGTGTGTTGGCCTTCTTGTTCAGATGGAAAGGTTGTCCTTGGACTTGTAAGCCCAGGAACCACATAGATGTGAATGGAGATGATATCCCATTGTAAGAGTATCCTGAGACACAGGAGCTCAGGAATCACACAGCTCTGAGAGGAAGCCTCCTCAGCAGAGGCATTGCAGCTTCCAGGATGAGGGTGGGGGATGGGGGCAGAGGTCCCCAACTGAGCTTGAGCTCAGGAGCCTCAGCCCTTCTCCTTTTTCACTTCTTTTTATTGCTTCTTGGCTTCTTCTGATGAGAGTCACACCAGGTAGCACATCTCATAAAAGAGATTTAGTGGGAGGATCCAGGATGTGGAGGAATGAATACAGGGCTGGCTGTCCCTGCTCCTGGGAGAGGACAGCAGGGAACTGAGCAGACACAGCCTTCATATAAGATTTCTTGCCGGGCATGGTGGCACACACCTTTAATCCCAGCACTAGGGAGGCAAAGGCAGGTGGATCTCTGTGAGTTCAAGGCCAACCTGGTCTACAAAGTGAGTCCAGAACAGCCAAGGATACACAGAGAAACCCTGTCTCCAAAAAAAAAAAAAAAAAAAAAACCAACAACAACAAGATTTCTTAGGGGATGGAGCTTTCTAGGGCAGAGATTTCCAGGGTGAGGACTGGTGGGATTTCAAGTCCTGAGCTTGGGGGAGCTCAGGGATTGGTGGATTTTCCTGTTCAGGAATTGGTGGATTTTCCTGCTCAGGGATTGGTAGGTTTCTGTGGGAAACTCAGGGATTGGTGGGGGTTTGTGGAAAGCTCAGGGATTGGTGGGTTTTAGTGGGAGGCTCAGGGATTGGTGGGTTTTCCTCAGAGATTGGTGGCTTTTTGTTCAGAATATTCACCTAAAATTAGCATAATCTGGGAAGGGTCTTATTGAGGGGCTAGACATGACATTTGTGACAGTTACAGAGGCTATAAACTCTATTATGACATTTAGAGAGCTCAGGGGAAGTGGCCTGGCTGCTGGAGGTAGGGGCCTGGCCATTTTCCTATCTTGAAGTTTACAACGTATACAATGTTGACAAAGGGGGTAAACCACAAGAAAGCCTTCCCTGCCCACTGAATCAGCATGAATAGCCAACAATGTGACCTGAAATAAAACTCTGGGAATGAGCTTCACAGCATCTCAAGGCTTGGGGAACAGGCTCGGTGTCATTCTTTAGGCAACTGTGAGTAGGAAACCAAGGAAGGGAGATATGGTTCTAACCTGAGTAGCTATTGGAGGGCTTTTGGGGAACAGTTTTAGATTTAATCTTGGAGACATCTATTTAGTTTAAGGCTGTTGGCTTTTTTGCTGGAGCAGTCTTCTCAACCACCCTCTAACGTAACTGAATTCCTCCGCCATTGCATCTGACCAAGTGGTTCTCACTGTCTACCTTCCAGCTCCATCCAGCTACTCTTCTGTCTTCCTTTTCCCACTGTCTGCTTCTCTTTGTCTCTGCCTGCTTCACTGCCAGCCCTGACAGTTTCTGCCCCAGTTTTAACCATCAGCTCTTTATTATGTAAAGAGCCACATTCCTTACACAGTTGAGTAGTATTCCATTGTGTAGATGTGCCACAGTTTTGTTTTTGTTTTTTAATCCATTCTTTGGTTGAAGGACATCTGGGTTGTTTCCAGTTTCTAGCTATTACAAATAAAGCTGCTATGAACATAGTTGAGGAGATGTCCTTGTGGTTTGGTGAGGAATCTTTTGGATGTATGCTCAGGAGTGGTATGGCTGGGTCTTGAGGTAGAGCTATTCCAAATTTTCTAAGATATTGCCAGACTGATTTTACAGTGGTTGTACAAGTTTGCATTCCCACCAGCAATTCAGGAGTATTCCCCTTTCTCTACAATCTTGCCAGCATGTGCTGTCATTTGAGTTTTTGATCTTAGCCATTCTGACAGGTGTGAGATGGAATCTGAGTCATCTTGACTTGTAATTCTCTGATAATTAAGGATGTTGAGCATTTCTTCAAGTGTCTCTCAGGTATTAGGGATTCCTCTTTTGTGAATTCTTGGTTTAGCTCTGTTCCCCATTTTTGGATTGGATTATTTGGTTTCTTGGTATGTAATTTCTTGAGTTCTTTATGTATTTTGGATTGTAAGGCTGAACCCCAAAGGGGCTATCACCCATCTTCCTGCTCACCCTCAATGAGAAACAGACACCAATTCGATGCAAAAAAGCAAGAGGAATTTATTGTTCCAACGTGTGTGGCCAATACACATGGGGTGGCCTACACCCGAGGGAGTGGTGACCCTGAACTTTGCAAAGCTTTGTGTTATATACATTTTGGGGAGGATGGCTTAGTCATTGGTATGCATTCCTGTGGAAGGTGTCCTGCTTCGAGAGTCAGAAACTTTGGCTCTAGCTGTTTTCTTTTCTCTGGGGATGGGCAATCATTTGCTCAAGGAGACTTCAAAGAGACCCTGGGGCTGGGCAGTTGTGTTAGTCATTTCCTAGCAACAGCAGTGGGGAGGGGGTGGTATCAATACAATGATAAAATTGCTGGCAGGTCTCAGGGTATTGGAATTTACAACCTTCTGCTCAGCTTAAGATAGAAGGGGCCTGATTCCAAATTTTATCTTTTCAAGATATTATCCCTCTGTCAGATGTGGGGTTGGTGAAGATCTTATCCCAATCTATAAGCTGCCATTTTGTTCAAATGACAGTGTCCTTTGCCTTACAGAAGGTTTTCAGTTTCATAAGATCCCATTTATTGATTGTTGGTCTTAGAGCCTGAGCTATTGGGAGCCACATGATGAGAGTCCCACTGCTGTCTGCCTTTATTTCAAAGGCAGGTGAGGAAGTGACATTTACATACTCTGCAGCCTGGTGCTGCCTACTCCAATTAACAATTGAAAATACAGGGGCACACCTTCATACAATGTAGGGGAAGGTCATCCCAAAAAGTAGCAGGCTCTACTCATGTCCTAAGGTGCTAGAATGAGCTCCATGCTGGTCCTGAGGAACTGGGAGTTGGGGTACCAGTGAGAGAGAGAAGTGTCCTCTAACTTGGGGATCATCCACTTGGGCTCTGGAGCACTGGGGAATCTATATGTAAGTTTTATATCCCCTTCTTACATTTCTCTAATTAGGTTAGAAATGTTCACATTAATCTTTGGTATTCATTTTTTTCCTACCTGTCTGATCTCTTCCTTTTCCTTCCCTTTTATAGCATTCTCCCCACTTCTTTCTTTTCCTATCATGTAATCTTCCTTACACTCTATTTCCCTCACTGTCCCCTTTCTTCATATCATCCATTTTTATTTCTACATTTACACTAATCATTTTAACTTCGAGGCACAGTCAATGTTAGTTGATAGATCAGCAGTTAAGAGTACTGGATGATCTAAAAGATCTAGGTTTAATTCCTAGCACCTACATGAGGGTTAACATAAATTCTAGTTCCAGGGAATCTTGAGGGAGGGTCTAACAAGGGCTGATTTCAATGATGAGATCTGGTTACCTCCCCTTCTGAGGCATTCTCTGATTGGTCGAATAAATGCTGAGGCCTGAGATTGGGCAAAGTCAGAGGTAGACAGGACTAAGGTGCTCAGGCTTCTGAAGCAGAGAGGTTCATGGTAGTAGAAGCCTTGAGTAGAAGCAGAAGAAGCCTCCAAGAGAAGAAGCAAAGAGCAGGAAGTAAGACATATGCCTCATTCCACATGACCTGGAACATTGGCATAGTGTGGAGAAAAACAGTCCAGGGGATGTATGTATATTATATGGGGCTTTATTCAGAAACAGAATTAAGAGCTAGCTTAGATGGGCCAAGATTGCTCAATTCAGGCCACAGCTTATTAAAATCCATGATGTCTCTGTGCGCTTAGTTATAATGCCTGGTTAAGGATTAACCCACTGCCAACCAATTAAATATAACCTAAATACTAGTAAATAATTTAATTAATTATTTCTACAGAATCTGATGCTTTTCTCTGGCCTCCCAAGGCACTTCCATGCACATGGCACACAGGCATACACACAGACAATATACCCATATAAAAATAGTTTTTTATATTTATATTCAAACCATCTATAAATAGTTTTTAAATAGAACTACTATATGATACAGAAATCATACTCTTGGAAAATATAGCCAAAGAAAATAAAATCAATGTGTTGAAGAGACATCTGCACTTCCATGTTTGCAACACTATTCAGGAAATTGGGGGCGAAGGGACATAAGTAGCCTTCAACTGACAAAAAGATAAAGAAAATGGTACATCTATATATTGAATGCTATTAAACCATACAAGTGAAATGTTTTAATTTAAGACATGGATGTAATCAGATGACATTACATTAAGTGAGGTAAGCCAGGCAAAGAAAGATAAATTCTGCACCTAAGGACAATAATATAATACAGCGTTGGCGCTGTAGAAGTTGGGAATAGAACATAGTTACCAGAGCCTTTGGTGATGTACTATTTAATTATTGCTGTGACCAAAAGCATGGCAGTATGTAACTTAGGAAGGAAGGAAGTTTGTTTTTGTTTGGCACATAGTTTGAGGCCCAAGCGTAAGAGAGCTGGTTACATTATCTCCACAGTCAGGAAGCAGATACCGAGGGATGATGGTGCTCATGTGCCTTCTTTCTATCTGTTTTTATTAAGTCCAAGTCTTAGACCATGTGATGAAGTTACTCACATTTCGGATGAGTCGTCCTTCCTCATCTTAAGCATCTTTGTTAATGCTCTCACAGATATACCCAGCAGTCTATCTCTTAGAGTATTCCAAATTCAATCAATGTGGCAATAAGAATAACCATCAGAGGAGAAATAATGTGTAGGGAGAGAGATGTCACTGGGTACTGTTAGATAGGAGCAAGGCATTCTGGTGTGTCACTGCATAGTACGGTAATTAAAGATAATGACAATGTACAACGCAATTCAAAAAGCCAAAAGAAAGGGCTTTAAAAGTTCTCATCAGCCGGGCAGTGGTGGCGCACGCCTTTAATCCCAGCACTTGGGAGGCAGAAGCAGGCGGATCTTTGTGAGTTCGAGGCCAGCCTGGTCTACAAAGCGAGTCCAGGACAGCCAGAGATATTCAGAGAAACCTGTCTGAAAAACCAAAAAAAAAAAAGTTCTCATCATCATAGAATAAAGCATAAATATTTAAGGACATAGGTATATCTAGCCTGGTGTAAATATTAGTCCATGTACACATCTACAAAAACATGTAGCACCCTGCAAATAAGTACAACTTTTATATTCTGTGTTTTAGTTAAGACTAAAATTAATTTATAAACACTGTCAGACAAATATTGTAAGGCCCAACCCCCAGAGGGGCTATTGCTTATCTTCCTGCTGACCCTCAATGAGAAAAAGACACTGAATTGATGCAAAAAGCAAGAGGAATTTATTGTTCTGATGTGTGTGGCCAACAGATGTGGGGTGGCCTACACCTGTGGGAAATGAGCAGAGGTGACCCCAAACTTTATAAAGCTTTGGGTTATATACATTTTGGGGTAGGTGTCAATAATAGCTTAAACATTGGTGTAAATTCCTAGAGGAGGGACCCTGCTTTGAGCATCAGGAACTTTGGCCTTCACTGTTTTCATATCTTTGGGGATGGGTAGTTGTTTGCTCAAAGAGACTTCAAGGAAACCCTGGGGCTGGCCGGTTGTGTTAGTCATTTCCTAGCAACAGCAGTGGGGAGGGGGTGGTGGTGAAGATCACTGGCAGGTCAAGGCACTGGAATTTTACAAACTTTTGCTCAGCTCAGGGTGGAGGCTTGAGTCTCATTTTGGGGGCATGAGTCTAAAGTCTCTTCAATATCAAGTGAAGTTGTAAAATTGAAAATGGATGAGAAACTTGCCTAAGATAATAGCAATGTGTATCAGAGCCAACCACATTCTGAAATCATATCTGTAAGATACTAATGAATTTAAGTTTCTTTTAAATATCATTCTTAATATATTATATATATGCCAGCTTTACCAATTCTTATCTTTGTTTCATATTTTTGCAAGGCTATATAATAAATTTGATAATACTGAAGCATCTTTCACAACTTTCCATATGCCTCTTCTATCCTACCAAACCTCAGAGGTGTGTAATGCCTCTGTCATGTCTTATAATTTTTCTACCACTTGCTTTCCCTCTTAATACCATGTTTATAAGAATTATCTCTATGTATTCATGAGTGCATAGAGATTTTGCTTATTCTAATGAGTATATAGCATTCTATTATTTGAAAACTATACTGTAATCCACTTATTAGCTTTTCTGCTAATGGAAATTTAGGTTATCTTAAATGCTTAGCATTTGTGTAGGTCCCTTTGCATTATACCAAAAACAGGAAGGAATGAGCCTTTTAAACTTTACTGAATGTATTCAAATGGCTTTTTTTGTTTTTGTTTTTGTTTTGTTTTGTTTTTTGAGACAGGGATTCTCTGTTTAGCCCTGACTATCCTGGACTTTGTACACCAGGCTAGCCTTGAACTCACAGAGATCTGCCTGCCTCTTCCTTCTGAGTGCTGGGATTAAAAGTGTGTGCCACCACACCTGGATCAAATGGCTTTCTAAAACAGTCCAACAGTCTCTGTTTCTCAGAGTAAATTTAGCTCCAGGTACTTAATAATGTTTAGTACATTTTTTATGTAGTCAGGATAAGTCCAATATCCAGACTCATCATAAAGAATACTTGTATACATTTCTGCCATTCATTGATACTTTAGACATCTTCCTTATTTGTCAACATTACAAGTTGGAAGCTGTCTTGTATTCAACTGTTTAGTAGTCATTGGGCTTTTTCTTTAGTGACTTGCTTATGAAAAACCTTTGCCCATTGTGTTCTTAATCTCTGTCCTTATTAATCTTCAGTGCTCCTACACTATATTCAGGATACCAGTTCTTGTGGTTAATAAGTTCGGTGAATAGCCTCCCCATTCCTTGATATGTCTTTTCCATTTTGTTTTACTACAATGATTTTAGTTTCTTAGCTTTACTATAGAATGAACTATTATAAACTTGGGCAAAATGGAACAAAGGTGCTTTTGAAATACCACTGGAGAAGCCCAAAATATCACCTGAAAACATGTTCAGACTGCTTAACATTAGAAGGCAACCAAAGAAGGAAATGAAAAGTAAATTGTCACAGAAAGCTAGTTAATTGTGTTATATAGGTTCTATGAGACACTGCACATAATGTATTAGTTGTTGCACCAATAATGCAACCCTTTCTTTAATCAACATTTTCAAAAACAAAATTGCATAGCTGCCATGTAGAATTTTTTGTTCTACATTAGTTTCTAGAAATGTACATAAACATTATTTGTGATAAGCCTGAACATTGGAATTATCCAAACTATGCAAAAAGAAAACCAGTGCAAAAAGAGATTCCATCATTTGAAATTACAAAACTGTGCGAATATATAGTCAAAATCCCTTTATTCACACAGTATCTGCCTTTCTTATATTCTTCTCTTATACAAAGGATGAACTGATCCTGTCATTCTGTCCCCTTCAAAGCCTCTATCCCCTGCACCATTGCCCCATCTCTAGAAAACATCCTGCTGAATCTCTTTGGAGGTGACTTTTCTGTATTAGTGTTCCACTTTTTCCTGAGTCTGAGAATAAGAATCTAATTGCTCTGTCACACCTCCCTTTACTTTTGTCAGATCTGACAGCTCTGTTGCATCCTGCTGGTGAGATCGAAGTCTGGCATTACTGGAAAGCTCCTGAGCTCCATGCTAACTGACAGGCTCCCTTTTCTCAGAGGGGTTCCCTCTTCTGCCTGATCTGGGGAAACCCAAACCCCACACCCTCTATCTGAGGATTGGCACATAGCTCTCATGGAAGGTACAGGCCCAACCCTTTCTCTAGATATGAAACCTGCTCAGTAATCACCTGAAAACACCTCCCCAAGCTAATGAGATCTCTTGGTGCCTTGGCTTTTAGACAATGACCTTTGTCCATGGCTCTAACTGTATCTGGAATTCTTCCCGCACCCCCACTTCCCATGGGATAATAGGTACTGTGTTCCCTTTCTTATGATAGGACTGTGATTCTTCATGTAAATAAAGTATTCCTGGCACTCCTAATCCCAGCAAATCACTTTTACCACCAAAACCCCTCCCACTGCCCAAGGTTTATAATGTCCCTTTTCACAAAATAAACTATCTCTTCCTCTCCATTCCTCCACCATGATCATCTGAGACTCAGTTGTTTGTTTTAGTCTTGGAAAGGAAGAGCTTTTCTCTCCATGAGGAACTCGGAGTGCTGCCTAGTCAAGCTCTCAATAACTGCTACTGGTCATCCTGATCACTACCTCCAAAGCTCCCATTTCTCCGTGCCCACACCCCTCACCATAATGCTCATCTGAGGCAGTGGCAGGTTGTTGGCAGTTCCCAAAGCAGCCTTCAGATCTGCCCAAACCAAGTCAGACTACCAAAGTCTTTTGGCTCGGTCCAGGGGCTCCAAGCTCCTTGAAGCTTCCTGGTCAAATGCTGTGACCTTGACCATACTGCAGAGAGGGTCTTTCTCTCCTGCAGACTTACCATAAGGGCTGTAACACTTGGCAGTGGGGATAATCCTTTCTCCCACCTCTCCAGGATATCCTGTGGCATGGATCCCATCCCATGTTTCATCCTTTTCTCCCCAGAAATTGATGTAGAAGTGTGCACTTCTGGCTTGGTGCCTGACAAGGCCCTAGCTTCCCAGAAGAGGACCTGACAAGGCCCCCACAGCTCCTGGGAAGATGCAGAACAACACAGTTCCAGGTCTATCTGCCTTTGTCTCATGATGTTTGTCTTAGTCAGGGTTTTAACTGCTATGAAGAGACACTATGACAATGGCAACCCTTATAAAGGAAAATATTTAATTGGGATTGGCTTACTGTTTCAGAGGTTTAGTCCATTATTGTCATAATGAGAAGCATAGTGGCATGCAAGTAGACATGGTGCTAGAGTAGCTGAGCATTTTAAATCTGCAGGCAGCAGGAAAAAAGATAGAGACACTGGACCTGACTTGAGCATTTGAAACCTCAAAGCCCACCCCCAGCGATACACTTCCTCCAACAATACCATACCTACTCCAACAAGGCCACATCTATCCAAATATATGAACCTATGGGGGCCATTCCTATTCAAACCACCACAATCTTCTTATTCAAGATAACACAAATATGGCTCTTACTCTATTTAATTTTTAAAAATGTTTTATACAAAGCTTGATATTGAGATTTTATTGCTGACAATTCCTTTAAAACATAACACGTTTTTTTCACTTGCTGAATCAACATTAGTGTTGGTTTCATGTTCTAACCTGAATAACCTGAATGCCACACAATCAGCAAGCTTTCAGAGCATCAATTCCTACTTGTTGACTTCCACTTACCTCCATGCTGAATAATTATTTTCACTTTCAGTTTCTGAAGGTTTCTTTTTGAAGGGCTCCCTGCATGTGTCAGACAGGAAAATGAAGTGTGCAATGAGGGAATAATGAAAACCTGGTGCACGTTGACTTTGTCAACCTGGATCAGACTTCAGGAAGTCTAATGCCAGGTGGTTCACTGTGAGCGTATTTAAAATTTGTACAATTTGGGAAAAGGTTTCCAGGCAACAATTGGTCAATCAGTCCAATTCCAAGTGCATAATAAAACTTAAGGTGGGACTACAAAGAAACTCCTTTACAAAGTACATGTGACTGTGAGGGTGGGTTCTACAGGTAAAAAGCCTAGAATCTAATGTGGTCTCTGATCCTTAGTATAGAGGTCAGTGGCCCGTAAAGCACATGTGACATCTACCCTAAGGATGGGTAATGGTCTAGGTAGAAAAGAGTCTAGGATAATCATTCTGGGGGATTTGGGTGACATCTACCTCCACAGACAGCATAGAGGTCACCAGATCATCTCAGCTTTCGGGATGGGATGTAGGTATTTGATTTTTATTTCCTCTATTGAGGAGACACCCCTGCATGATTAACATTTCTGGTGCTCTTAGTACTTCTCTGAGAGTGCAAGGACCTCTCTGCCACCAACATCCTTTGATGCATAAGAGTTTTCATTTTGTCACAATTCATTAATCTTTTCCTTGGGGTTTCCTCTTTATGTGCTCTATTTTAGAATTTTTTGTTGTTGTTGTTGTTCAAGATCTCAAAACACCCTCTCGCACTTCCCTCTGACTTTCAATCTTGCTTTCCACATCAAGTCTTTAGCCTACCTGGAATACATGTTTAAGTTTGATGTGAAATATGTATCTCATTTTATTCTATCCCACAGAAGTACCCAACTGCCCATTCTTTCTTCATTGATTCATGATAAGGAAAAGGAATGACTCACAACCCCAAACAACAACCAGGACAATTATCAGAATTTGGGAGAAATGATTACTAAGCTCCCAACTGCAAGGAAGGCACAGCCAGAGGACAACTTGTTCCATATGGAACTGGGAACTGAGCAAAGCACCATGATTTAAATGGAGAAGTGTTTTCAATTTTCTGCACTGTTGCTCGCCTTGTCAAAAATTCAAGGGCTATTGGCCCTTAGCAAGAGCTGCCCCTAAGGGAGGCTCTGTGCTCTTGCCACTGTCTGTCTAGCCCCCTCCATGGTTTCACATTATGTAAGATCACTAATTGCAATGTATCTATCTTTCTCACTTTGAAGTCTGCAAGGGTCTCTTATGCCATCCAGTAAATATTTCTTGCATGGACATATTAAATGCATCAGTTCTTTTGTACTATAGCTGACGGGGAATTGCAGTGCTCAGAAAACATGTAGGAGGTATATTAGTTTTCTTGTTACTGCAACAAAATTCCTGATGAAAGCAACTTAAGGGTGGAAGGAGCTATTCTGCCCTGGAGTTTGAGGTTGCGGTCCACTGGGATGGGAGAGCATGGCAGCAGGAGCAGGAGCAGCTGCTCACATTGCACTGCAGTCAGGGAGCAGAGAGAAATGAATAGGGTGGTTGCGCAAGCCTTCTCCCTTTTATTCAGTCCAGGACCCCAGCCTGTGGAATGGTAAATCTCCCTACCTCAATTAACCTAATCTAGAAAGCCCATCACAGATATGCCCAGAGATCAGCCTCCTTGGTGAGTCTAGATCCCATTAAGTTAACAGTCAAGATCACACTGGATTTCAAGCCTGTTCCACAGGAGAAAATATGTGTCAGGTAATGTATATATGGACAAGAACCCATGGTTTTGCAGCTCATAGGCCCTAATGCTAAATAAACGTAGTATCTAACTGGCCTCTAAATTCATATCTCTGTACCCAAATATTGAATAGCTCTCAGACCACATAAAAGAAGTTTCTTTGTGGAGTGGACAATGGTTAACACAGAAACTCACAACTGGTCAAAATGCATAGAATTAATATCTGAGGAGAGCTCCATCATATATGGGACATCTGTGTCATATCCCCTCCCTGCAACACTCAGGGAGCACTCCAGAAGAGGACATAGGAAGATGATAAGAACCAAAGGTTGGGAGTCCACATATGGTGGTTTTGCCAAATCCACAACCAGAATAAGTATCTGCTACAATAAATACAAATTATTGTCCTTCCCATAGAGGAAGCAGTCTAAATGCAGTCAAACAGTCACCAAGTTGCTGGCTGGTCACCCTGAGGAATGATGGCATATCTGAGGCTCAGTGTTGCTCTCTGCTGTTGGCATGTCTGGCACTCATTAGCAGCTGTAGCGAGATCAACCTTGGTGAGTGGCAGTCCATGTTGTCCAGCCATGTATAACCCCATCTCTTCTATCATGACCACTTTGTTCATGGGCCCATTGACAGGAATGACTGGGGAAAGAGGCTGAGTAGCCACAGGATGGATCATTCTATCTACTTGATTACTGAACTCCACCTCTGCTGAAGTCACCTTCTGATGAGCATTTACCCTGAGACACAAGTATCTTCACATTCTTCATCCATTTGGAGAGACCGATCCACATACTCCTTCCCCAAACGACTTTCTCACCAATTTCCCAATCATGCTCTTTCTAAGACCATCCAGCCAATCTGTTCAACTACAGCCCACTGTGCACAGGGTTTCTCTTTGTAGCTTGGGCTGTCTTGATTTGCTCTGTAGAGCTCTGTAGATTAGATTGGTCTTGAACACACAAGGAACCTGTTTTGTCCTAGTCTCCCAAGTTTTGAGATCAAGGTATGAATTTAAATAATTGAATTACTCTTATTAAACAATAACATTAGTTAAACCATTTCATATTACCTTGATTTCCAATTCTCCCATGGAAACCCCATTCTTAAGGAGATTGTGCTATTTTATGTTAGCTTTTCTTAACTGTTGGCTGTGGGAGGCATGCGGTTTGCATGGTCTTCCCTAGCCTAACTCTGGGTCCTTACATTGGCTAACAGAATATATTTCTTTCTCTATCTCTCTCTTTGTGTGTGTGTGTGTGTGTGTGTGTGTGTGTGTGTGTGTGTGTGTATCCTTGTCCTGGACTCATTTTGTAGACGAGGCTGACCTTGATGAAGGTCAGGGATCCACCTGTCTTTGTTTCCCAAGTGCTGGGATTAACGGCGTGCACCATCACACCCAGAGATTAACATATCTCTTTTAGGGGCAAAATGCCTATTGAAACCAGTTCTCCAGTGGGAGCCCCACAACTAATGAGACTGGCTTGTGACCCTTTTCTTTTTACGTAAATTTAAGATTATGTATATTTATTCATTAGATCAGTAAGGCCCTTATTAAACTGAACATCAAGGAAAAAAATGTGTCATGTTTTGAATTCTAGACTGTCTTTAGTAAGCAGCTTTATCTTCTCAGCAGAGTTCCCACCCTGCCTTCATTGTTTAAACCAGGGTGGTCTAGAATCCAGAGATCTGATGCCTGTTTCTTCCTTTAGTGTGATAGGATTAAGGGATTAAAAGGCGTGTGCCAGTACCACCCTGCTCAAATATTTCACTTAAATCCCAGATAATAGTAACTCTGTAACCCAGAGAGCAACTCAGAATTGCAGTGACAATTCTAAATCTGCCCAAAATCTTCAAAAATCTCTTATGTTTTATCAATGCAAAACCAAAAAAAAAAAAATCCTTTCTACCTCTCAATATAGGAAAATCAAAGACATCTAAACAAAAATTAAGCAAAGAAACAACATTCCAAAAGCCTTGGCATGTCTAACCATGCCATCCCATGCTGCAATTAAAGCTTTGTTCATTATTCCTTAGAATCTAGCTTTGGCTGCATTTCACTGGAGGGCCAATACTAGAAACTCCTGACAAGCACCTAGTACCCAGGGACCTCTTAGCTCCATATGCCATCAATTTTGTATTTTCTATTAGGAAGGGCCTCCCTCCTTCCTTCATTATCATTGTTAGCAATTTAGCATTCCATCTATAAATTCTTTCCTTTAAGACTATCCTAGTCTGAACTTTTTCAAAAAAAGATACACAAAACCACAATTGTCAGGGTAAAAATCATTTGCACGCTAAGAGGAACAAACTCAATTGGAATTGAAATGTATTGAGACATTATGAATTCCTCCATTTTAAATTCTGTTCTGAACTTCTGTTTATAAGGCTGCCAGTTTTTTAGTATGTAATGAGAGCTAAGGCCTTAGCTCTCTTCCTTTGCTGCAAGGCAACAGCTTTTGTTAAGGAACTGCACCTTTGAAATGCATTTGAGTTCAGTTCCCTGCTCTTTGGCTAGGAAACCTGCTTTCACCGGGGCCTTCTAAGGCTGTAAGCATGGATCCTAATTGCCGTAGTTGGACGCCATATGTAAAAAAAAATTAATTAAATTATGTTGGGTGCCATTTGTAGAAATAATTAAATTATTTACCATATTTATATTATATTTAATTGGTTCGGGAGCTAATCCTTAACCATCCATTATAAAAAAGCACACAGACACCACATGGATTTTAACAAGCCTTGGCCTGAATTGTGCAATCCTAGCCCATCTAAGCTAGCTCACAATTCTATTACCCAAATATGACCCCATATATACATACGTCCCCTTGGACTGCCATTCTCCACGATATGCCGATGTTCCTGGCCATGCGGAATGAGGTTCTTTTTTCTAACCCATGGTGTGCTCCCTCTTTCCTGTTGCTCCTGGCTGGAATGTATTAATCCTCTATCTAAACTGCAGGCTTCCTGTTCTAATCTCAAGAAGTCCCACCTTTCTCTGTCTTTGCACAATCTCAGGCCTCAGCATTCATTTTAACCAATCAGAGTCAATGTAAGTAACAGACAGCAAGCAGGACCAATTAATTCACATTTATAATGCTTAACACTACCCCATCATATAGGCATTTGGGAAACTTCTTCATATAACTTGCTTGTACCTTCAGGACCTGCTCAGGATGCATCAAGTATATACCACACTCATCTGATAATAGATTGCTTCTGTGCATGTCTTAATTTGTGATGGGCAGCTCAGGTCCCATGGTAACTTGGTGTCCCATTGTCAAGTGTTTAGTTTTCACTAAGGCTCAATAGCAAGCCAGAGAATCTGTCTTGCAAAGGAAGAATGGTTATCTGCATGTGATGGTAGAGCCTTGCTCCAAAAATACCAAAGATCTTTTCTGTGATTGACCTATAGCGCCTGCCAAGAGTTCCAAATATCTCTTCTGTCTCTGACACCTCAAGTACCATTGGGTCTGCCAGATCATACAGTTTAGGTGGTGGAGCAGCCTGCACAGAGCCTGGACCTGTGAAAGAGCCTTCTCCCAATCCAGGCACCACTCAAAGCTAGCAGCTTTCCAAGTCATTTGGTATATGGGCCATAGTAACAGAGCCAAGTGAGGAATGTGCTGTCTCCAAAATAAGTTAGGCCTACTAAACAGTGCATTTCTTTTTTGGTGGTGGGAGAGGCCAACTGCAATAACTTATCCTTCACGATAGAAGCAGTATCTCTGCATGCTCCACACCACCAGACTCCTAAGAATTTCACTGAAATGAAGGCCCTTGAATTTTTGTTGTATTGATTTTCCATCCTCTGATGTACATATGTCTTACCAACAAGTCCAAAGTGGTTGCTACCTTCTGCTTACTTGGTCCAATTCACATAAAATCAATATAGTGAATCAACGGAATATCTTGTGGAGAAGACAATCAGGATTGCTTTGAATTAAGTTATGACACAGGGCTGGAGAGTTAATCTATCCTTGAGGTGAAACTCTAAAGGGATACTGCTGCCCTTGCCAACTAAAAGCAAATTGTTTCTGGTGGTCCTTATGGACAAGTACTGAGAAAAAGATATTTGTTATATCAATACCTTAATATCATGTACCAGGAGATGTGTTAATCTGTCCAAGAAAGAAGACCACATCTGGTACAGCAGCTGTAATTGGAGTCACTACTTAATTCAGTTGTTGATAGTTGACTATCATTTTCCACAATCAATTTGTCTTCTGCACTGGCTATACAGGAGTATTAATGGACAATATTTGGGAACCACTATACCTACATCTTTCAGGTCCTTGATGGTGCCATTAATTTCTGCAGTTCCTCCAGGGATTCGATACAGTTTTTAATTCACATTTTTTTCTGGCAGAGGCAACTCTAAAGGCTTCCATTTAGCCTTTACAACCATAATGGCCCTCACTCCACAGGTCATGGAAACAGTGAGAGAATTCTGCCAACTTCTAAGTAAATCTATTCCAATTATATATTCTAGGACTGGGGAAATAACCACAAAATGACTTCAGGAACCCACTGAACCTATTGTGAGTCAGACTTCAAATAAAAACTCCACTAATCACCTGAACTCCATAAACTCCTACTTTAACTGGAGGACCACAGTGTTTCTTGGCATCTCCTGGAATCAGGATTAATTCAGAACTAATATCCAATAGACCCTGGAAATTCTGATTGCTTCCTTTACCATGGGATATAGGTACCCTTGAAAAAGTCTGTAGGTCTTTCTGGAGAAGAGCTGGATAAAGGCTAAAAGTAAAACTCCTAGGTATTTTATGAAGTTCCTTCCTCAGGGGAACCTGGCCATCCCTTCATTAAAGGGGTTCTGGGTCTGAAAACTGGCTCAAGTCTGAAAATTGATTCACTAGCTAAGATTCCCTTTTACTGCAATCCAATGAAGCCTTTCTTTCATTTGTTTCAGAAATTTTCTGCTTATACAGATCAAACAATAATGTAGTAGGCTTTTTATCTTTTTAATGCCTGGAAACACCATGATTGATTAGCCAGTACCAAAGGTCCATTTGAGTCACTCCACCATAAAGTTTACTTTTCTTGTGCTGCCTGTTACAGGCTTGCCCATTATGGGCATTGGTTTGTCTGTGCTGCTCACGACAATAACCACGATCACCTTGGCTTTGGTGATTCAGTGCTGGTACCTGGCCCCTGCTACTTTGGGGCCTATTTAAATCTCTTGCATTTAATTCATCCATATGAGCAGCAGCATCTCTAACTCTAAGGTCTGGCACAAGAAAAAGAGTATGTCAAAAAAGCTCTGGTGCCCCTCTCATTTTGAGTCTTATAGAATTAGTAAAGGGCATGTCTTCTGAGCCTTCCCATTGTACAGAATTGGGTCTTACACAACACACCCACTCTACCATTGCAATTTCCTTGAGTCTTAGAATCCCTTCATCAGGTTGTTGGAAAGATGGCTCAGCAGTTAAGAGCACTGGCTGCTCTTCCAGAAGTCTTGAGTTCAAATTTCTGGTTTGCTGAATATTCTGACAAAGAAGATTGGGCTTGTCCCTAAGAACTCAATGACCCTGATCCGTAGGAATTAGTTTAAAGAGGTCTATATCTCTTTTCCCCTTTAACTTTCTTTCTTGCCTACCTAGTGTTGGGGTGTTGGAAGGGATTGGGGTGGAAAAGGGTGGTAGATATAAGAACTCAAAGTAGCTAAAAATATATGCCTACAGCCTTTAAAGAGGAAATGAATAAATTCCTTCAAGAAAGCTAAGAAAAAACAAACAGGTGAAAGAAATAAATAAAACTGTTTAAAATCTGATAATGGAAATTGTGGTAGAAGTTAGGCCTTTAATGAAATTAGTAGGCAATTCAGAGTAGTATCAGGCAGCACATAAGGAGGAGCTTGATGTTCTTTCAATCTGTTGAAATGGACAAAGCCCAGTTGTAGATACACCCTGTGGAAAGGGTGTTGCTAAGAAATCTCACAAGCTGTGCAGATGACATCAGTTGCCACGATAAACCACGGGATTGCCGGACATCATGAGAGACTTTGTGGATCCTCCGCCAAGGATCTTGAGATAATGCCATATATAAGCCAGAAACCTCCATGCGGCTCTCTCTTCCTCCTGTCCTTACCGACTGAGAAGTCATTCAGGAGAAATGCACAGCAAGGTAGGCCATAATGGTCATAAATGGAAAGGTGGAGTCCAAGAGAGAAAGACTTTTCATTGCAAGTTAGCCCGAGAAAGACCCTTTGCCCTAATTCAGCCTATTAAGGCTGGTGGCAAAGCAGGGGGAGTTCAGAAGCTGCTCAGAGTAGCTTTAGGCCATGAAGCCTGTGGAAAAAGCTGGACTCAGTTTGGCAGTTGGAACAAACTTAATTTATAAACCAGCCACAATTGGTGGTTGAAATAGATTGGCCTTGCAAATTGGCAAGGTAAGGCTTTAAGTTTGGAAGAGACTACCTGATGGGACTCGCATAAACCGAGTCACCCTGCATGGACCTATGCTAATAATATCAATATCCTTTTAAGAAAGTTAAAATAGTGTTATTTAAATGTTTTTAGATAGGTATGAGAGTGTTCTTACATTTAGGGAGCTCTTAGATAGATTATAGATTTTTAGATTATAGGTTTTAGGTTATAGGATTTTGGTATTTTATAGTATTTTTAAATTACTAATAAATATGTTTATAAATAAAAATATTCAAAAAATATTGTTACAGGAAATAGAAACAATAAAGACCACACAAACTCACAATTTTTAAAATATATTTTTAAAATTGTGAGGCAAGTTAGTATGAAAGCTGAGTTAGATATCAAACTTTAAACTCATGGAGATGGTTAGATAGTAGAATGTTAAAGTCAGGTGCCAAATACATATGGACTGGACATTGGGAATGTATGCTAAGCCATATAACTCTCATAATTGCGGCCTATTTATTTCTGTTGTTTTGTATTGTATTTATAGTTATAAGAGAAAGAACCATTTATTGGACTGAAAAGGAGAGCTGTTGAGGGGGAAAAGAAATACCTTAAACTAAAAAAAAAAAAAAAAGGGAAGAGGATGGGGGGGCTGAAGGGGAGAAGGGTGGAAGGTGGGACCGGAGGGGGGGAGTAGGGAGGGGATTGTGATTGAGATGTAACTTGAAGAAATAAAAAATAATTTTTTTAAAAAAGACCACACAAACTGAGGGAATCCTGGAGAAGAGGAACTACAGATACAAGCATCACCAACAGAATGTGAGAGATGGAAGAGAGAATCTAAGGTGTAGAGATAAAATAGAAGAAACCAATACATTGGTCAAAGAAAATGATAAATCTAAAAAGTTCCTGATATAAAACATCCAGGAAATCTGGGACACTATGAAAAGATCAAATTTAAGTATAATAGGAATAGAAGAAAAAGACTCCCAGCTCAAAGGTCCAGAAAATATCTTCAACAAAATCACAGAAGAAAATTTCCCTAACCTAAAGAAAGAGAAGCCTATCAATATCCAAGAAGCTTACAGAACACTAAATAAATTGGACCAGAAAATTAAATCCTCCCATCACATAATAATCAAAACATTAACTGTACTGAACAAATGTTAACAAAAATATGAAAAGTTACAAGGGAAAAAAGGCCAAGTAACACATAAAGGCAGACCTATTAGAATTACACCCAACTTCTCAGTGGAGACTTGAAAGCCAGAAGGGCAAGTTCTTGCAGACTCTAAGAGATGACAGATGTCATCCCAGAATATTACACTCAGGAAAACTTTTAATCAACATAGATGGAGAAAACAAGATATTCTATGACAAAACCAAATTTAAACAATATCTGTCCACAAATCCAGTCCTACAGAAGATACTGGAAGGAAATCTGCAACATAAGGAGGTTAACTACACCCAAGAAAATAAATAAATAAATAACTTTACACCAGCAAATCGAATAGAAGGAAAACATGTACAAACAAACAAGCACACACACTACCACCACGAACATCAGAATAACAATAATTAATAATCATTGGTCATTAATATCTCTCAACATCAATGGACTCAATAAAAACACATAAGCTAACAGAATGGGTATGAAAATTGGATCCATCATTCTGCTGCATAAAAGAAATACACCTCAACATCAAAGATAGACATTACCTCAGAGTAAAGAGCTGGAAAAAGATTTTCTAAGCAAATGGTCCCAAAAGGCAAGCTACTTAGCTAGTCTAATATTTAACAAAATAAACTTTCAATAAAAATTAATCAAAAGAGATGGGGAAGCACACTTCATACTCATCAAAGTAAAACTCTACCAAGAAGATAACTCAGTTCTGAATATCTATGCTCCAAATGCACAGACATCCACATTTATAAAAGAAGTTTTACTAAAGCTTAAATCACACATCAAACCCCACACATTAATATTGAGAGACTTAAATATCCCACTCTCACCAATAGACAGGTAATCCAGACAAAAACTAAACAGAGAAATAACACAATTAACAGATTTTATGACTCAAATGGACCTAACAGATATCCACAGAACATTTTACCCAAACACAAAAGAATATAGCTTCTTCTCAGTATATCATGGAACCTTCTCCAAAATTGACTATATACTGGCTCACAAAGCAAGTCTCAACAGATACAAGAACATTGAAATAACTCCATGTATCTTGTTAGACCACCGTGGATTAAACTTGATTTCACCAACAACAGAAATAGCAGAAAACCTACAAACTCATGGAAACTGAACAACTTTCTATTCAAAGACCACTGGGTCAATGAAGAAAGAGAGAAATTAAAGACTTCCTAGAATCCAATGAAAATGAATGCACAACATACACAAACTGCTAGTAATGGGGGTTACAGAGCCTGAACTGGACATCTCCTGTAACCAGGCAAGACTTCCAAGTGAGAGATTGAGACACCAACCCAGCCACAAAACCTTCAACCTGCAATTTGTCTTGCCTATAAGATAGGTAGGGGTAAAGATGAAGCAGAATTTGAGGGAATGGCCAACAATGACTGGTTCAGCTTGAAACCCATGTTATGAGAGGGAGCCCACCTCTGGCACTGTTAATGATATTCTGTTATACTTGCAGACAGGACCCTAACATAACCACCATCAGAGAGGCTTCACCAACTAATGGAAACAGATACAGAGATCTACAGTCAAACATTAGGTGGAGTTTGAGGAATCCTATAGAAGAGGGGGAAGAAGGATTGTAGGAGCCAGAGGAGTAAAGGACACTACAAGAAAACAGAATCAACTAAACTGTGTCCACTCAGAGAGACTGTACCACCAGCCAGGGAGTATGCATGGGACTGACCTAGGCTCTGTGGACATATGTAACAGTTGTATAGCTTAGTCTTCAAGTGGGACTCCTAACAGCTGGAGAAGGAGCTGTCTCTGACTCTGTTGCCTGCTGTTGGGACCTTTTCCCCTAACTGGGCTGCCATGTCTAGCCTCAATAGGAGAAAATGCACCTAGTCTCACTGCAACTTGATATGCCAAGCCTGGTTGATATCCATGGGTAGTTTTCACTTTTCTGAAAAGAAAGGGAGGAGGATTGGATATGGGGGGAAAGTCAGGGAGAAGGACTGGGAGGAGAGGAGGGAGGGAAACTGCAGTCAGGATGTAAAGTAAATAAATTACTTTTTTTTTTTAAAATCCTCTCATCAGCACTAAGTCAAGGGATACCAGACATTTCCAACTCCTTTTCAGTTGGCCATCTTTTGACAAATGGTTTAGTCAACCATTCAAACTTTCGACACTTTTCTTTTAACTGTGTTAACTTCAATATTAAACCTAGAATCTTCACTCAGTGGGCCCATATCAATAAACACAGTCTGATCTAGTTTTATGTTCCTTCCACCCTTATCCCATATACCCTTAAAATCCATTCCCACACATACTCCCCAGCCTTCTTGCTTGAATAAATTAACAAACTCGTTAAGCAATTTTGTAGTGCAGCATACCTCCTCATGAACTAAAATTTCTATCTACTTCCTTTTAGGAAACTGTTTAACTTAACTTAATTTAACTTAAGTCTGGTTTTAGGTCTGGAGGCAAATATTGGTGGACCTTGAGGAACGTTATTATTGTCTTGCTTGGTATCTCCTTCAGAGAAAGTCATTACTGGTTTAGCAGAAAATGAAGGATTAGTTTCTTTAGTCAAAGGCAGAAAAGGGAATATATCAGGGGGTAGGGGTATAACTTCTACTGAGTGTGAATAGACTACTTCCTCAGGTGAGATAAACACTTGGGAATCTGAGGGCTCACCATTCTCAGCTTCAATAGGGTTCTCCCACACAGCCACATCCCAAGTTACAGGATCTCATACTTTAACAATTAATGCCCTTACTTTAACTGGCAACACCCTCTAAGCTTAGACTTGAATTTTCACTGTAATTCAGCTATCCTTAAAATGAGGGTTTTGGTTTGATTTTCTGAAACTTGAGCTTTGTGGCTGCTGGAGAGAAGATTCTCTTCAAGGACATACTTAGAAACCTCTAGACTGTTTAAGAACATCTGGAACTGGTCAGTTTATTCATTGAGTTTATTGCTGTCCTTAACTACATTTTGAGATGCTACAAGTTGGCTATTTTTATCATGGAGCTCATTCTTTTCATTTGTCAACTTATCCAGAGATGCTAGGAGCACCTGACCTGCATCATAATTTTCCAACCAACTGTCAAAAGTTCTATAAACAGAATCACCAAATCTGTTGCCTCTCACAATTGGTGAATCAAGATAATCCAATATATTTGTCTTCTTAAGTGTGTAAAATAGTTCATATGATGGATTTTCAATACTCTCCAAGCTTCTAGGAGAAGCTTTGGTGCCTGGAGAGGCTCTAGTAACTGTAGGTATTGGCAAACTGGGAAGTATTTTCCAGATATTTAAAAAATTCATCCTTATTCTTCTATTGCTCTAGAACCATTTGTGGTGCCAAATATAAAAATCTGTATTAGTCATAGTTCTCCATTGCACCACAGAGCCAGGTTAGTCATAGTTCTCTACAGGAACAGAACTTATAAAATAGATACATATATATGCAGTTATAAATATATAAATTATATTAAAATTCATGTATATTATATATCATATATCATATATGAATAATATAATAAAATGAGTGAATATATATATATATATTCACTCATTTTATATAGACCACAGATCACAAGTGAGGATATGCCCAAACCCTGGGCAAACTGACCCATTGTTAATTTATGGTTCTGGATCCTTAATGGAGTTTCCTCTTTTCTCCTCTTCATTTTCATCATCTGAAAAATGGACATAAAAGAAGAGCACTGAGGTAGGTGGTTTTATAGACTGTATACAATGTGTATAATTCTCTTTCATTACTTCATGCAGGTCATGCTCCCTATTCTGGGTTGGGCGGGTAATAAAACACATCCTCCCAACTCTGCCTTTGCTTTTATGAGATGACCAATAACTTTGAATGCATTTCATAGCAACAATCTGTGGCTTTCCTTAAAAGGCAAACTAATATTTAAACTTAAGGAAATGGCAGAAGAACTAGCAATGAAATAAGAAGTAATGGTGTTAGAAAGAGAGGTGGCAGAGTGGGAAGAGATGTGACTGTCTACTGCAGCTAGTATTGAATTCCTAGTTCCAAAACTTATCTCTCTGAGCTACTTTCTGATGGTTCTCTATTTTTTAAGGGTTAGCAGCACCTCTCTTGCAGGATTATGTAACACATATACCCCATAATGCACAAGTGACATCAAAATGGCCCCAAAGAAGCTAGTAACATTAGGTTGTGCAGAACTTTTCTTAGTTTTTTTCCATAAATATGCACTCAAAAAACTCCACCTACTCCATAAAAAAGCAACCCTAACCCTAACCCTAACCCTAACCCTAACCCTAACCCTAACCGTCTAACCCTAACCCTAACCCTAACCCTAACCCTAACCCTAACCCTAACCCTATTGGAACTGTCCAGGCAGCCACTGGTATGTCATTTTTTAGTTTTGGAAGCTGCAGGCCCTGCACTTGCTATATAATCAGATATATTTATCCCTCTCAGGTCTCTGAGGTGGTTGAAGAATAGATAGCTAGAGTCTCATAGTTAAATTTTGAGTTGTTTAGGAATCAAGAGGGTGTTCTGGATCTAAGAAGATATTTTTAAAATTATGAGGCAAGTTAGTATGAAAGCTGAGTTAGATATAGAACTTTAAACTCATGGAGATGGTTAGATAGTAGAATGTTAAAGTCAGGTGCCAAATACATATGGACTGGACATTGGGAATGTATGCTAAGCCATATAACTCTTATAATCGTGGCCTATTTATTTCTGTTGTTTTGTATTGTATTTATAGTTATAAGAAAAAGAACCATTATTTGGACTGAAAGGGAGAGCTGTTGGGGGGAAAAATAAATACCTTAAACTAAAAAAAAAAAGGGAAGAGGATGGTGGGGCTGAGGGGGAGGAGGGTAGAAGGGTGGGACTGGAGGGGGGAGTAGAGAGGGGATTGTGATTGAGATGTAACTTGAAGAAATAAAAAATAAATTATTAAAAAAACAAAAAAAAAACAAAAAAAAGAAAAAAAAAGCAGAGATTGTTAATGTAAGTTAAGAAGTCTTCACTAAGTGCTAACCAAGTGAGTTTATAGTTTTCTATAAAAAGATTTTGAGCGGCAGAAACGGTAGCACAGGAAACAACCATACATTTGTACCACATGGACTCAGCACACACGTTAGGTTCAAGATATTTTGAATGTGACAGTAGAACTGATATATATGGTTGAATGACTGAGTGCCTGCTTCCCACAGGCAAAGTACCAGGTTTCATCCTCAGCACAGTCAGAAAGAGAACTTCCTCGTACACTTATAACCAAAGCTGACATCTTCACTTCCATTTCTAGCCATCTGTGTCAACTCTTACACCTACTACAGAAACCATGCCTTGGGCTCTTCCACAGGAAGCAAAAGGGGATTTCACTTAAAGTGAAAAACAGAAGCTCATAGGTATTTCTGAACATGAAGATGATCCATGATTTTCTTATTCAAGAGATACTTATAATACACTTGGCTTATTCTCTTGTTTAGTTGTCAGGATTGCATTCTACAACAGCTTCATAGCTTGAAGCTGGATTCTTCATCTTCACATCTATATCAATCTCAGAAAGAGATTAGAATAATGCTAATTCTTTTTCCTCAGCTTTCAGTAAACCCAAGAGGTTTTTCTAAAATTTGCTTTTCAAATCCACAATGTTAGGGCCATACACTTTCATTTCTGGGAACAATTTTAGTGTGTGAAAGTGGGGCATGCTATTTCTTGCCAAATTAATTAATTAAATCACTCTCCACATAACCATTGTTAATGCCACCAAGAGAAATATGCTTGGGTTCACTCTTGGCTGGGATATTGATTTCAGGATTTCCCCCTCAATAGAGCTAGAGAATCTGATTGTTTAATTTTAATCAACACACAATTACTCTTCTCCCCCTGTTTTTTATTACTTAAAATATGAATGTGGAATGGTTAAGTTTTAAATTACATAAAACAGTTTGTGTTTCCTCGTCCAGGAATGGATTTCAGTAGCAGTTTATACCTACTAGAATTCAGTGTTATTGCAAATATTTTCTATTTCATTTCTAATATATTCAGCCTTTGACTCAGAGATACAACTTCAATATGCCAAGCAAACTTATTTATAACTTTTGCTCTTTTTGATAAGGAAAAAATTTATACTTCAATCGATGTATTTTACAATTCATGTTTTAATTTCTCCTTGCTTAAACTAGCTGAGCATTCATCCCTTTTCATCTTTGACATCAAAATAGCATCACTCTCCCTCCTTCCCTAGTGGGCAGTGCATTTGCATGCTTGAAGGTTGAGTTTTCTAGTGAACCTGGAAATACTGTTACATTCCCATACAATGACTCCCAGAATGTACAAAAAGCATTCCGTAAAAGTGCCACTTGAACTCCAGAATACCAACTGTGGCCTCTGAAGCACTTTCAAACTTCAACCTGTGATTTGATAAAAACTTATTAATAGTCTATTTCTTACATCATGTTACAAATTAAGTAAATTTTCCTAAGATATAAAATAAGATTAATTTCTTTGGTTTAGTTTTTCAGGAAGGAAGGGAGATTTTGGTGGTTTGTTTACATTTTATTTATCGGGTGTGACTGCTATAAAATGTGTGTAGACAGCAGAGGACAACTTGCAAGGTTAGGTTATCTCCTCCCAACATGTGGGAATCCAGGGATCAGACTCTGGTCATCAGGCTTGGTAGCAATTACTTTTACCCACTGAGACATCTTGCAAGCATAGAAATTTTGATTATTAGTTCTAAATAGTAAAGGTTGATGGATTAAAGGCATAGAAACAGATTTTAAACACACTCATATATATATATGTATATATATATATATATTTGTTACCATATATATGGTAACTCATATATATATATATATATGTAACAAGATAGAAAACCCTACAAACACACACACACACACACACACACACACACATATATATATATGGTAACAAGATAGAAAAATATCATGCAGGAGAAGGATTGGGATTGGTTCAATTATTAGTGAAGGAAGATAGCACCAATCTAAAAGGGAAGGCGTTGTAGAATCTATCAAGTAAAATTAGGAGATAAAAGATCAAGAGCTAGGTGATGATAGCACATACCTTTAATCCCAGCACTCAAGAATCAGAGGTAGGCAGATCTCTGTGAATTTGAGGCTAGCCTGGTCTACAGAGTGAGTCCAGGACAGTTAGGACTACACAGAGAAACCCTGTCTCAAAAAACCCAAAAAGATCAAGAGTAAGATAAAACATGAGTATTATCAGGGCTAGAAGATGCCAAGGTGATATATGATACCTTGAACTTGGCAGTGAACAGCTAAGTCCTAACTGAAATGAGGCTTGGTTCCCTTTCCCAATCCCATCAACCTATTTGTCCATATATGACTACAGAACACTTACCGTGATCTGATTATCACAGATCGTATGCATGTATTGAAGTATCATAAAATACCCTACAAATTCATACAATTACTATGTGTCAGTTAAGAAGAATTAACACAGTAACAAAAGGGTTTAGTGTATCTGGAAATAGAACCATTGTGTTGCTGGTGAGGAAGGCTAATGAAGTTTGAAGGAAAGATAGAAAGGCCCTATGGAGCCCTTTCTCCCAGTGCCTCTAGGTTCCACTGTCAAGGAAAAAAATATTTAAGCTATGTGTGGTGGCACACTTGTGTAAATTGCAATCAGGAGACAGAGGCAAGAAGGCCACTGCAAGTTGCAGGCCAGCCTGGTCTAATACATAATGAGACACTGAAAAAAAGTGGGGGTGGGGGAGAAGGAATGTAAAGAAAGCATTCAGAGACAAGACTGAAAATTGGGGGAAGACCTTACGACAGAACAAAAGTACATAATCAAGTAGGTGTTCTGCCATCAGTCACACCTTGCAAGCTTTCCTTGGTGAACTCTGTAGTAAATCTAGGGGAAGTGATGGAAGCCTACATAGGCCACTTACCCCTACCATCATTTGATAAGGAATTTCTCTAGTTTGATCTTTGTACTGCGATAAACACCATGAACAAAAGCAACTCGGGGAGGAAAGGGTTGATGTGACTTACAGACTAGAGTCCCTTGTCAAGGGAAGCCAGGGAAGGAGCTCAAAGCAGGGTCTGGAGGCCGAAAGTGAAGCAGAGACCAAAGAGGAGCACTGCTTACTGGCTGGCTCCCCATTCATTGCTTGCTCAGCCTGCTTTCTTATACACCCTCGATCATCTGCCCAGAAGTGGTACTGCCCACACTGGGCTCAGCCCGCCCAAATCAACTGTCAATCAAGAAAATCCTCCCACACCCACAGGCCAGTCTGATCAACACAATTCCTCAACTTGCTTCCCTCTTCCAAGGTGGCTATCTCTAGTTTGTGTCAATTTAACAACAGCAAACCAACCACACTGAATACTACTAACTACTACTAATGATAATACTACCTTCTTCTTCTTTGTCATTTCAGGATACAGATCAGATGGTTGGACGTGACCAATGCAGTTTAAATTGTTTTTCTTCAAATACAAATCACAGTTGGATGGCTATTGATTCCATTTCTAGATAATATGTACTTTATATAAATTCCTAATTTTTTTATATATCTTCTTGTTCTTTAAGATTTTTTTTCTCCTTGATTCCTTTCTGCTTTCTGCTCAGTCTCTGTGTCAATTGTGGACACAATCCAATAAGATGAAGTCATATGTAAACAGGGTGCACCTTTAATCAACTGATAAGTGTCCTTAATAAAGGTATGTAAAAAGACACACACACACACACACACAGGGAGCAGGTCATCTGGACCTCTGAACCTGAAGGTGGAATTCTGGATATTGTTTATAAAGGCCACTGAATATTTCTAGCAAATGCTGGGAAGATAGCAGATAGAAAGGGACCAGTTCTGGTGGATCCAAGATGGCGGTGGCCCGCGCGGATGCATTTTGTACTTGGGGAAAACAGCCATAAAAGCACAGAGTGTAGGACGCTGTGCAAAAATCTGAGTAACTAGACCCTCTGGGGTCTCACCCAGCTCCCAAGGGACCATTAAAAGTCCCTGGGCAAGGCTGTCTTCCCACCTCTCTCAGACACAGAAGCCACTGAATCTGGGAATCGGAAACTCCCATCGGGAAAGACGCCTGGTAAGATCGACTCTAATACCCAGTGGGCAGATTCGGACCCCACACAGGATCACTCACCAGCCTACTGGGCACCCCACACCCCACGCGGACCTTACAGCTATTTAGAAAAGGTTGCGGACCTGTGGGAGTCCTAGCAGCACGCTGCAGCGGTGCCGTGGGCAGTGGCAGAGGGGCGCACAGCGAAGCGGCAGGGGAGAGGGGCGGCTGCGCACGCAGAGGCGGGGTGGCGGCAGCTCGCTGTTGAGGTGCGCAGAGGCTGAGAGTTCCAAAATGTGGAGGCCAGAAGCCAGGGGGCCCACAGCTGTATTCTGGAAAGCCCAGACATATCAGGCGTGGAGTCGGGCCCTCTCAGACTCCTTGGGGACCTCTAGAGTCCACAGAATCTGTGCCTGGGTACACAGGACCATACCACCAGAGCCATTGCAGGCTGAACACTCAGTGTGCAACATAGAGAGGTCTGACTTGGGAGCAGTGAAACAATCCCGGGCCATTCCTCATTACCCGGGAATAGGCTACACCAGCTCACAGTGCTTCAGGCTATTAGAAGCACAGCGACCCAAAGATCCCCCTGTAAGCAGTGACAGATCGCCAAGCAATTCAACTGCTACACCAAAGCGCCCCCTGTGGATCCAAGCCCAGAGGATAATGGGAGCAGACAGCTAAAAACATCCAAATGGCCAAAGTAAAGGTCCAAGAAAAAACAGAAATCAAGGAAATATGACTCCAACAATGCAAAACTATCCTAGTTCATCCGATTCTGACGACCTCACCACAGCAGAAATACATGAAAACGATGACAATTCTACATTACGGAAAGTGATAGAGTACCTTCAAGAAGAACTTAAATCTATGAAGGAATTCAAAGAAGCCACAATTTCACAAGCAACAACAATGAATAATACCATTAGAGAGCTCCAAGCCAAGGGGGCTCAACTTGAAAAGGAAAAGGACAGGGCAATGAAAGATTTCCAGGCAAAGACAAGCAAACTGGACTAGGAAATGTACAAAACGAATAAAAACATTCAAGGCATGAAAATGGAAATGGAAACAATAAAGAAAACACAGTCAGAGTTAAAACTGGAAATGGAGAATCAAGGAAAGAGAACAGGAACTACGGATATGAGTTTCAAAAATATGATGCAAGAGATGGAAGAAAGGATCTCAGGCATGGAAGATTTGATGTAAGAAATCAGTACAACATCCAAAGAAAATGAGAAAGCTAAAAAATATCTCACCCACAACATCCAAGAAATCAAGGATTCAATGAAAATATGGAATCTAAGAATTACAGGCATAGAGGAAAGAGAAGACTCCCAACTCCAAGGTCAAGGAAATATCTTCAACAAAATCATAGAAGAAAACTTCCCAAACCCGAAGAAAGAGATGCCAATAAAAATCCTAGAGGCTTACAGAACACCAAACAGATTAGATCAGAAAAGAAACTCCTCTCGCCACGTAATAATTGAAACTCTAAATATACAGAACAAAGAAAGAATATTAAAAGCTGTAAGAGAAAAAGGTCAAGTCACATACAATGGCAGACCCATCAGAATTACACCTGACTTCTCCTCAGAAACTTTAAAAGCTAGAAGGGCCTGGACAGATATCCTACAAGCCCTGAGAGAACATAGGTGCCCAGCCAGACTACTATACCCAGCAAAACTCTCTATCAACATAGATAGAGAAAACAAGATATTCCATGACAAAATCAAATTTAAACAATATCTACCCCAAAACCCAGCCCTACAGAATATCCTAGAAGGAAAATTCCAACCCAGAGAAGAAAACTACACCCAACAAAACAGAGGAAATAGAAAACTCCACAGCAACTAAACCAAAAGAGGCACAGGACGGAAATAACAACCCCAGGTCACTAATATCCATCAACATCAATGGACTCAACTACCCAATAAAAAGATGCAGGCTTACAGACTAGATCTGTAAACAAGACCCATCTTTTTGCTGCATAAAAGAAACACATCTCACTATCAAAGATAGACACTATCTCAGAGTAAAGGGATAGGAAAAGGTTTTCCAAGCAAATGGACCCAGGAAGCAAGCTGGAGTAGCCATCCTAATATCAAACAAAATAGACTTCCAACTGAAGTTAATAAAAAAAAAAGACAGAGAAGGGCATTACATACTTGTTAAAGGGAATATTCATCGAGAGGACATCTCAATATTGAACATCTATGCCCCAAATACAAACGCACCTACATTTGTAAAAGAAACTCTTCTAAAACTTAAATTGTACATTGATCACAACACATTAGCAGTGGGAGACTTCAACACCCCACTCACAACAATGGACAGATCATCAAGACAGAAGCAAAACAGAGAAATAATGAATCTAACAGAGATCATGAACCAAATGGACCTAACAGATATCTACAGAACGTTTCACCCAAACACAAAAGAATACACCTTCTTCTCAGCACCTCACGGAACCTTCTCCAAAATCGACCACATAGTCGGACACAAAGATAACCTCAACAGATACAAGAAAATTGAAATAACCCCTTATATCTTATCAGACCACTATGGAATAAAGCTGGACTTCAACAGCAAAAGAATCAACAGAAAGCCTACACACACATGGAAATTGAACAACTCTTTACTGGATGACTAATGGGTCAGGGAAGAAATAAAGAAGGAAATCAAAGAATTCTTAAAATCCAACGAAAATGAAGACAAAACATACCCAAACCTATGGGACACAATGAAAGCTGTGCTACGAGGAAAGTTCATAGCACTAAGTGCCTTCAAAAAGAAAATTGTGACAGCTCATATTAGCGAATTAACAGCTAAACAGAGTGAATTGGAAAAAAAAAGAAGCAAACACTCCCAAGAGGAGCAGAAGGCAGGAAATCATCAAATTTAGGGCTGAAATCAACAACTTAGAAACAAAAAGATCTGTACAAAGAATCAATGAAACCAAGAGTTGGTTCTTCGAGAAAATCAACAAAATAGACAAACCCTTAGCCAAATTAACTAAAAGACAGAGGGAGAAAACACAAATCAACAAAATCAGAAATGAAAAGGGAGAAATAACAACAGACATTGAGGAAATACAGAGAATATTTGGGTCCTACTTTAAAAATCTATATTCCACCAAATTTGAAAACCTAAGCGAAATGGACAATTTTCTCGATAGATTCCACCTACCAAAACTAAATCAAGATCAGATTAACAGATTAAACAGCCCAATAACCCCTAAGGAAATAGAAACAGTCATTAAAAATCTCCCAACCAAAAAAAGCCCAGGGCCTGATGGCTTTAGCATGGAATCTACCGGACCTTCAAAGAGGAGTTAACACCAATACTCTTCAAACTCTTCCACCAAATAGAATCAGAAAGAACACTGCCAAACTCATTCTATGAGGCCACAGTCACCCTGATTCCTAAACCACACAAAGACCCAACAAAGAAAGAGAACTTCAGACCAATCTCCCTCATGAACATAGATGCAAAAATACTTAATAAAATACTAGCAAACCGAATTCAAGAACACATCAAAAGTATCATACACCATGATCAAGTAGGCTTCATCCGAGGATTGAAGGGATGGTTCAACATACGAAAGTCTATCAACGTCATTCACCATATAAACAAGATGAAAGAAAAAAACCACATGATAATCTCGCTAGATGCAGAAAAAGCATTTGACAAAATCCAACACCCTTTCATGCTAAAATTCTAGAAAGAACTTGCATACAAGGACCGTACCTAGAAATAATAAAGGCAATATACAGCAAGCCAGTGGCCAACATCAAATTAAATGGAGAGAAACTTGAAGCATTTCCTCTAAATTCAGGGACAAGACAAGGATGCCCACTTTCACCATATCTCTTCAATATAGTACTTGAAGTTCTTGCTAGAGCAATAAGACAACTAAAAGAGATCAAGGGGATAAATATCTGAAACAAAGAAGTCAAATTATCCCTATTTGCGGATGATATGATAGTATACATAAGCGACCCCAAAAATTCCACCAGAGAACTCTTACAGCTGATAAACACCTTCAGCAAAGTGGCTGGATACAAAATTAATTCAAAAAATCAGAAGCCCTTCTTTATACAACAAACAAATGGGCTGAGAAAGAAATAAGGGAAACAACCCCCTTCACAATAGCCACAAACAACATAAAATACCTGGGGGTAACTCTAACCAAGCAAGTAAAGGACCTGTACAACAAGAACTTCAAGCCCTTGAAGAAAGAAATGGAAGAGGCCTTTAGAAGATGGAAAGATCTCCCATGCTCATGGATAGGTAGGATCAACATAATAAAAATGGCCATCCTACCAAAAGCAGTATACAGACTCACTGCAATTCCTATCAAAATACCAACACAATTCTTTATAGACTTTGAAAGAGCTATTCTCAATTTCATATGGAACAACAAAAAGCCCAGAATACCTAAATCAATCCCATACGATAAAAAAACATCTGGAGGTATCACCATCCCAGATTTCAAGCTGTACTACAGAGCAATAGTAGTAAAAACAGCATGGTATCGGTATAGAAATAGACCAGTAGATCAATGGAATCGAATTGAAGACCCAGAAATGGACCCACACACCTATGGCCACCTAATGTTTGACAAAGAAGCCAAAACGGCACAATGGAAGAAGGACAGCATCTTCAACAAATGGTGCTGGTCCAACTGGATGTCCACTTGTAAAAGAATGAAATTAGACCCATACTTACCTAACCTTGTACAAAACTTAAATCCAAGTGGATCAAAGACCTTAACATAAGGCCAGTCACACTAAATCTACTAGTAGAAAAAGCGGGAAAAACCCTCAAACTCATTGGCACAGGTGACAACTTCCTGAACAGAATACCAACAGCTCAGGACCTGAGACCAACAGTGAATAAATGGGACCTCATGAGACTGAAAAGCTTCTGTAAGGCAAAAGACACTGTCATTCAAACAAAACGGCAGCCTACAGACTGGGAGAAAATCTTCACCATCCCCACATCTGACAGAGGGCTAATATCCAAAATCTACAAAGAACTCAAGAAATTAAATGCCAAGAAACCAAATAATCCAATCAAAAATGGGGGACCGAGCTAAATAGAGAATTCACAAAGGAGGAATCCCTAATGTCTGAGAGACACCTGAAGAAATGCTCAACATCCTTAATCATCAGAGAAATGCAACTGAAGAACACTCTGAGATTCCATTTCACAACTGTCAGAATGGCTAAGATCAAAAGCTCAAATGACAGCACATGCTGGCGAGGGTGTGGTGAAAGGGGAACCCTCCTCCATTGCTGGTGGGAGTGCAGGCTTGTGCAACCACTATGGAGGTCAGTATGGCGATATCTTAGAAATCTTGGAATAGCTTTGCCTCAGGACCCAGCCATACCACTTCTGGGTATACACCCAAATGTCTCCTCATGGAATCATAAGGAAGTTTCCTCATCTATGTTCATAGCAGCCTTATTTGTAATAGCTAGAAACTGGAAACAACCCAGATGTCCCTCAACCAAAGAATGGGTCAAAAAACTGTGGTACATCTACACAATAGTGTATTACTCAGCTATCAGAAACAATGAAATTATGCAATTTGCAGCCAAATGGATCGAACTAGAGAAGCTCATCCTGAGTGAGCTAACCCAGACTCAGAAGGATGCACATGGCATCTATTCACTTATAGTAGGATTTTAGCTATATAGTAAAGGATATCTGTACTACAACCTGTAACCGAACTTTTAAATTATTATTTAACTCTTATTTATTTATTACTAAATTCACTTATAACAAACACCAACAATTTCTTAACTATTAATCCTATAAATTCCTACAACCCCTTTAACCTATCCACTAAACCTATTGATAATTATAACAACTACTTTCATAACCTTTTAGAATGATACAGTCTCTGGGGCATGTCCTCAGTCGTCAGGAACACAGTCTTTGTTGTAGTTTCTTTAACGCACTTAGCAGTCCTTTTTCTGGATCTCTCAGATGCAGGTTCGTCAGGGTAAGTTGGTTATTGCAGTCTCACCTTAAATAAGGCTTCATGCTTTCTTCTCTGTGGGAGACCCCAGCCGTCTGCAGGCCATCTTACTTCTTTTGAATCAGGAACTCAGCTGCTCTGCCTCAGTCCTTAAAGCCAGGCACAATTTCTTTTAGGCCACTGTTCGGACAGATCAAACCCCTCTAGGCAAAAGCTGAGCCACAGGGTCCAGTCCTTGGCCTTTTGGTGTCTTGCTCAGGCTTTCTTTGCTCACTGGCTTCTTTCTGCTTCAGGGAGAGGGCTGGCCATCAATGGCCAGCCCTTTTTTCAACAGGACTCTTGGAGCTCTCTAGCATCAGGGGCCTCTTCTCCTTCTGGGCTCCATGCACCGTCCTTAGATAGGAGGAACTCTGTTTCAGCTTAATTTGGGCTCTGCCCACTTAGCAGCTGAAAACAATGTCAGGCCAGATACTTTGTTTCTTCAAGTCTATTGAGTCTTTCCTGTTTTTTCTGACTTCAACCTTGTTTTTCAGTCTATTAAGTCTTTCCTGTTTTTCCTGACTTCATGCTGATAATGCTCTTCATGTTCCGAATTAAGCCACAGTATCAGAAACCCCTATATATTTTCTAAATCTAATTTATCTAACCCCTACAACAACCAACGCACCAAAGGGAACATGGACATAGACTCCTTTTTGTTTGTTTTGCTTTGTTTGTTTGTTTGTTTGTTGGTCTGTTTTTTATTTTTCCCTCCCTAGCAATGAGACACTTTTCACTGGTGGTACTGCCTTGTAGGCCCCCAGTGTATGAGGAGGCTCTTGGCCCTCATATGACTTCTGAACTGGGGCGAGGGACTGTTATATAGGGATACTCCACTCCAGAGGAGCAAGATGGAAGGGTTAGGGGGTAGAGGCTGGGAAGGGGGGAAAGAGGACAATATGATGGAGATGTAACCTGAAGCAACAAATAAATAAATTTATTAATTAAAAAAAAGAAAGGGACCAGTTCCCTGGCATGGTCATCAGAAGTGACCAAGTGGGGTGACACCTTGACCTAGGATATGAAGCTTCCAGGATTCAATGTGCTGCATTTCCCTTAGTAATGCTGCCCATTTGTGAACTTTGCAATGCCAGCCCTAGCACACCGATACACTTAAACAGCCATATGCTGCTTTTCTCCTCTAATGGCAGGAATGGCATTAGTGTATTTGCCTCGATCTTCATCCCATAACCTAGGGCCTCACCAGCATAAGATTACTGGCAATGCCTGTTAACAACTCTGTGGCCTGAGTCTCTCATGATGATCTCTGTTTGACCACAGCAGTGAGGACTCCAGTGGAATTTTGGCCCAACATTATCAGTATCTCACTTTGGGTGGGACATGCAGTGAAAAGGGGATCTGGATTAACATGTGAGAATGAGGGAAAGAGGAAGGGAGGGAGAGAGGAAGTGAGGATGTGTGAGTGCATATGTGTGTGTGTGTAGTGAGTGTGTGTGTGTGTGTGTGTGTGTGTGTATGTGTACTGCTTTGTTTCTTTCTAAAGGACCAGTAATGACTTATGAAAAAATGGAAATCATGAACTTCCTAGTCCATACTGTCATCTACCTTCAACTTTTGTTTATGGAGCCACAGTTGTTTAGAGGAGTTGATTAAGAACCTTAAGACTCATCAAAGCAAGTGTCTCTGGAAGGATTCACTGATGACTTCTACCAGACATATAAAGAACTAGGTCCAATGCTTCTTAAACTATTCCATAAAATAGAAAGATACGTAATGCTAGCAAACTTCTCAAAGGATGAAACCAGCGTTGGTTTCGTAGAAAGCACCATGTCCAAAATCAACTTGGGGAGGAAAGGGTTTATTTCCATTTGCAGCTTATTAATCCATAACCGAGGAAAGCTGAGGCAGGGACTAGAACAGAAGCCATGGAGGAGTGCTGCTTACTGAGTGGCTCCTCATGACTTGCTTGGCCTGCTGTCTTATAAGACCCAGGACTGCTGGCTTAGGGGTGTCATCACCCTCAGTGTGTTGGCCCTTCCCACATCAAGCATTAATCAGGAAAATGTCACCAAGGTTTGTCTAAAGGCCAATATGATGGGAGCATTTTCTCACCTGAGGTTATCTCCTTCCTAATGACTCTAGCTTGTGTCAAGTAGACAGAAAACTAGCCAACACAGGGCTCATAAAAAGGTATCATTCACCATGATCAAATTCTCCTCATTCAGAAGTACAGAAATGGCTTAACACATGAAAACCAATAAATGTACTACCTCTCTAAACAGACTCAAGGACAGAAGTCATATGGTCATCTCAATATATGAAGAAAAACTTTTGACAGGATCCATCATCCCTCCATAAAAAAAAAAAAAAATCCCAAAGAGACTATGAATGTCAAAAAAAATCACTTGGGAGGCAAATATAGGAGGATTAGAAGTTCAAGGCCACCCTTGCCAGCATAGTGAGTTCAAGTCCAGTCTGGGCTACATAAAATACTAAAACTTTCCTAAAAAAGTAATAAAACTCTTCATTCACAGGAAAATGAACACAACTAGAGATAACCATATTAAGAAAATTAAGTCAATCTCAGAAAGGCAAACACTGTTTTCCCCACTTGTGGTGTCCAGATGTTTACAAAGATATGTAAAAATTACAAATATATATATTTTTATATTATTTGTGTGTGTGTGTGTATATATATGTATATATATATATATATATATATATATATATATATATATATAAAATTCAAAAGTAGAAGTAAAACTGTCCAGGGGAACAAAAGGGACTAACAGGATGAGGGATGGGAAAAATGAGAGAAGGTGGGTATGGGGAGAGTATGCTCACAATACATTATATATATGAATGAAAATATCTTGGGTAACCAAGTACCACACACAGTAACTATGAAACAGTGCAAAGAATTATAGACACACGCAGTAGAATCTCATGATTCTAAATAGCTATATAATCATTAACTACAAATTGCAATAATTATTATAATGAAACAATACTAGAAATATAGAAGACCACTTTGAGTTACACATTATGATTGTTGATATAATATTAATAGTGTAATTCTGATGTGTTATACACACTATTATGAAGAAAATGTGAATTTTGGATTTAAAAAAACATATAAAAAGAATTAATGAAAAAAAAGTGAAGGTCTCCTTTTTGGGACACTTGCTAGCAAGCAGTATCCATTGTCACCAGGAGGTGTCACTTTATCACAGCCAGCACTTGACTGAGAGTCTTTATTTATTAAAAAAAAAAATTTTTTTTTCCTCAAACAAAGCTGGAATCTGAGTAAACTGAGAGCAGAAAAAGTCCTGCACTAAATATAGAAGTGCAGTTGCACATATGAAATTTATGGGAGCTGGTTGAAGAATGAGTAAAGACTTAGAAACAAAAATGAGGTTCTGACATCAAGCATAAGACCTTAGCAAAATCAAGGGGGGGGGAACCCTATTGTTGATGAAGAAGATGCTCACAAACTTCCACTTGAGTTGAGAAGCTATTAGCAGCTGATGGCCATTGGGAGAGGGAGATTCAATTTTGTTCATGGACAAACCCCCAAGATTCTACCTGTGCTCCAGTCAAGGTTACTGACAGCACTGGGTGGACTTGCAAGGTAAGAACAATAATAATTAAAATAGGAAACAAAACAACAACAAATACAAAACCACAAAGTTAGGAAGGAATAGTGAGAGTGTCGTTTTTCTTCTTCTTCCATGTGGATCATGGGGATTGAACCCAGGTCATAAGGCTTGGTGGCAGGTGCCTTTATCCACAGAGATATCTTGTTTTCCCCAAAATAATATTTTTATGGATTCTTTGGGAATTTCATCTGATACACATTGATCACATTCACCTCTCAGTCCTTCCATGCCTTTCCCCTGTCCTTGTGACACCCCCTCAACAAAATAAAAACAAAATAAAATAACCTCCCCACTCCTAAAAAGCAAAATTCAGTTTGTGTTGTCTATACAGTCACTGGAGCATGGTCCAACTCCCAATGGCTTGACTCCTAAAGAAAACTTGAGCCCTTCTCCACCAGCACCTCCACTAGAAACTATCAACTGTGGAGAGCTACACCTCAGAATCCTTAGCACAACTTTTAAAAGTTCTCTTTGGTGGCTTCCTTTTTAGACTTTTTTTTTTTTTTAAGGTCGGTGCAGGGGTTGTAACAGAAGCCTTCAATGTTCCTCTCCCTCAATTGTGCATCTACAATCATGCCAAAGTACCTTCCTTGCTCTTTATAGTCATCTGGAACTTGGATCATGGGCTCCTTATGGTTTATGGCAACAACATAGGCCACCAACACAGCCACTAGCTGCAGTAGGCCCATGGACCCAGACAAGAAACTCAGACTTAGGTTCTGAAAACTACATTTAGACTGGGCTTGAGGACAAGGGTAGGAGCTAGAATAGCCTGCTGTCTCCAGCTTGCAATTCCTCTGTTCCAAACCCTTTTGTAGCAGAAAGTCATTTACCCGTAAACCTCCGAATCTCTTTCAATAATCTTCATTTACAGTGATACACAATCTCCAAACCAGGATGCTGGGCCTACTCATTCTCATACAGACCTTTCATTGCTTATATTTGTTCCTTTGTTTGCAAAGATTTCTGGAATATTTTACCTTTTTTTGTCTAAATCTTTACTCCTTCAACCAGTTCCAATCATTTTTAAAGCAAGATGGCATAAGATTTTTGCCTATGCCAGTCCTGGGTGATTGTTCCCATCTCTTAAATATCTGTTATCTATATAGATTGGTTGTAGATTATGGGCTCTATAACATTATATAATGTTTGTTTTTCTTATATTGTGGCATTGTATTTATATGTATCTTGTATATTTATATAAAATATTAGTCTACTGGTATCATTTATTGTTATGTTCCACAAAGATGTGTTAAATTCCTCATTTGTATCATGTATTATCTTATAAATTAGTTTGTACATAGAAATTAATATTTTAAATATATTGCAAAATATAAGGTAAGTTAGTATGATATGTCTAGAGTTTGATAGTCTAGAAGTTGCTCATATTTTTCCTAGAAGATTGCATCAGGAAATGTTAATGTTCCTGGAAATTCTATATGATCCTCAGTGCTTCCCAAGCCCCATACATCTGGTATGGTAATGTGATATGTAACTAATTTACACTAACAGAATATAAGAAACAACAGTGACTCATTCTGCTTGGAAGCAAGAAGAGATTATAGCTCCATGATCTGAATGAAAGACTGTGAAACAGAGCTGTTAAATCATAAGAACCCTCAAGAAACCTGTCTTAGTGTGCACTTCAGGGGAATAGCATGAGGCCATGAGACCGGCATTATATTGTGACATGAGTGACCATTCTTCACTGTGCTAAAGTCACAGAGATTTCCAGCTTTGCTAACTCCTGAAACACACCTCTTCTATCCTGATTATTGCAGAACACTGACTTTATTTGTATATGCTGATGTGAAGTAGATCATTAAAGCTATTCAAACCACATTAAAAACCTTTTTTTCTTTTAGAATTCCACACTTTAGCTCTCTCAATCTACTTCTTCTAAACATACAATATAGCAGTTCCCATACCCGCCACACCCAAGTTCACAATTTCATCGTGTTACTCCTCAGCCTCTCTCTCTCTCTCTCTCTCTCTCTCTGTGTGTGTGTGTGTGTGTCTCCATATACAAATATATGAAATTTTCCAAAAGGGAACAAGGGACAATGTTTCTTTCCAGATAAATCCATTGTTGTAGGGAATTCAGCCTCACAGAAGGAACCTGTCAAAATTCTTTGAAAATAAGAGAGCGACCTCCCATTCCCAGAAGGTGGAGTGCGTGATTTTTTTTTTAATAGTCATTTGATGTGTCATAGATGTTTGTTGTTATCTAGGGGGATTGGTTACAAGTTGTTAAATGGTTTTGTTAAACAAGGTTTAGAAGGTTATACCCAGGGATTTCTCTCTTTTCTTTTCTCTATCCTTCTTTCTCTCCTATGTAGGGGGGAAAGGCTTGAAAAGAAAAAATTGGGGATATAGACATGATACAGGAATGATAAAGAAAAAGGGACAGATTATTGAATATGCTCTTATATCTTTATATATTCATACAAAATTAAGATTTTATTTGGCTACATTGGTATAGATCTTTGTATACTGATACTGAAGGGAATGAAAATTATTAAAAGACCCCCTAAGTTGGCAGTAGAGCCAGGCCAGCCGCCAGGTGGTTCCTGGAACTTAGCTGACCATAAAAAGGGTGGAACCAAGAATGTAGGTCATACGGGTCATGAGCCCCGGGCTCCAGGAACTAGCTGGCCACACAGCAGATGACTATCACGGGCCCCCAGGGTTTCAGGAACCGGCTGACCACAAAGCCGATGGTGAAGTAAGATTAAATTCATTCCTGAGAAAAACAGGTGTAGGATGTTTCCTGCTGACTAACTAATGGGCTGGTACTTTCCACTTGTATTTCCCCTCACCCCTTTGGGTTGTAGTTTAAATACTCTACTCTCCCCCAAATCATGGTCGCGGCTCTACCCCTGCGTGGGATACGAGTGGCACCCTCAGTGCACTGAGCCACCCCCCAAATAAACCTCTTGCAATTGCATCAAGATGATTTCTTGCGAGTTTTGGGGTGGCCGTGATATCCTGAGTGTCGGGAGTTGGGAGATGGACTTCCCTCCCCCGGGTCTTTCAATACAAAATTTAGGTTAACTCTTTTTAAGGTATTGTACCTGTGTAATGCTTAAAAATGCAATGTGAAGTTTTAACCTTCTGATAGCAACTGTTACAAACTGTTTAGCATAATTAAGAAATGCAAACTTATAGTCATTCAAACTTGTCATTTTATTAGGTACTAGTTTAGTGTATCACAGATGTTTTCTAAGTTAATTAAAAATCAATTTGCTAAGAAACAAGCAATATTTGCTTATCTAAATATATGGAGATAGATAGGTGGTCTTCAAAAACCTCAAGAGATCTGTAGAAAATAGCATTCAAAGATGTTCTCTTAAGATTTTTTGACACTGAAACATGTCAGCTCCTGACAGCACCCCCTATTTTACTCCAAGTAGATGATGAGCACTGAAGAATCTCCATTTGGAGGTGGCTGCATGAGTGGCAAGCTTGTCAACTGTAGACAATGCTGTCTGTAAAGGACAAAACATGGAAGCAGGTAAGTTGATAGCCTAGCTCTGCTAAGACAGGGTAAGCAAGTCCTTCATAATTCCTGCTTTACAATTAATGTCTGTCAGAGATAATGGGCCAAAAGGCTGAAGATAGATGCTACAATGTATTGAGAGAAATTGAGGACTGTCTAGGCAGCCAGTTGTCTGTTATTTCTTAATTTTGGAAGCTGCTGGCTCTGCGCTTCCAGTTTACTCAGACATATTTATCCTTCTCAGGTCTCTGATGTGGTTGAAGACTAGATAGTTATAGTCTCACAGTTAAATTTTAAGTTGTTTAGGAATTAAAAGGATGTTCTAGGTCTAAGATGTCTTTAAGTTGGTAATGCAATTAGGATGGAAACTAAGTTAGGCATAGAACTTTAAACTCATTGAGACAGATAGATAATAGAGTATTGATTGCCAAATAGATATGGTTGCCAAATACATATGGACTGGATATTAGGACTGTATGTCATACCTTATAATTTTCATAATTGTGGCCTAATTGTTCTTACTGTTTTGTATTGTACTTATTGTTATAAGAAAAACAGCCTTTTTTGGACTAAAAGGGGGAGCTTTGGGGGGTGAAAGATACACCTTAAATAAATTTTTAAAAAAGCAGAAAAGAGGGTAAGGGGAAGAGAGAAGGAAGGTAGGCCTGGGAGGGGGAGGAGGGCAGAGACTGTGGTTAAGATGTAACTTGAAGAAATAAATAAACATTAGAGAAGAAGAAGAAGAACAAGAAGAAGAAGAAGAAGAAGAAGAAGAAGAAGAAGAAGAAGAAGAA
>CAJQZJ010037464.1:1029189-1059881 GCA_907164525.1 Lophiomys imhausi
GAAGAAGAAGAAGAAGAAGAAGAAGAAGAAGAAGAAGAAGAAGAAGAGGACATTTGACATCAAAGAGAGTGCTTCAGAGAGCAGAGTCAGACTGCGGTAACTTTGCAAGCAGGACTGATGTGGTGAAAGCCGTAGTGAATACAAGTGGCAGGAAAAAAAATATGGTGTGTTTGACTGTGATGAATTTCCACTCAGACTGCATTTTTCCTTTAGGGAAATTCAAGACAGCAAATGGTTTTTATAACTACATGGAAACCATCTATGTAGAGAAGAAACCACACTCCTTTAATCTACTGCCTCCGGAGTGTACTCTAGACAGAGAAAAACAACCCTTTGACCTGCTTATCAGCTTACAAAGATTAGCTCTCAAGAACTGGTTTGTGTAAACTAAAAACAAACTGGCAGTTGGTGCTTCCGCTGGACTTTGTAACTAATGGATTTCACCAGGGTCATCACCATTACTGGAAAACACTATGAAAAGTCTAATTGTTAAATATGTATCAAAATACTAATAGTATTCCTAGGAATACTCCTAGGAAGCTTCTGGAAAGAGAATGAACAAAATGGGAGAGCCTTGTTATGCACAGTGATGCTCTCTGCACTAAGGAAAGGGCTCCCTACTGGTGAGACTGCACCTGCAGAGCTGGATCTTACCTTTCATGTGTGTCTAGACTGTAGCAGCTCTGGAAAGGCTCTGGGGTTGTGTGGTGGGGTGAGGAAGAGATGATAGGGCTCTACAGGAAGAAGAGACATGTCCTCCTTCCACACTAATAAAGACTCTTCAAAGACCAGATAGTAAAGAATGTCACAATCCCCTTGGAGCCAATCTGATAAAGCTTCTTCCTTAACCCTATGTCAAAACTTGGAGAAAGTCTTGTGTATGTATGACAAATTATTGCCTTACCATATCCCGGAGAAAGAATGGAGGTAAAACTGAAGTTCTGACAATGGTCACTCTGGTTACTAGGGAGTGACCTTACTAAGAGATGTTAAGGGAACTCAACTTCCTCTCTAAAGAGCAAAACAGGGAGAGTGATTGCATCTAGAAAGGCTTAACTGTTTTTTAAATTTATAACGCGGGAATCATCGTGATTAGCAAATAGTATAAGATGTTCTCTGGCACTGAAATTTATTCTAGTCATTCAGATAGCATCAATATAATTGGTCACATGAGCCATCTATCATTGATATCATTGCCTGTACAATTCAGAGCGTCTGTGAGGTAAAGAGCTCCAACAGCGTAAGATCAAATGTGTGATCTGTTACTAACCAACCTGACCTGGGAATAAGACAAGAGTCATATCGCAGACATGAGAAAGAATGACAGGCTATAAGAAGACACATGGCAAAATTTACTGAACAGTTTGGGAGAAGGTTACAGTGAGGAGCCCCTGAGTTACTTAAGCTTGTCCTGAAGAGAAAGGAATCTAGGTTAGATTTTACTGTGAATTTGTTTGAATATATTTTTGTTACAGGCAGGAAAGTGTGGGGACACTCAAAATGACCTTGCTGTTTTGTGTTGGCCATACATCCAAAGAATGGGGAGTGGTTGGTCAGTTTTCTGTTACGGCCACCATTACATGAGATGATCAGCTTTTCTGGAAGATTCAGTACATGGTCAGTTAAGTCATTGCTTTCGGGATAATGTCACGGCAATAATGTCATGGTTAGGGACCTGATCTTTAATACAGGGGCCTCTAGAAAACACTTTGCTTCTAAACTATAGCAATAAAGATCAAAGGTATTTCCTAAGAGTCCTCAACTCTACAAAAAACTACAGGTAACTGAGTAAAGCTGGAAGTGGGACAGGTGGCCCTCCCCAGGGAAGAATCTTTGAAGTGCCAATTGGTTGTTTACTGCTAAAACATCAGCCCTGAAAACATACATACAAGTAACATTATATGAACTCAATGGATTATATTGGGAATATGTGTATATATACACAAATACATATGTGCATCAATAACAACAGATGAAAAAGAGTCCATGAATTTGAAGCAGATCAAGGGGAGGATACATAGGGGGTTAAGGAGGGAGAAAATAGAAGAGAGAAATGTTGCAATTAAAATAAATCTCAAAATTAAACAGAAAAAAAGCTATTTCCATCCTTCCCTGTTGCATTTCTGGCAAGTCTGGTGGTTGCTCACTTTTGGGGTCGAAGGTACTGGGGATCCAACCTAAGTCCTTACACAAGCTAGGCAAGCACTCTACAGACAAGCTCTAACCCAAGTCATTCCCCCTTTTGGAACAGGGTCCAATGAAGTTGCCCAAAATGTCCTCTAACTCACTCTTTAGCCCAAGCAAGCCTTGAATTTGCATTCCTTCCATCTCAGCTTCAAAATAGCTTAGAATACATATCTGTATAACCAAATCTTTTAGGATGCAAATAATCTTTGAACCATAACCCAGAATTTCAGTTTCTGAGTCAAGCTCTTCAGCTTTTAGCTACCAGAAATCTAGATTATTACTGCTTTAATTAGTATTGCATGTTTTGGTGTGCAGAGTATCCATTCTACTAGGACAGCCCACCGTGATTATCCATCTCTATTTCACAGGACCCTGAATTTAAACAATTGCATGTGTTTCTCAATTCCACTCTGTTTTTCATGTATAATCATGTAAAGGTAACTTTTTAAAAAATGTTTATTTATTACTTCAGGTTACATCTCCATCACAGTGCCCTCTTTCCACCCCCCCCACTCCCGCCCTCCCACTCTCTACCTCCTATCCCTTCCATCCCACTCCTCTGGAGTGGAGTGTCCCTACATATCAGTCCCCTGCCCCAGTTCAGCAGTCATATGAGGACTAAGAGCCTCCTCATACACTGGGGGTCTACAAGGCAGCACTACTAGGGCAAAGTGTCTCATTGACAGGTAACAAAGTCTATGTTCCTGTTCCCTTTGGTGCATTGGTTGTAGCATAGTTATCCTGTACTATATGGCTAAAATCCAGTTATAAGTGAATAGATGCCATGTGTATCCTTCTGAGTCTGGGTTAGTCCACTCAGAATTAAATCAATCCTGTACAGTAAAAAACATCTGGAGGTATCACCATGCCAGATTTCAAGCTGTACTACAGAGCAATAGTAATTAAAAAAGCATGGTATTGCCGGGCGGTGGTGGCGCACGCCTTTAATCCCAGCACTTGGGAGGCAGAGGCAGGAGGATCTTTGTGAGTTCGAGGCCAGCCTGGTCTACAAAGCGAGTCCAGGACAGCCAGAGATATTCAGAGAAACCCTGTCTCGAAAAACCAAAAAAAAAAAAAAAAAAAAAGCATGGTATTGGTATAGAAACAGACAGGTGGATTAGTGGAATCGAATTGAAGACCCAGAAATGGTCTTCACACACCTATGGTCACTTAATTATCGACAAAGAAGCCAAAACCGTACAATGGAAAAAGGACAGCATCTTCAACAAATGGTGCTGGTCTAACTGGATGTCGACATGTAAAAGAATGATATTAGACCCATACTTATCATCCTGCACAAAACTTAAGTCCAAGTGGATCAAAGACCATAACATAAAACTGGACACACTAAATCTAATAGAAGAGAAAGTAGGAAGAAGCCTGGAACTCTTTGGCATAGGTGACAACTTCCTGAACAGAACACCAACAGCTCAGGACCTAAGACCAACAATCAATAAATGGGACCTCATGAAACTGAAAAGCTTCTGTAAAGCAAAAGACACTGTCATTCAAACAAAACAGCAGCCTACAGACTAGGAGAAAATCTTCACCAACTCCACATCTGACAGAGGGCTAATATCCAAAATTCACAAAGATCTAAAGAAATTAAATGTAAAAGTAACTTTTAGTCTCCTGATGTAATTGTCTCCGAGGCTTATGGCCTTTGTGTGCTAACCTAGGCCTGGTCCTGGAAGCTTCTAGCCTCCATACAATCTAATCTAGGTCTAGAATGTTCTACGCCTCTGAGAGTTACTGCTGAAAAAGTTCACCTTTTCTAGTTCTTTCTGAACTCTGGCTGGCTGGTTCAATTTAGCTGTTTTGGTTCAAGCTCCTTTCCAAGATCACTGATGCAATCTGGCTTCTCTCTCGGCCTCTGACTGAATTGCTCTGCCTCGCCTCATACTAACTTTTGCAATATGTTATAATCTTCTGGGTCCTTCTCATTCTCTGGCTTGTTCTGTCTTCACCTGAGTCTAGCTTGTTCTCTCTCTGCATCCTGTCTATCTATACCTGTCCTGAAAACTGCCTCTGAATTCCACGAACTGACCTTTACTCACTGTCTCAACTGAACTGGCTAGACATAACTCAATTGCATGCCTCTGTCTCCTGAGTGCTTGGCTTAAAGGTGTGTACCGCCATACCTGTATCTAAGTTTTTCTTTCCCTGAAATTTTTTCTAGACCAAACTAGCCTTGAACTCAGAGATCTGCTTGTCTCTTGTCTCTTGGGATTAATGGAGTGTCTGTATTCCAGCTGGACCACACAGACCTAGAAGGTCTTTGGATGTGATCTCTTGTCAGAGCAGCCATGTTCTGAATTAAAATTATTCTATATGAGCATTTTAAAGATATTAATTATATAATTCAAACAGGGTTCTTGTTTCCAAAAGCCAAGTTTGGAATTTAAAAATTTCAAGAAAGTTTTGACTTTTTTGGCTAACAAACTGGATCTCAGAAGCAGGTTGGCAGCTTTCTCCCACCCTGTTAACACTTGAGGTGTTCCCACACAAACATACACATACACAGATATATACACAAAGAAAACCTACAGCCATATAGGAAAATATGGAAATGTTATGTTACTAAAACAGAAGCACCAGGGAAATTAGGAAGAAGGGGTTGGAATGAGGAAACTGGAGATTAATATTAAAGCCACCTATTGCTAGAGTTTGCTTCCTGTTGCTCTGATAAATGCCATAGCCAAAAGTAACCTGGGAAGAAAAGGGTGTCCGCGCAGGAAGTAGGAACAGAAGTGGAGAACAAGAAGGAACATGGTTTATCAGCTCAGTCTACTTGTCCTCCTCATGATGCTTTCTTACATCACCTAGGATCACTTGCCCAGGGGTGGGAATGCCCACAGTGAGCTGGCATTCAATTAATAATCAAAATCAGGTTTCTTTCTATAGCCACAATGGACTCAGGGAAAGGAAGTGTTGCTGCCTGAGATGTGAGTCACCGGGTTAGGAACCATGTGCCCTGTGGTTTAGATCCTGATGCATCCTGCTGGAAGTCCACCTCCTGGCCTCACCTACTGGAGTTCACCATACCCACCAGCCCACAGAAAACCACAGGAGAGAAACACTGTGAGTCATTGTTATAATTTGTCAGTGTAGATTACTGTACAGAGATGACCTTGAGACCTTGTCAAACAGGATTTGACTCAGCAGTTCTGATCTCTTGCCTGAAACTATAACAAGTTCCCAGGCACTGAGTCACCGATTTCTATCACACACTTTCAATAGCAACAGCTTAGAGACTAGCATGTTCTAAAAGAGCTTAAACTTAAAAACAACAAGTATTCATACATTTAAAAACTAAAAATGTCATTCATAAGCCCTTGACCCTCCCTCACCCCTTCAGTATTATCATCTGATCAAGTCTTGGGCAAATTTCTTTGAACACTACCCCTTACCTCTGGGACTTCCCTTCCCAAGCAAGGCTCACCTGCTAAAATGTTTCCAACATTGAATGACATTGTTTTGCACTCCTAATACAACATTTGTAATTAGTTTCCAATTTGTTGTGGAGTTAGGCTGGCGCCTCTGGAAGTCTGTACCCTGCCAGAACTCAACATTCCTCTTGTGCATTCATTGCCAAAAAGCTGCCATAGCCTCAGTCTTGTGCAAAGCACATTGCATTTACTTCGCTCCCTGAGTAGAAATCCAAATAATAATAAGGCCCTATTCATCCATCCTGGGCACCATCAGAGAAACAAAACCAAAGCAGGGGGTGGGCGCTCTAGAAACTAGAGGACAGTTTCAAGTCACAGCACATGTGATTAATTAGAAAAGAAAGGATTAAAAAAAAAATCAAAAAACCAGGAGGCACTTGAGGAAGGTTTCTGCTCAAATAAGCTCTTTAAGATGTGTGTGGGAAGCACAGGCAGAGGAGCCTGTTTGGATTCCTGACATTCCTTGCACTATGTTAAAGCTGGAGTAACTACACAAAGCAGCAGATACACTGCCTCTGGGTGTCCCTTCCCGTCAGCGGGCAGAGCAGACAAAGTGGTCTAGGGAGTGCAGGACTTAGGGCTTTCGAGCCAATCAAATGAGTCAGGAATAGGAGGAAATTACTCCCTTTCCTGTGCCTATACAATAAAGGTAGCCTTTTTCTCCTAGGGTTATTATTGAGAGGATTTTGAGGGACGATGTATGTAAAAGATTAAGTCCTATAGGGATGGTGTAGCAAGTCTTTGGTTTAGTGTTCACACTACTGTACCCTACTGAGTATATTGCAGTGACAACTAGCCACCTATGGCAGTCTTGAGGACCCCTGCGCAACTATTTCCTACAAATGGAAACATTTTCTCCTGGAGGGAAGACAGAGGAAAGCATCTAAAAACCAGGAAGTAAATAAAGCTTAGTGGTTTGGGACATTCAGAAACGTGTAAGACTCACAAGGCCCCACCCCAAGGTTATGTTAGCAGTGAACTGCTATAGGAGAAGCCACTCTTCTGTGGAGCTACCGGTTAGGCAAGCAGGTAGGTTTTGGGGTGCAGCTTCTGCGCGCTGTCACCATGCTGAGGTAGATCTTTTGGTCCTGCAGCTACCTTTGTGTCACCCGTGCCCACGCGAATAACCCATCACGCACCCGGCTGGTTCACCCAGTTAGACATGGGTGAAATCACTTCTTTGATCTGTCTACTAGTGCCCTTCGAGGCTGAATAGATATGTGTTCATAAATCCAAGGGAATGATGGACTCTCTCATTTGGAAGTGTGTATGGAGGTGGTCTGCTAGCACTGAGAGGCAGAGGGCACCTCAGCGATAATACGGCCACAGTCTTTTTTGAAGATGATTTGAAAAGGCCTCCATTAGATGGGCCTGTGGCCAGATTTGTGAGAGACTGATGTGAGAGTGTCTGGTCCACTGGGCGTGGCACCATCCCCAGGTAGGTGGGCACGGGCTATGTAAGAAACTGTGTAAGTAGCTGAATATGAGCCTAGGAGCAAGCCAGTGAGCAGCTTTCCTTCATGATTCCTGCCTCTACTTCTGCTTCAGTTCCTGCTCCGGCGTCCCTCAGTGGTGGACTCTGACCTGCAAGTGTAAATCAAATAACCCATTTCTAGGCCCCCAAGTGACTTTTGGTCACGGTTTACCGCAGTGACACAGTAACAGAGAACAAACTAAGAACCTGCTATTTGTTTTGTTTTTCGAGACTCGTTGACATCAATCATCTTCCTGGTAGAAACCATATAATTCACCAGGCTACCGAAGCTAATTCTTGTGAATTCTGTTCTATACCTAGCCCATGATTACGACTCAGGTAAGCAATGGTGTTGACATCTTCCCCCATTTTATTATGAACTTCCTGACTTACAACTACTTGTTCTTGTTAGTAATTGGCAAAGAGATACAAAGTTATAACGGCCCTTTGCATTTCCATTGCCATGGAAACAGCGTCTCCGGTTGGCTGGGTGGAAGATGTGGCCAGTCAAAGAGATAGTTAATGTTGGGCCTTTATGGTTGGTCCTAGTTCACTTTGACTGGTGTGCTTTCAAAAGAAGATGTTAGGACACAGAGTAGATGCAGAGAAGCAGGCCATGTGACAATGCCGTGGAAAACCCACAGAGAAGGGCTTCAGAAGAAATCGAACTTTTAGCAGCTTGTTCTTAGATCTGCAGCCTCCAAACTATGTGGCTAACACGGCTGTCTGTGGTGTTTTGTTATGGTGACTTTAAGGAAGGCACTAATGTGTGCAGTAGATTTTGTATCTCAGTGACTTGGAGATAATTACAATATTTATAATCTCAAAGTGCACATTTATTCTTTTCAGTGCTAATGACCTTCTACGTCAGTTTGTTCTCTCTCTTTTTTTGGCAAAAGACTAGGAGAATGAGTATTATATCTCTAGCATTTCAAAAAGTTCCCTCTGGACTTTGGACATCCAAACTCAGACATAGCAGTGTGAGTTGGAACTAACTAAATCTAAGTAAACTTGGATTTTGTAGAATAATTTGCCATAAGTAAATAGAATCGATGAGAAGTCAACTGAGGCTGAGATGAATTCTCATGTGGGTCTAAAACATGCCAAGCGTACTTCTGTGAATTTCCAAGGTGAGAGCTATAAGGATATGAATCGAACATATGACTTTCAAATTAGAATAAAAGAAAACAATGTAACCATAAAATATTTTAAGAAGGCAGAAAGAGAAAGAGAAGAACAATCGGAAATCTCCATAAGGGCTGCAATTTAACCTCGGACAGACATGCACCGCATGAGAACCAGGTTAGAATGCACAGATGCAAATGCTGAAAAAGCAAATGAGGGGAAGTGTGCTCTGCCACTGTGGTAACGCCCAATTACGCTGGCTCAGCTACATTACTGTCTGGAGCACAGCAGATGCTAAAGGGAAGACATTAGTGAAACCTTTTAGAAGGTCGCTTCAGGAGTAGCAGCCGAACTGACAGCAGGCGGCTTCAAACTCTCTTCCACCCATGGAAATGGTCATCGCCAGTCTTACTAGAACTCTGGAAAACAACAACCAAGGAAACACTGCATAAACCCATGCCACCTTCAAACAGCTAGGACAACCAGGGAAGTGTTAATAACCTCCCTTGCTCAGCAAGAGTTTTAAGGACCGCAGCCCATGTCCCCAATGTGGGATCTTTGTCATTGAGTTGAAAAGCAGAGCAGATCTTAACTCACTAATTTCTGTGACTTGCCTGGGGACTGCCTGAAGGACTAAAGCAATGTGCTTTTCCCTCTCTGCTTTCCTAATTTGAAACTTACCTAGGCTAGGAAAAGGCTTTGCTCCAAACATCAGAGGGTAGGAAACCTGCAGCAGCCTGAGGCAAAGTGGTGCTTGAAAACCACAGTGGACAACTTAAGGACCGGGAGGAAAAGTCATGGAGAGAACTGCTTTGGAAAATGAGGTATTCAGAAAGTGAATTCAGAGCCAGGAATGGTGGAGTATTACTTTAATCTCAGTATTTTGGAGTAGAGGCAGGCTAGCTTTGGATACATGAAACTCTATGTCCTCCTCTTCCTCCTCCTCATCACAATGAAGCAACAACAAAAAAAGTAAATTCAGTTAGTTTCCCTGTATTCACAGGAATTTAGAAAGGCATATGCAAGGTCAGGACAAGATTCATGTTAAGTACAGAATTCAAAACTTCACTTCAGCAGATTCCTAAGGCTCTCCTCACTACAATTTTGGCTAAGTATTGAAGATGAGTCACAATACATAGCCTATCTGGAAAACCTAAGATAGGATCTCCCTCTCTCCTCTCTTCCTCCCTCTCTCTCTTTCTAGGCAAGAAAGAAAATTTTGCCCTCAACTCTACACAAAGAACTACAGAGAACTAAGAAATGCTGAGATTAAGAGAAATACTTCCACAGAGAAGGGAACACTGATCAATTATCCAATACCAAATGGTCAGCAACGAAACATACATATGACTAGCATTATGCAGACTAAGCAAGTTGTATTTATGTATTTAGGAAATTATATCAATATTTAGGAATATATATATTCATATATATTTCTGCAGTTGTAACAACAATGAATGAAAAATAGGCTATGAATTTGAAAGAGCAAGGAGGGATACATAGGAAGGTTTGGAATGAGGAAAAGGGAGAGGTGAAATAATTATATTATAATCCCAAAAGATAAAAGTAATAATTTTTAGCAACTGGCTGAAAACTGGAATGTAGCTCTGTAGTAAAGGGTTTTCTTAGCACGTGAAAGGCCCTGTGCTCTACCCCAGCACCACATAAGCAAAGAACATTCCCATATACACACATGCACACACACAGTAAAAATCAGTAGATGAAAAAACTGTATAGACTTGAACAACAAAATCTAAAACTTGAGGAGGGAGAATATTATTTACAGTCGCCACACTTTAACACTCAATTATTCTGTTAAAAAAAAAAACAAGAAAATCACAAGGCAAAAATAGATATTTTTTAAACTTTTTTTTTAAAAAAATAGATATTTTTTAAACTGGAAAATGTATGAGGAAAGGTACTCTAGGGGCTGGGAACCAATAGAATGTATATTCGTTCAAAACTGATCTATTACAATGGTTCATACAGCAGGACTGGGTAGTCCAGCAACAGCGGGCTGCGTCCTGGGGACTCAGAGAGTCTGAAGGCTGCTCAGTTCACAAGGCAGCTGCCTTCAGGGCTCCTTTGCTGTTGAAAGCCTGAGAGCTTTGCTGGAGATTGCTGGTGCTGAATCCACAGCAGAAGACCAAAGCTGCTGGAGTCTGATGGCAACAGGAGCAACAGACACAGTGAGTAGAAAGAAGTCAGGCAGGCAGGCGTGCTCCCTTTTACAGTATCTGCACAGTTCAGGGGAAGGTGCCAGGGTGGGATGTCTCCTCTCAGTAAAAGCAAAACAACAAAGCCAAAATAAAAACCAAAAACCAAACCAAACAATTCTCTGGGAGCTCTCTTCCGAATATACTCAGGCTGTGTTGTCTCAGTAATTTTGAATTTCATCAAACTGACAGCCAAGATCAACTATCACAGAAAGTATGGCTCATCCAAAGAGTCAGAATAGTCAAAAATCACTCCTGAGAAAGACAACATTTTAGAGCCACTTGATGAACCCTTAAAGAAGTGACTGTTAAGTGTGCTCAAAAAGTTAAAAGAGAGAGAGCAAATAAAAGAAATCCATAAAAACAATAAAAACTTAAAAGGGACTATCTAAAAATCAGGAGTAACATGGGACATCCCATTTCCCAAACTCTATTCAACAGATCTGTCTATAGCAAAGGAGAATAAAAACAAAAGAAAGTACATTTGATGCATGATCTGAAGATTGAACAAAATCTAATAAATTCAGCATAGGATATAAAGTCAACATAAAAACACAGAAGTAAGTTTTCTTGACTTTGTAAGAAAATAATCAGATATGACACCAAAAGCATAAATATAAAAATTAAAGGAAGATACTACATGGTAGTGTAAGGGAAAGGAAAAAGACAGCAACTAGACTTAGATCCAAATGTGTATCTCAAAGGTACATGTGGAGGAATTTGGTTCCCAGTCATGTAGGATCAGTAGGAGATGGGACCTGTAAGAGAGGAGCTATAAGAGATCAGTGGGAGGCCATTAGGGGTTCTTCCCACAGAAGGGATTAAGTAGTTCTTGTGGAATGATTTCAAAGAGCCAGGTTGACTTTTCCCAATGTCTTCTTGTCTCACTGTCATACTTCTGCCAAGATGCTGTCTGTCATGATGTCATACAGCCTAGAGGGCCCACGCAAAGAGTGAGAAGCTTTTTTGAAATTTAGTCTCAAAAACTGGGTCTAAGGTACCTGACTTCAGGTATTTCATTATAGTTACAGAAAATGTATTTATGTAATAACTGGTGTACACTGAGCGCATTTTAGAAGACAAATATGATGATGGTCTAATTTCCACAAAATGAAATATATACTTATATATGGAACTAAAACAATGATATGTTTATGAGTGATGGAAAGGAAAGAAAGAAAGTGGGAAAGAGAGAGGAAAATGGGCAGCAAAATAACTAAATCTTATGGTTTCTTTTTCAAAAATTAACTCAGAATAAAAAATAGATGTAAGATAAAATCATAAAAAGGAAAAAAAACACTGATGTTTATGGTCCTTTACCATCAAGGATCATAATCTTTGGAAGAAGTGGATTAACTTCTTAAGGATTTACCTTCTAGTGTTCTCAAACACATCTATCTTCTTCCATGTCTCCTGGTGGAATAAGTTAATGCTCTGTGTAAAATGCAGGATTCCTGTTTTAATCTCAGGAAGTCCCACCTTCCTATACTCTTTCTGACCAGCTAATTGGCTATCAGCAACTTTTATTAACCAATCAAGAGAATGCCTCAGAAGGGGCAGTAACCAGATCTCAGCATTGGAAATCAGCCTATCAGAAGCGATGTTATTAGACCTTCCCTAACACACAAGACTTCTCAAGACTCAATAATCAAAAAGCAAAAATCTTATGAGAAGTGATCATGGTTCACAGGAGACATTTTGCTAAGTTGTACAGATGGCAAACATGACATTAACCATAATCATAAAGGAAACACAAATGCAGACCATAGTTAAATCACTGAATACTTCTAACAATAGTCAAAGTTTTGAATTAATAATACCAAAAGGAGTGGACACAAAACAGGACCCAGAAAAACACAATATTGGAAATTATGTAAGCAAAAGACCTGAACAAATAAAAATTTAAAAAAAAGAAAAGAAAGAAAAAAGAAAAATGTCTAGACTAAGCATTATGAGATAATGAAGCTTCCAAAAATACTACTGAGTTTGTTTTGTGTTGGCCATCTACTGATGGCCATGGACCCTACCCTGAAGTGTGGTTTGTATGCCCAGTAAGACTCAACTGGAGAAAAATTTTTTTTCCTTTGCAAGCAGATATCAATTGGACCTAGCTTCTTGGTTAGGGATAGGAGATCATATCCACTTCCTCCTCTTAGTCCTTGGACCCTATCTGGATTAGACCTGTGCAGGCCCTGTGCATGTTGCCATAATATCTGTGAGTTCATGTGTGCATCAGTCCTGTAGTGACTGGAAGACACTGTTTCCTTGGTGTCCTCCATCCCTCTGGCTCTTATAATCTTCCCTACTTCCCTTCCCTGAACCCTGAGGGGAGAGGTTTGATGGAGACATTCCATTTAGGACTGAGTGATTCAAAGTCAAAGAGAGGCTTTTTTTGTTGAGGGGTAAGAGATACACTTACCTGTGTGTAGAGAGAGTCTATTGTGTACTGTATGGAAGCATTGCCTGTCAATAAAAATCTGATGGCCTATGAGCTGAGGCAGGAAATAGGATTCAGGACACCCAAGAGAAAGAAAGGAATACTGGGATAGAGTCAGGCATGGGAAGAGATTTCACCCTGAACTCTGAGGGAAATGGTCACGTGAAACTGAGAAGTAACTAGTCATGTGGCACTCAAAAGAGAATAAATTGATAAGTTATGAGCTAGTCAACAAATGAGTCAAAGCTTTGGCCTAGGTGTCTGTAAATAATAATAAAGTCTCAGAGTCATTATTCTCAGAGCTGGGGCATGGGTGGAAAAACACACATTTACAGATGGCACCAACTGTACCTGTGGGTATAAGGATATAATTTAGAATGCAGTAAAGAATTATGTTGACCTAGCAAGTGTTAGTAATTGGTTCTCTAATATGATCCATAGCCTCATTAGCCCTGGGTAGTTGGTGAGGTTTCCCATCCATGATTTCCTTCCTGTTGAGTAGCCTTAAGTCCAGATGGACAGCTTTGGTTACAACTAATATATGAGTGCCACTTTTGTACCTTTAGGATTATCTTGCCATGCTGGTTATTGCTGTGGTTCACAGGCATCCCAGTTGTCTAGGACTATTGGTTGCTTCCCTCTTCTGGCAGCTTGCATAGTATTTTCTAGTATTATGGAATCTGGACTGCAGGAAGGAAGGGTTTGGGTTAGAGCCAGCCTGAATCATCTGAGTCCTATGTCTTAAGTTTATACAATTTTAAAGGATAGAGTTATGTAAATAACAAACAGACCAGTGATCACCAGGCATTGTGCGTGGTGGTCAGAGAAAAGCTGAAGGAAGATGACTGATTCTGACAGTGGCACAAGGGCATTCTTCCTGTACCTTGGCTGCTATTGTTGTTATACAAAAATACATAATGTGCTGGGAACACACAGAATCATATGCTTACATTGTTTCAATGTCAGTTCCTGATGTGGATATGCACTGTACTTATGTGAAAATGTGATGGGAGCACACAGAATCATATCCTTACATTGTTTTAGTGTCAGTTCTGGTGTGGATATGTACTGTACTTATGTGACCACTGGAATCTAGGGGAAAGGTCCTTCTTGTGTGACTCTTGGTGAATCTGTGTTTATTGCAAACTACACACCTTCAAGCTTACCTCAGCAGTTAAAGTTTAATCGATTTTAAAATTGCACAAGCCAGTAACAGCCTTTAAAGCAACAGAACATAGACTAAAAGCTACAGGATCAGGGGACTCTCCTGGTAATCCCTAGAAAATATTCAAGGGAAAAATATGGCTTGTTTTACTCTAACCTGTAGAGAATAAACAAATAGAAAGTAAAGTCCATTTAATTTTATGAGGATAGCATAGCCTGAAGACCAAACTCTTGAAAGAACATGGCTGGAAACTAAGAGTTTAGGACAATGTAATCATGAACATAAAGAAAAAATTCAAAACAAAATTAACAAGCTAAATGTAGCAACATGTAATATAATTACATCATGACCCAAGGGCAAGAATTAGAAATTGATAGCTGCCTCAGTTCTTCACCATTTCCTCCTCTCTTCCCCTTAGGTCTTTGAGAAGTGTGCTGATATTCTGTACAAATGGCAGCATTTCCAGATTTCCATTCACTTTAACTACATTTACTGTTTTGTGTGTGGAAACCTTAGAAATCAGGAAGGTAGTCAGCAAACCTGATAGAGCACACAAAGTGAAAAACAGAGGGCTGGAGATGGATCCAGGTGAGATCAGAGGTGGAGATCCAGGGCACAGCAAACTAGGTAGGTGGAAGTGATGCAACTGTTATTTTAACTTTGGTGACAACATTCCCACGGGCCATTGACAATGTCTGGCTCAGGCAGGTGCTCAACAGAAAAATGTCGCCTCATTTGCATAAAGCAGTACGGAATAAATCTTCATGGATGCCAGGACAATTGTACAGAAAATGAAGAATTAGTCAGTTCTCAGGGTAGACCAAAAGGTATAGAGATTGAGAAACAGAATAAGGGAACAGGAAGGGGATGATTTCCAAAGTAACCTAAAAGGAAACGTTTTATTACAAAGTACATTTAGTGTGCATTTCCCTTTTGAGTTTCGAATGTTATACAACTTATGGTCCAGCTGTTTGTGTAACTTTTTTTGTTGTTGTTTTTGTTTTTGTTTTTTGTTTTTTCGAGACAGGGTTTCTCTGTGTGTATCTGGCTGTCCTGGACTCAGTTTATAGACCAGGCTGGCCTTGAACTCACAGAGATCCACCTGCCTCTGCCTCCTGAGTGCTGGGATTAAAGGCACGCACCACCATGCCATGTTCCTTTGGGTTACTTAATATCTACTGTATCTCTTTTCAAAAATAATTTAAATCAGTAGGCAATGTAAGATATGACTAATAATACTGAAATGATTAAGCATATTAGTATTATAGGAAATAAACAGGGTCCTTCAACATGATGAAGGTTGAGCGTGACCTAGGCTCAGTACAGACAGCCAGGGAAGTCAGCCTCCCGGCTTGGTATGTATCTCCACATACCTTTCTTCAAAACCACAGTCTTCTCACAGATCTGTGCCTAATGATCCCATGAACGAGCCAATTGCCCCAATAGCTTAATGCCAAGGAAAGGGAGCCAATTTTGATTAGGCTTAAGAAAAAAAAATCAAAATGATTAAGTGTCAATCAAATTTGGGTGAGCTATTCTGTAATTGGAATTGCCTTTAATTCTCACTACTCTCTGAGGAAGCCATTATGTTTTATAGATGAGTAACTCAAACTCAAAAAGTTTTAGTGCCTTACACAGGCCATGGCACCTGTAAGTGGAAGAATCTGGGTGTGAATTTAAATTTGTCTGACTCCCAAGTTCTTTCCTCTTATTGCTGAGTCTGAGATTGCAGAAAGGTTTTGAACACTGATTTAATCTTATAATCTTATTGTTATGTTATGAGTGTGATTGTAAAATCGAAAAGAATAAAATGTATCTCCTTCCCCCAAACAAAAAGAACCATTGACCTGGGACTTCTGTATTGTAGTGTGAAATGCTCTAAGATCTAATTCCTTGTAGGGAAGAGACAGGGTTTTTCTATGTAACAGCCCTGGCTGTCCTAGAACTCTCTTTGTAGACCAAGCTGACCTCCAACTCACAGAGATCCACCTGCTTCTGTCTCTGGAGTTCTGGAACTAAAGGTGGGCGCCACCACAGCCCACTGAACTCAATGTTTAAAGTAACCTGGAGAACGGCCCTGATTAGACTACCTTTTCCCACTATGCAGTGACCATCCCCTGGAGCACTTTTGGCTCTGTATGTTTAACTTTTCCAAGGCAGCTATTGATAGACTCAAGCTGCTAGAAGCTGTGGTTCTTTCTTCTGCTTTGGAATCACTCCAGTTACACAGCATGAAGCCTGCAGGCCAATAAAGTGTACTGAGGATGCCGTCAAAATGTTAGTGTAGGCTAGGAGTTATGAACATTACGAGTGTGAAGTATATTATCTATTGGTGAGTATGGAAGCACTCAAGAATTGAAATTAAGTGGGCCACAGTGCCCCAGAAGAATATTTGGAGAGACGATATTCTCTTTCTCACTTAATTAGCTCTTGGCCTTAGTTCCAGTTGGCACCACAAAACCACTGACTGGGAATGATTGTATATGGAAGGCTGATTTGATCCCCAAACGAGTGTAAAAACTCTATAATGACATATTCTTCCCTCAGATGTTTCAGACCTTAGACCAAGTCTCTGATGATGGCACTTCACTGTCAATGATCCCTTCCTTGCTTATGTAAAGTAGTTTGAACATAAGCTGAAAGTCAGAGATGTCTAAGTTTGATTCCTGACCCCTCACAAACTTACTAGCCAGCTAGCCCTGGTCAAGTAACTGGTATATCTGTGTCACATTAATTTCTTTTTCTTTTTCTTTCTTTCTTTCTTTGTTTCCTTTTTTTTTTTTTTTGGTTTTTTGAGACAGGGTTTCTCTGTGTAACAGCACAGCTTTGTAGACCAAGCTTGCCTTGAACTCACAGAGATCCACCTGCCTCTGCCTTTTGAGTGCTAAGATGAAAGGCGTGCACTGCCACCATCCACCACATTGTTTGTTTCATTTTAAGAGATCAGAAGCCAGCATGGTGTTGTGTGCCTTTAGTTTGAGACTCACGGCAATATGTTAATTGCACCCTCCTATACAATCAAAATTTCAAAGAAAAAGTAGATCACAGGCTTCTAACATATCATGGCACAGAATATGCATTACTGTTTCAAAGGGAGGAAAGGGATCATAGTGAGGAAATGATGGACTAAAGCAAGATATAAAAAACAGTTGGGAAACTCTAAACTTTGCATCTCCATGTCTGATATCACAGCACTCCTCAGATCTCCAACTCCCTTCAGTTGTGTTGACTGTAACATACTTCTTTCTCTTGGTCTGGTTCCACTCCCTGGTAGTAGCTTTTCTTGGCAAGTATCCCATAAATCTGGCACCTCCAACATTTGGGGGTCTTCAAGGCAATCCCTTGACAGCTTCACACAATGGCCTCCATGCAGGGACACTCCTGGCACACACCTTGGCCTCAGCAATGTTCTTTAGTCATGGAGAGAGAGTCCTTAATCCCTTTCTTTTATCCTTGACCCTGAAGCCAGAATTCCGTGGCTGAAGCTGCCAAGTTCTTCTGTTTGCAGGGGCTAGAATACACATTTCAAATATGTTCCAATGAATTTTCACCAGCTTTCTGTTTCCAATGGTTTCCTTTCCTGCCTAACTGTGACTGTTCTGGAACTTAAACTGTAGACCAGGATGGCCCCTACTGGAACTGGAACACATACCCCACACCACCCCTGTTCAAATAGATGTGTATCAGCTTTGTTTTGTTGAGAGTTTTCTTCACTGCTTAACCGTTTCTCTAATTCCTCTTCATAAGGTGGAAGCTTACCTGGCTGGGGTCTTTCCCTGATGGCACCACTCCTTTTATTTCATTTAGCATCAAGTTTTTCTTGAAACTTTTTATCTCCTTGAGCACTGGACTTGGCTCCACTGTACTTCCCAGTGCTCCTTCTTTCCCTCAATCTGTATGTTTTTTCTTCAAACTGTGTATTTTTCCTTGCTCACCTTGTCCTTTTCATTATAGATTTGCATAAATTACCTCTTACAACTATGCATCACAATCAGTATTAAGCTGTTTTGAAATCTCCACTGTCAAAGTCATTAATCCAAAATTCTGCAATTTAGCCTCAGGCAGGTTTTTAGGACAAAGGCTGAAAGTAGGCACATTCTTTGCCCCCCCTCCCCCAACAAAACAAAACAAAACAAAAAAAAAAAACCCACAAGAATGGTTTCTAGGTCAGTTACTAATATTCTTCCTCTCTGAAAACTCTTAAACTGGACCCCCACAGTCCACATCACTGTCAGCACAGCTCTCTTCCACAGTACTGCTAGTTTGGCCCATTAAGCCCTGCTTAAAGTATCCAGCAATTCTTTTAGTACAAAGTCCTAAAGTCTTCCACATTCCATCAGCAAAACCATAGTCAGGCTTGTCACAATAGCCAAGTCCCTGGTACGAACTTCTGTCTTAGTGACTGTTCTATTCCTACGAAGAGATGTAGTGAGCAAGGCAATTCTTATAAAAGGAATAAAGCATTTAATTGGGGCTAGCTTACAGTTTCAGAGGATTAGTTCATTGTCCTCATGGTGGGGGGAGCAGGTGTGGTGCCAGAAAGGCAACAAGGAAAACGACACTGGGCCTGACACCCCTAATGACACTTTTCCCAACAAGGCCACACCTCTTAATCTTTCTCTAATAGTTCCGTGCCACACCTTGATGACTAAACATTCAAATATGTAGGTCTATAGGGATTGTTTTTTTTTTTTCAAATCAACAAAATGGATGCTTAAAAACAGCACACAGTTTTATTTGTTTCATTTTAATAGACCAGAAACTAAAAAAATGGGGTTGGGAGGGTGGGGTTAGAGTTCTAAAGTCAATGTCAACAAAGTTTCATTCTCTCTGGAGGCTCAGGATGATCCTTTTACAGCTTTTAGAATCACCTGCCTTCCTTGTCTTGTGGCCCTCTCCCATCTTCAAAGCCAACAATCACATCATTGCAGCATGTTTGGCTCTGTGTCATTCTCTAAGCTTTGACTCTACAATGACCATTCTTGGTTGTCAGCATGACACACCTGGGAGGAAGGAATCTCAGTTGAGAAATTACCTCCATCAGATTGGCTGTCTATGGGGCATTTTCTTGATTGCTAAATGATGGAAGAGGGCCTAGTCTACTGTGGACAGCACCAGCCCTGGGCAAGTGATCCTGATTATATAAAGCAGCTAGCTGAGCAGAAGCAGACAACAAGCCAGTAAGCAGTAGTCCTACATGGTCTGTGTTTCAGTTCCTGTCTGCAGGTTCCTGTCTTGAGTTCCCGCCTTGGTTTCCCACCATGATGGGCTGTAATCTGTAAGATCAATAAATCCTTTGCTTCTCAAGTTGTTTTTCGTCAGTGCTTTATCACAATAAAAGAGAAACAAATTAGGCTAGGCTCCATGAAGCACAAGTACAAGCCAATCTGTTAGCTTCATAATTTGTGAAAATACTTCTGCTGCTGTAGATTACTACTCTGTTGATCTCCACAAGCTACTCACACTTTATGTCTACCATGATATTCACCTGGCTTGGAGGGCCAAATGCTAGCTGTCAGTCTGTGATTGCTACCTAGTGCCCCTTTCACTGTGTGTCATAAACAAAATGAATATGGGCAAATTCTGCTTAAACATACCCATTACAAAGCACTAACCCTGAATTAGTGCCCATCCATATGAACACTGGAATGTAAGAAATAGAGCAATGTTGGGAGGTTATGTTTAATACAAACATCTCAAGTCTTAAAATGAAAACTATAACCCATGTTTGAGCATTACCAAGAATTCAAACAAACAAGCTTCAGAGAAACTGAACATTCAAAAATGTTTTACAATTCGTGTAGCTCTCTGTGTGTCCCTTTCCCTCCCTCTCTCTGTATATCTCTGTCTCTCTGCCTCTCTTTCTCTCTGTGTGTGCATACATCTATTTGTATTTTTCTTAGGGGAATTTTCATAACTTCCAACATATTTTAAGATATTCTGATATAATTTGGAAACAGCAACACGCAATGTTAAATATTTACCATTAACATCTATTTGGACATGTTATATAAAAAACTTTTCTTCTTTATTCAAGAAATAAAGCATGAAATTAACATTTGAGTGTCTAATATATGTACTCTACTGTGTAAGACACTGGTGGATATATTCTCCCAATGAAAAACACTTTCACTTGTTTAAGGATAGTAGACAGACAGACAGACAGACAGACACACACACACACACGGACCCTAGACTGTATACTTTAATTTGGAAATGCTAGAATTTTAAAATAAAATAAAATAAAATAGAAAAATATATATGAATATATATATATATATTCATTCTACTGGGGGGGGGAAGAATGGCTGCAAATCCCACCTGCCATTTTCATTTTTACACAAAAATATTTAAGACCCATATATAGGGATATCTTGGTTCTGGCCGCTCCTCCATCACTTTTTGGTTGTATAAGTCTAGGAAAGTCTTTTAAATACTTATGAGTTCCTGATAATTGACTTTTTATATAGTTAATGGCTCATAATATTCTGAAACTAGGACACAGGGCTGTATGATATACTGAGGTCTCTGATATAAGTGTGTATGTATACATATAATGTGTATTTGTATGATCATGCATAGCTGCATATAAATTATGCAGTTGGAAAATGCAGAAGAGTTTAAAGAATAAAATATTCCATACCTCTACATCCCAGAGACAGTAGGTCTTATTTAGAACTTTTGTTCACATGTAGAAGCCGAAGCTACACCAACTTAGCTTGGCATTGTCTTACAGACATGTACTGTGAATCTAACAAAATGACACATAAGCTGACCACAGCATGTGCCTGTAGTCCCAGCTACTTGGAAAATTGAATCAGAACTGCTTGGGCCTAGGAGTTTGGATTCTGTCTGGCAACATAGCATGATGCTGGCTCTTAAAAGAAATAAAGTGATGCATGTCCTACACTGAATTTTCATTTAAAAGTCAACATTAATGAAAAAGATAGCATTAACTTAAAGTGTGTAACTAATGATGAAATAGATAAACAGAGAATATATATTTATATAAGGAAAATGTCAAATATAACATTTATAGAAGCTATACATTGGATAGTCTGATTATTATTTTTTAATATGAATGCTTCACCATAAAACATAACAAAGAATATCTTGTGTGGCCAACTTCTTTGAGCTGTCATAGCCATAGAAACATAAAACTGGAAAATTCAGAATTGACTTATTGGTTGTGTCTTTTTTATCACTATAATGCATGCCAAAGACTAATGCTTAATAAATATTTATTTGTATGACTTTTTTACCCTGTTAGGTAATCACACAATAACTTCTATGAAGTAAAAAGAAAGAAAATAGAAAAAAAGGCAGTAAAGAAGAAAAGAAATAGTAAAAGAAAGAAAAGAAAAAAGGAATGAACTTTGTGCACACTAAAGCAGAGTCTAAAGTACTTGGAAGGCTAACAGAAGACTGATTTGTGGCAGCCACTATTAACATGTTTATCAATTTACCTAGTCACAGCTGGTGACATTCCAGGTCACCATCCTCAGTAGCACAGGGAGTCAAGAGAAATAAATAGTGGCTGAGATATGTTATAAAGATTGCTGAAAGGAAAGAACTGCAAAAACGCAGGCTGGGCAGTCAGGCTGTGTAAGATAAAGAGAAGGAAGAAGAGGAAGGAAAAACAATGAGAGTTTTTGTTCCTGTTTGCTTGTAGGGAAGAGGCTGAAATCCAGGAGGTGGTAGAGTTGCTTTGCTTTCTAAGAGACTCTTCTGAGTTCCCTGTGGTGGATTGTTAATCCTATTCTCACTGTTATAGTTTGGATGTGAGATGTGCCTTAAAAGCTTATGTACAAGTACAACAGTACTCAGAGGCAGGGCCTTTCAGAGTGACTGGGTCATGAGTTCATTAGTCATTAGTACATTACTCCATCCATGAGGTGTGAGTGACTCTGGGCATATACTGCCTAGGGTCCCTTCCTTCCTCTCTCTCTTCCTATGGGTGAGTAGCTTGCCCCACAATTCATGATCCTCAGTCTCCACAGTGTTGAGATTATAGGATTATACTATCATGTGTAATTCCTTAAGCTTCTTTGATGTAGTTAATGTTTTAAGACAATTTTATTTTTATTGAGTTAAGAGCAAGTCATTTGAAGTTTTGTCATGAAAATTCATGATGTTGTTAAATTTCTACTTCTCAGAAAAAAATTGAGTCCTTATTTTTCCCCTTTAACGTGTGGTTAAATGTAATGCTTCCTCAAAAACATTTTGTACCAAATAGTAAATGTAGCATTAAATATCTAACATAGGGGTCTAGGGAGATGGTTCAGTGTTTTGTAAAAGCACCTGTGCAAACATAAGGATCAGTCTAAAAACCATTTATATATTGGCCTTCTTATAATTCTAGTCCCTTCTTCAATGAATAAAGGGGAGAGTGATTGAAGATGATCCCCCAACCTCAGGCCTCCACCTGCACACTCAACCATGTGCATGTGCACCCATGAAAGTGTGTCCATACATGTGAAAAAAAAACTTGCACAATCACATGCTACACACACACACACACACACACACACACACACACACACACACACCACAAAACAAAAAAATCTATAGACTCATTCATACCTGCTTTCTAAAAAAGGCATCTTTCAATGTTTTTCATTTTCCTGAAATGTATTGATGATATAGAATAAGCCACTCTATGCACTGGGAAGATTGCTATGTCAGAAAAACACTCAGTAAGCATATAGGAGTTGGCAGCCCTTAGGATACAGCTGAGACAGTTCTAAGAGGAAAACTTAGAAATCTAAATGTGTAGATTTAAAAATCAGAGAGATTTCATATAAATGCCTGAGCTATACATTTCCAGCCTTAGAGACATAAAACAAAATGATTCCGAAAGAAATAGATGGTAATTCATAATAGATGCATTTTCCTTAGGCAGACATTCACGAAATGCAAACTAAAAGAATATAAAGACTCAACCATTAAGAACCAACTCTTAAAAATTGGTTCTCTGAAAAGATAATTAAAGTAAGCAAAGAAAGAGAAGACCCAGATTAATGAATTTATAAATAAAAAGGGACAGGGAACAACGGATAACAAGAAAACGCAGAGGGTCTGGGTAAGGGAATACTTCAAATGTTTCTATTTGTAAAAACCCTGGAAAATCTAAAAAAAAATAGATAAAGTCTAGACATATTATTATTAATAAAGTTTTTCTTTTAAAGGAAATGAGACAGAGGGCTAATATTCAAAATTTACAAAGAACTCAAGAAATTAAGCAACAAGAAACCAAATAATTCAATCAAAAAATGGGATACAAAGCTAAACCGAGAATTCACAAAGGAGGAATCTTTAATGGCATAGAGACACTTGAAGAAATGCTCAACATCCTTAAGCATCAGAGAAATTCAACTCAAGACAACTCTGAGATTCCATCTCACACCTGTCAGAATGGCTAAGACCTAAAACTCAAGTGACAGCATGTGCTGGAGAAAGGGAACACTCCTCCATTGCTGGTGGAGTGCAAACTTGTACAACCATTTCGGAAATCAATTTGGCAATATCTTAGAAAACTGAGAATAGTTCTACCTCAAGACGCAGTCATACCTCTCCTGGGCATATATGCAAAAGATTCTTCACCAAACCAAAAGGACATTGGCTCAACTACGTTCATAGCAGCCTTATTAGTAAAAGCTAGAAACTGGAAACAACCCAGATGTCCTTCAACCGAAGAATGGATAAAACAAAACAAAACAAAACTGTGGTACATTTACACAATGGAATACAGCTATCTGAAACAAGGAAATCATTCAGTTTGCAGCCAAATAGACAGAACTGGAAAAGCTTATCCTGAGTGAATTAACCAAAACCCAGAAAGATACACATGTCATGTGTTCACTTGTAATTGTATTTTAGCCATATAGTACAGGATAACTATCTTACAACCCACAGACCCAAAAGAACAGGAAACTAGCATAACTATCCTAAGAGAAAGTCCACCCAACAGTGGATCAAAACAGATGCTGAGACACACACCCAAACATTAGGTGGAGCTCTGGGAGTACTATATAAAAGAGAGAGGAGAGAAGAACAACACAAGAAGATCAATAGAACCAACTGACTAGACCCCTAGAGGTTTAAAGAGATGGAAACACTAACCAAAAGAAAAAGAAAAAAGCTTAGATAGACCTAGACCTTCCCACCCCCATACTAATATAGATGATAGACAACTGGGTCTTCTTACAGATCCCTTAGCAAGTGGTGGTGGTGGGGTCTCAGTCATGGACTCTGTTGTTCGTTAGTGGGACACCTTACCCTAGCTGGACTGCCATGTTGGGCCCTAGGGCAAGAAGAAGCTTTTAGCCCTCATGTAATTTATGAATAATGGAGGTGGGTGGATATGGGAGAGCCTCCTTCACCTGAGGAGAAGCCTAGGAGGGACAGGCAGAAAAGGGTGGAAGGGTGGGACTGGGAGTGGAGAAGGTAGGGGACTGTGGTCAGGATGTAACTTGAATAAATAAATAAATGTTAAAAAATTTTATCTTTTGAGATTATATCGTTCTCCCTTCTTTTTTTTTTCTCCAAAGTCTTCCATGTACCTCTCCTACTCTCTTTCAAATTCATGACCTCTTTTTGCATTACTTGTTGAACACATATCTCTGAATGCATAACTAAAGCTTGATCATTCTATAACATTACTTGTATGTATATTTTTCAGACCTGACCTTTTGGCATTGGATAGGCAGTTGGTGTGCTCCTCCCTATGAAAAACTATTTCTCTCACTCTCAGCATTCTTTAATTGCCCAGCTCTTTGTGTATAGGTCTTGAGCTCTCCTCATCCACATTAGCATGTCCACTTACATCATCCTTGTTCAGGTTATGGTTAGGCAGCCATGTTGGTGAGACATTTCTGACATTTCTTAGAGACGCATCCTCATAACAAACCCCCTAATCAATCCTCTGGCTCTTACAATCAGTCTGCCTCCTCTTCCACAATTATTCCTGATCCTTAGGTGCAGGACTCATGTTGTGGATGTATCAGTTGTCCCTGGGTCCACAACTCTGTATTTTAATTGGCTGTGATTTTCTATGATGGTCTTCATCTGTTGCAAATTGCAGTTTCCTTGATGTGAGTGAGAACTACCCTTACCTGTGGGTATAAGGATAAATATTTACAATGTAGTCAGGGATTATGCTGGCTTAGTAAAGGGTGGTTGAAGATTCTCTTCAAAGTAGACTTAGCCAGCCTGAGATAGTTAATTAGCTTTCTATTACCAGGTATGATTTCCCTCTTGTTGAGCAGGTTTGAACGATCTTAAGAATACTTAGAGAGCTTTTTGATATGGCCAAGATATGTGTGCCAATACTTCACCCTTAGTGTTACTGGGTTATGCTGGTCATTGTTGTGATTCATATGGAACAACAAAAGTCCCTGGATAGTAAAACAATCCTGAGCAAAAAGAACTGTGCTGGAGGATTACCATTCCAGATCTTAATATATATTAATAAAACAATATGGTCCTTGCACAAAAATGCATATGTAGTCTAATGGAACAAAATAGAAATCTCAAACAGATATTTAACTTCAGCCATTTAATATTTGACAAAGATGCCAAAGACATAAGCTGGAGAAAATATAAAAGCATCTTCAACAAATGTTGCTGGGGAAACTGGATGTGCACATTCAGAAGAATGAAATTATCTTTCTTTTGAAGTGAAATAAAACCTGTAGTTATCACCTTACACAAAAACTAATTCCAAATGGATCAATGATCTAAATGTGAAACCTGGAACAGTGAAACTGCTAGAAAAAATATAGGCAGTACTGTATGTGATATGGGTGTAGGAGAAGATGTTCTGTATAGGACTCCATTTACCCAAGAATTAGGGCCAAAATTGATAAAGACTAAAAGTCTAAGTTAAAGAAACAATCAGTTGGGTAAAGAGGAAGCCCACAGAATGGGAAAGAATCTTTGCCAGCTAGACTTTTGACAGAGGATTAGTATCAAGAATATGGAAGAAACTCAGAAAAAACAAAAAATTGGCCATGCCAGCCCAGGGAGTCCAGAAGAATGATGCCCAAGTGCCCTTCACAGGGACCATTATGATGGGTGAATGTGTGATGGAGAGATGGGAAAAATAGAGTACAAAGTGGAGAGATGGAAGAAAAAGTGAAGCCAAGGGGTTTGTACACTGTGGAGAAAGGCAGAACTGGAGACTCAATGGTGGTGAAGAATAGGCAGACATGAGGAGGCCATGATGAGGTCCTGGTCCAGCCTGCTGCTGAGGGCCATGTCTGGGTCTGTGGTCCTGTTGCAGCTGGGGCTTGTGTCAATGTCTGTGGCCTGAGTTCTTACCAAAGACCAAGCAGATATACATGGTCTGGGCTGCCATTGAAGACCATGTGGATTTCTAAAGGTCATGATGCCACTGGGAAACGTGCTGACCTAAGTGGCCTTTGTTGCCACCTAAGGCCATGGGGACAGAGCCCATGTTGCTGCTGGGAGCCATGACTGGGTAGTGGTCTTATGACAGCCAGGGTCTGTGTTGATGTCCCAGGCCCATGTTATCACCAAAGGCTATGCAAATGTCCTTGGTCTAGACTGCTACCTAAGACACTGTGATGAGCTGGCCCTGCCCCTCACCTGGGCAGCACAGAAGAGCTGATCTTGATGGCAGGGGAGGGAAGCTGGTCCCCAGGGTGTGATCCCAGGAGAGCTGGCCCTGCAACCAGTCTGTGGGGGTGGGGTTTGGGGGTGGAATTATGGTCTGAGTGAGGGAGAGATGCCCCCACTCTACCCTACTGCCACACCTCACTGCCTGCAGCAGGTAAGAGAGCTGGCCCTGGGTCATGACAGCAGGAGAGCTGACCTTGCCCCTCAACAACAGAAGCACTAGGGAGAGTGGATGCTGCATGTCACCTGGGAAGCACAGTAGAGCTGACCCTGGTGGTGGGGGAACAGGTGAGCCAGCTTGGAGGGCATGAGCGAGAAAGCTGACCCTGCCTCTTGCAGGCTACAGCATTGGGTGAGCTAGCCAGGGAAGTGCTGGAGAGCTTACCCTGGTGGTGCAGGCCCAGGAGAGCTGGCAGGCTGACCAACTCAACTATCTCCCAGGCCCAGATCCATGACTTTGAATTGGCCCACAACAATATCTACCCCATCTATAATCTGCTGGAGCATGTAAAAGGGCCAGTCCTGCAGAAGCAAAGCTACATGATCTTCAGGACATAGGGTAACAACAGGATAACCAAGAGGAGTCCTAGGGAGGATCCAGTATTGATAGTGTAGCAGAAGCCAGAGGCCTTTAAACAGAACAACGATTCATTGCAATCAACATTTGCAAGTAAAGATGTGTATACAAAAGGGAAAATTGGCACCGATGGGGTCATGAAAGCAGGAGAGCTGATCCAACCCCCTATCTGCTGCAACACTTGGGAGAACAGGCCCTACAATTGGGGGTTGTAGGCCCAGAACCATGGCTTTGAGTTGGCCTACCCCATGGATGAACTGCTGGAGTACATGAAGAGGCCAGTTCCACAGACCCAAAATTCAGGATCTCCATGACACAGGACAATAACAGCATATCTGAGAGGAGTCTCAGTGATGTTCCAGTACTGACAAAGTAGCAGAAGCCAGAGGTCTCATACCAGACTAAGGAGTCATTATAATGAACATTTGCAAGCAAAAACGTGTGGACAAAAGGGAATATTGTGGGACACACTGAGGCACTACAGCTTCCACAATGAGATTTTATTTTTTTTTAATGTGGGGGGAGATTTCAAAGGTGGAAGGTGGGTCTGAGGGAAGATGGGAGAGGGAACAGGGTGCATGATGTGAAATTCACAAAATAAAAAACAATAAAAAGAAAATAAAGTCCTGGTGTCTCTTCACAGCAACCAAACCCAAACTAAGACAGCTGGCCTGGTACTTACTATGTATCCAGGACTGAACTTGAGATCCTCCTGCCCTGGCCACTCAAAGGCTATAATTAAAAGTTTGCACTGTTGTTGGGGAATATCAATTTTCCCCAGGCATAACATTACTAGGGCTGTTGTGGGGCTGAGTTTGCTACAGTGACTGACAGAATAACACAGTGATATCTAAATCTGTGCAACAGAAATGGGGCTATTAACATTCCCGGGTAAAAGGTGGGGAGAGTCATAGGATCTTTACCTGGAATTACACCTACCATTTCCTCTTGCATCCCTGGAGTTGTTGGAATGCAGAGGATTAGGAAGGTTAACTGAGGGCTGGACTTGAGTGCAACTTCCTTGAGGTGATCACCCATGCCAAAATGGGATATTGTGGTAATGCAGTATTCTTGAGCCACCTATACTGCTATAACACCTGTTCCTATAAGTAAGCTTAGCAATAATTTTATTATCATTATAAAAATGGCTGGCTTATCATCCTAAAGGCCATTGTGGGCAACACCTACAAGTCAAAAGATTATATAGAAAATTCAAGGAAGTGTATTTGTATGGCTTCACTGTGAAATGCTCTCCCGCTATCACTCCTTTCTCATGTATTTGAGTACTTGGCCCTTGGTAGGCCATACTGTTTTAGGGGGTTATGAAAACTTTGGGATGTATATCCTAGTAGGCCAAGATGGATCACTAGAGGCAGGCCTTCAAGGTAACAGGCATTTCTGGTACTGGCCTGAGCATTACTGGTCAGTCATCGTGATGGGGTCAGCTGCCTCAGACTCCCACCAATATAGACTGAGCAACTCCTACCACCCATATGCCCATATGGCCTGAAAACCCCTGCAACTCTAAGACAAATAAGTATTTCTTCTCCTAAGTTGCCTCTGTCAGAAATTTTCTCCAGTGATGAGAAAAATAATGAATATAGTATTTTTAGTCACAGATATGTAAGTGCTAGGGTAATCACCAATTCCATAGTTGTCCACTTCTCTGGTGCACAGAATGATGTTATCTCAATGTTATCAAATGTTCTTGGTTCTGAGTATTTAAATACCATGGTATTTCACCTTGATTGTCAATTCTATTAGACTGAGAGATATCTAGATCAGTAACAGGTGTGTCTGAAATCACGAGGGCTCTAATGCAAATTGTTTCATCGATTGGTTTATTAGAAATTCAGGTATGATATTGTGATGTGGAAGAGTGGAAAAGTGAACCCAGTCAAGGGAAACAAGTCCCAGCATGCATTTGGAGGTGTATCTTGGCTCTGGTCCCTTCCTATAACTTCTCTTTTGTTTTCTGGCAATCATGATGTAAACAGCTTTGGGACATCAAACCTCCCTCCCATTTTCTTTGCCATGCCATGGTTCTAATATCTATGGAGCCCACTGAAGGTTCTAAAACAGGAAACCAAAATATATAAGTCTTCATTTATGTTGCTTGTCAGACATTTTGCCAGTGATAAGTCTGATGAAAATGCTGATTATGAGGTCTTAGGACCGATGTTCCTTCTGAAGTGTCTCCTGTAACAGTCACTGTCTTAATCATGTAGCTGCAGCTTTTCTTCAGCATCAAGAATGCTGGACAACCACAAAGAAAACAAGTGGCAAATTTGCCAAGCACAAGTTATTGCACCAAGCTGCTTCCAGACAAACTGATAGAAAGAAAGAAAAGTCTACAAAATAGTGTGCTCAGGGAAAACTCACAGCATAGGAACCAAACATAAACCATGGATGGGCCTCTCCAAAGTCCCAGATGGTGGGGTGCCAAATATCTTCCCACTTACATGGAGAGGATAGGTGTGAATAGGGAGGGCTTTGGGGTTTCCTGCAAGGCAGTGGTGCCAGCAATGGGAGAAGTGAGGGAAGAAAGCACACAGGTTTGCCTTATTTTGTAGATGCAGTCTGTCAGATCTATCCCCAGAAAAATAGCTGAGGGCTCTGGCTGGAGGTGGAGGCAGACACTCCTTAGAGCAGAGACCTTTAGGTTCTCATTCATGGTGGCTTATCATTCCTGTCTAAAGAGGTTTCATAACAACCGCATCTCTTCTGGAAGGCGCACTCAGAGGCGACTGCTTCAACTAGAGGCTTTTGTAGGAAGGAGCTCATAAGAGGACTTTGAGGTTGATCCTATACTTTGAATCCACCTCCTTTGGAGTTTGAACTATTGTTTTTTGAGCCCCAAAATAGCATATGTCAAATTTCAACTGACTTTGATCCTTAAGGAATACTAGGCATTCGGTAGGCACTTCTTATTAGTGACACATTTAATGAGTGGTATGGCATCATATTTAATTAAACAGTATGATGATATTTTAACTTGTAATAGAAGTCTACAGTGTTATTATTCTCTTAGATGTACCTATTTAATGAGAACTAGAAATACCCAGCTCCTAACATCAATAAAGTTTTAATATTGGTTTGATATAGAGATTATTTTGTCTACACTAAAAATTATTAGCATGGAGCTGGGATATAGTTCACATATGTAGGATATGGATTCACTCTCTAACAATGCACACACACACACACACACTCACGCATGCAAACATATACATATATACAAACACAAGAAAACTAACCAACTAACAGTGAACTGTAATTTCTACTAGGCAAGAAAAACTTTTTTTTTTTGTCAACAAAACAAAAAACAACAAAAAGCAACCCATCAGGCAGGGCAGCCAAAGCTACGCACGCGCGTACACACACACACACACACACACACACACACACACACACACACACACA
>CAJQZJ010037464.1:1059891-1079705 GCA_907164525.1 Lophiomys imhausi
ACACACACACACACACACACACACACACACACACACACACACACACAAAACAAAACAAACAAAAAACCCAAAACAACAAAAGCAAAACATTGATTCAATTCAGTTCAAATGGATTTCAAGATTGATAACTGACATTCAAAAATTGCTTTGGGCTGTTATAATTGGGATGTGGAATGTCCACTAAAGATTCATGTGTTGACAGTTTGGTCCACAGCTTCTTGTGCTGCTGTGAGAGATGGTAGGAACTTTAGAAAGAGTGTGTGTGTGTGTGTGTGTGTGTGTGGCCTGTTTGGAGGGAGGAAGCCAATGATGAATGCCTTGAAGAAAAACGGACTTTGGTCTTGTGCTCATTCTTCCTTGTCCTGCTCTGCCAGATACCATGAACTGAGTATTCTTGCTCTGCCATGATCTTTTCACCACAACGCCCTGCTTAGGCCCACAATCAATAGGGCTAAGTAAATATGGCTAGAAAATACCAAAACCATGACCTAAAATAAACTTTCTTCTAAGTTGATTTTTTTTCCCCAAGTATTTTGGTTAAATGAACCACTTAGTTTGGAAAACTGGTAGTAGTAAGTGGAGTCATTGCTGTGAGTAGACCTGATGATACACATCAGAAAGCCTTTGGATTTGTTTAACTGGAGGAGCTTGGAATTGGGAGATGCAGATTTAGAGGAGCCCTAGAGTGCTGTAGGTTGACTCTCATGTGATCTTAAAAGGCCAGATTGGTGATAGGAATGTGGATAATAAAGATTGTCAGGACCTGAGAATGCTTGCTGAAGTAAGCTGCAGACAGTGACTGAAGCTGCCCCCTAAATCCATGTGGGGTGCAGGGATCAAGGCTGGAGGTAAGGGACTATGCATACCCTCTAAAGCTCACAGCATACTGCCATGTGCTCTCAGCGCTGGAAACAAAGCTGAATGATCAGGGATCAAGGCTGGAGGTAAGGGACTATGCATACCCTCTGAAGCTCACAGCATACTGCCATGTGCTCTCAGCGCTGGAAACAAAGCTGAATGATTTAATCTTATTGCTGCTAGTTTCAGTCTCGCTTTGGTGAAATGTCTCCTGGAAATGTTCACCTTCTGCCATTATAGCTAGGAATATGTATCTTTTTTACATTTTTATGGGTGCTAATACCTAAGGGTTTACATTTAGTCTTAGAAAGAACTTTGAAACTGGATTTTTACCATTGCTGAAACTGTAAAGACTTGGGGGATAGATTTGAGCCTTGGGGTGAGGGGTGTAATGTTATGGGTTGAATCTAAAATGTTCCCAACTCCATGTGACAAAAACTGAGTTATCACCTGACTGGATTTTGAGAAATGATCAGATCATGAGAGCCCTGGTGTCGCTGATGGATTAATCTGCTTATGGACTTATAGTTTAATGAGCTACAGGGAAGTGACAGACACTCAGGAGGTAAGATCTAATTGAAGAGAACGGCCATCTAAGAATGCTCTTGAGGACTATACATCATCACAGCTCCTCTTAAGCTTTCCTGCCCTGATAAGGTGAGCAGGTCCTTCTTCCATGTGATCTTGCTGCCTTTCTTCATACCCAAAATGCTGGAGGTTGCTGACTATGGACTGAACCCCTAAAACTGTGAACAGACAAGCTTCTCCTCTTGATTGACTTTCTCAGGAAGTTTGTCACAGAGTTGAAAAGCTGACTAACACCAGCTGGAAGGCCAGGTAGCAATGCTGAAACCCATTCTCATACTTCTAGACAAAGACTTCTCAACTTTAGTTTCCTCACCAGTGGTGCTCGGGATCAACTGAAGGTCTCATACATGCTAGGCAAAATTTTACCACTGAGTCACACTCCCTGCAGATAATTTCTTGTAGGGGCCATTGTCCTGTGCAATTCCTGGTCACTGTCCACCAAGTGCCAATAGCATGTATATGTCCAACAATGGAATGATTAATAGTCTTCAGATTTGTCAAATGTCCTGCAATGGACAAAATGGACCCTTTGGCTAGCCATACCCAGTACATCATTTAAGCTGCTTTATGGCAGGATTTTAGTTAACAGGATAATTTGTATACAGCACTATGATTTATGTAGCTTTATCTTACAGCTCCTGTATCACTTCCTTTTGGAAATTCAACTTTACTCCAACTGAGTAAAGTTAAAGAACAGAGAACTTTCCTTGCTTTAAAAGGGGGGGGGGACTTAACACCTCAAGATATAGGAAATACATTACATCAGGGAACTACCCAAGACAGGAAGATGCATGGAGACCTTTGGATGCTGGAGTTCTCCGTTTTAGAAACTCCAGAGGAGTTGGGTTTTGTTTGTTTCAGGGCTAGTGTATGGTATCAGGCCAGGGGAAAAGTATGCTGCCCCTGATCTGCCCAGGAGAGTTCCAGAGACTTGGAAATCCACCTCCTCTGCCCCAGACTCAGTGTTAACTGGCAAACAATGTTTCGAAGTACTTCCAGCCATGCTGTACTTTTCCACTAGCTCACTGCGCATGCTCCAAACGCCCCATAAAGCACCCACTTCTTTCTTTCTCTCACCCTCAACCCCTGCTGTCTTTGTACCCAGTCAGATGCAGCTGCTGTGTTTCTAGCCAATGAATCTCTTGTGTGAAATTTGTTGCATTGTGTGACTTGATTGTATTCCTAGGCCCCCGACTGCCAAGAAACCGTTACAGTTTGATACCAAATCCAAACTTCTTCCACATGTTAGGTACATGTCTATCACTGAGATACACACTAGTCCTTAGAATAATTTTTAAATTGTCTTTGTAGCCTTGCAAAAGCTCCTTCTAGAACCCCAGAGTGCTTTGTACTCAATGTCAACAAGAGTACTCTGAACTCCTACTGGCTGTCCAGCTGTACTAGCAGTTCTTAACCCGTGGATCGTGCTACCCCTTTGATAAACCTGTACCCCTAAACATACTCATATTGTGATTCATAACTGAAGCAACTCTAGCCAGCTCGAGCATGGCAAACATGGCTCTGGGAGGCCTTGCCCTTCATCCCCATTCGCTCTGCCTTGGTAAAAACCATCAAATTACATTCCTGAAGCTAGCCACCAGGGTCTATTCTATATTTGGCCACTTCCTCCTCCTGAGGCAGATTACCAAGGTCCAGCAATCAAAGTGTTGAGGTCCAGCAATCAACAGCTCCTTTGGCTTACCTAATTAACCTGCCCAGTTAAAATTAAGCACTTCATCCTTACACAGGGCCTCCAGTTTTACCCATGTCTGTCTCCTAATACCCCCCTCCCTTGTTCCCTTCACCTTCCCTCTAGTCCTCTGTCTCCTACTTTGTCTTTTACCCCTGCCCTCTGTCCCTCTGGGACAAATAAATCTCCTTTGTGCTGAGAACCTGGGCCAATACTGTTCCCTTACAATAACAGTAGCAAAATTACAGTTATGAAGTAGGAATAAACATAATTTTATGGTTGAGGGTCACTACAACACAAGGAACTGTCTTAAAGGGTCACAGCATTAGGAAGATTGAGTCACTGGTCTATACTTACTGTGTATCCTGTTAGTTAACAGGAGTTGATATGGCCCAAAGTAAAGAAAATAAAGTAAACCAACAGCAAAACAATGACAGTTTTAGAGATCCTATTAGTTCAGAGGGAAAGAAAACGTAGATCACCTCATAAATGTACTAAATGAGAGAAGACATTATAAACATATAGGTGGGGCAGGAAGTGGCATTTGGAGAAAATCAGTGGTTGGTAAGCTGTTCTAACAGAAACAGGTAATTCCAGGGGCACCAATAGAAAATGAAGGAGCAGCTGTGGTAAGGCTGTTAGTATCCCTCAGCAGGAAAGGGAGAATGCTCACTTAGCCCATGTGAGGCCCTGGGTTCAATCTCCATTCCCAAAGAAAGAAAGAAATGGAAAGGAAAATAAGAAACTGGCTTTAAAAAAAGAAAGGAATCTGACTTTACAAAGGGAAAGAAATTAACATTAGGAGCTTGTTTAAAAAAGGTAACCAGTGACCAGACAGGAAATATTTTGAAACAAGGATTTGGTGTTTAATTAACTTTAGTAAAATTATTTGTGTACAGTGTGTTTTTTGAGCCCCTCATGTGTTAGAACCCTATTGCAGATGAACTTGATATCATAGGACAAGGGGAAATTGGAGTGGATCCCACAGATGGGATCTCTGGAGCAGACTCTTGATATCAATGATGTGTGTGCAAACATTACACTATGCCTGCGCACCTCTGCTTTGAAATAGACATTGTCAAGAATAAAAGCTATAGTAAGCAGTTCAGCTCGAACGCTCTATAGAAATGGTTTTCCATCTCTGGCTCAGAGCATATTTTAGCCAATACAACATTACAAATCATCAATAACATCACGTATCTGCATACTCACTAAAGGCAAAATCCAAATATTTGTGCTTTGCATTGTTTAAAAACATTTTTTATTACATTATTAGGAGTAATAGGTTTCTCTGCCTACACAATAAGCCAATTCAAGCTGAATTGAGAGGACAGATAAAGGAAGGTTTATTGGGAGGCAGCTCTCAGGTGGGTTACCAATCTCACAGGTGCAGGTCCATGAAGTCACACACCCGGGCTAAAGCAAAGGGGTTCTACAGAGCTTGGGTTGATGCAGTTCCTTTGAGTTATTTCTGCTCCTCTGAGTTAGCCCCTCACACTTGTATGTAACCCCCCCCCCAAACTCATTGGTCCCCTAAGTTGGATTTTGATGGTGTCAGTACTTTGGTCTATTGTGGGCTACATATCTGGAGCAAATAGGGGTGTGAGTGAGTGAGTGAGTGTGTGTGTGTGTGTGTGTGTGTGTGTGTGTGTGTGTGTGTCCCGAGGAAGTCCATCACACTGCAGTTCTCTCCTTCTATTATTTGGGTCCCAGGCATTAAACTTAGACTATTAGTCTTGGCATGAAGAATACTTCTTTGCCAGCTGAGCATTCCAGTCATCCCTTTAAAACATTGTTTTAAAGTTGCATAACATGGGGCTAGAGTGATGCCTCAGTGTTTAAGTACACTTGCTGCTCATGCAGAGAACCTAGGTTCAGTTTCCAGAACCTACATGATGATTCACAACAATTTGTAACTTCAGTTCCAGTGCCCTCTTCTGATCTGTGTGGGCATCAGACACATGTGTTTCACATATGCACATACATATATAAAACACTCATACATATAAAATAAAATAAATCTTTAAAAATATTTTTTAAAAGAATGCTATTTAACTTTGTGGGGGACTCCATCTCATCTCATGGCTGAGATAAGAATCTACTACAAAGTTTACTACAAACCTTACTACAAAGTTTTCCAAAAGAACCAGGTAAATAGAAATTTTAGTTATTTTTACAATTTTAGTTACATGAAATGTGAGGTAAAAATTAAAAAAAAATAACAACTTAGAGAAGGCATAAATTGTATGAGGTTCATGAAAGAATACTATTTCTATGATTTGCTGTATTCCTCAAATTTCACTTGTTGCAAACCCAATTCCTTTATTCATGGCATGTCATGGATGAAGGAGCTAATGAATTATCCAGGGTGTGGTTTGAAAAGAAGCTTTTTTTCTATTTTGTTCTGTCTCCCCATTGTGATGTCTTGAGTCTCTGCAAAGTTCCCACCAACAGAAAGGCTCTCTTTAGAAGACTCTAAAAGTATAAGGAATAAATATTCTTCATAAATTACTCAACCTGCAGTTCTCACTTATAGTAATAGAAAACAGATCAAGACAAACATTATCCCTCCTCTTCTTCTCAGGGTCTCTTTTTGGTTCAGAATTATTTTCTGATAAGGTAATGACTGAAGACAAAAGAGAAACGATGCTTAAGCAGCCATATTTTTTTTAAAAATAAATCAATAGCCTCAGTATACTTAACAGAAAATATATGAGCATTTTAAATAGAAAGTATAGTATCAAATATGCATCAATATGAGGCATAAAACAACTTATACTACAAAAATCTAAGATGAATTATCTTTCTCAGTCAGAGTTCTATTCCTGTGAAGAGCGACCATGATCAAGTCAACTCTTATTAAAGCATCATAACGGTGTGGGTGGGATGGAGAGGGGAATTAACTGTTCTCTGTGTAGCCATGGATGTTCAGGAACTCACTCTATAGACCAGGCTGGCTTTGAATTCAAAGAGCCACCTGCCTCAGCCTCTCAAGTTCTGGGACTTGGTGGCTTGAACCACCATCTCCTGCTAAAAGAAAACATTTAACTGGGGGCTTGCTTACCATTTCAAAGTTTTGGTCTATTATCGCTATGGTGGGAAGCATAGGAGCAGGCATGACAAGCATGGTGCTGGAGAAGTAGTTGAGAGCTATATCCTGGTCTGCAGAAAGAGACACAGTGGATTTGGCATGGACTTTTGAAAACTCAAAGCCCACCCCCAGGGACACACTTCCTCTAACAAGGCCATACCTCCTAGTCCTTCTCAAATAGTGCAACTTCCTCATGACTAAGCATTCAAATATGTGAGTGTATGGGAGCCATTTTTTTTTAATGTGAGCAGAGGTATTGTTTAATGCTTATGCAAATGTCTTACATCTGGTACAACAGAAGATGCTGTATCTGGAAAATTCTACTGACAAAAAAACAAGTATCATTGAAAATAATTTTGATCATATGTTCCTGGAAAAGTCTTAGGAAAACAATGAGTTTCCAAACCATATGTAGGTCACACAAAATTAACATGCCAAGGCTTAACATTATCTAAAGAGGTCATCACTTAATAAGCATGGTCATACTTAGCAGCCCATAGATTGTTGATTATTTACAGGCACATCTGCAGACTGCCTTTTGGTGATTATATTGTTAGACATTTCCTTATTTTATTTAAACATTTATTTATTAATTCAAGTTATATCTTGATCACAGCCTCCTCCCTCCTTCCCTCCCAATCTCACCCTCCTACCCTTTTCCCCCCACCCTCCTCTCCTTCTCCTTGGGTGAGGGGGGGGGTCCCACACATATCAAGCCCCCTTAGTAATTGATCTGCATGAAGGCCAAGGTGCCTAACTTCTATATATGTATAAGGGGGCCTAGGTCTGGTCTATATATGTTATATTTTCTTCTTTCTTTGGTTAGTGTTTGGTTTTCAGTTTACAGAAAAACTCTGTAAGCCTCTAGGGGCCTAGATTGGTTGATTCTGGTGATCTTCGTGTGGTGCTCTTGTCCCTTCCCTGAGTCTCTCTATTTCTCCTCCCTCTCTTATACATGACTCCCAGAGCTCAACCTAATGTTTGGCTGTGTATCTCAGCATCTGTTTTGATAGACTGCTGGGTAGAGTTTCTCATAGGACAGATCTGCTAGGTTCCTGTTCCTTTGGGTCTGTGGGTTGTAAGTTATCCTGCATTATATGTCTAATATCCAGTTATAAGTGAGTGAATGCCATGTGTATTTTTCTGGGTCTGGATTAGCTCACTCAGGATGAGCTTTTCTAGTTCCAAACATTTGGTTGCAAATTGCATGATTTCCTTGTTTCTGAGAGCTGAGTAGTATTCCATTGTGTAGATGTACCAGTTTTTTTTTTTTTTAATCTATTCTTCAGTTAAAGGGCATCTGGGTTGTTTCCAGTTTCTAGCTATTATGAATAAAGCTGCTATGAACACAGTTGAGGAGATATCCTTGTGGCTTGGTAAAGAATCTTTTGGGTATATGCCTAGGAGTAGTATGACTGGGTCTTGAGGTAGAAGTATTCCTAATTTTTTGAGCTATCGCCAGACTGATTTCCAAAGTGGTTGTACAAGTTTCTGTTCCCACCAACAACAGATGAGTGTTCCCCTTTCTCTACATCCTCACCAGCATGTGCTGTCACTTGAGTTTTTGATCTTAGCCATTCTGACAGGTGTGAGATGGAATCTCAGAGTCATTTTGAGCTGCATTTCCCTGATGACCAACGACGAGCATTTCTTCAAATGTCTCTAAGCCATTCGAGATTCCTCTCTTGTGAATTCTTGGTTTAGCTCTACACCCCATGTTTTGATTAGATTATTTGGTTTGTTGGTGTTCAATTTCTTTAGTTATTTATATATCTTGAATATTAGCCATCTGTCAGATGTGGGGTTGGTGATGATCTTTTCCCAATCTATAGGCTGCCATTTTGTTTGAATGACAGTGTGAAAAGTGAAAAGCTTACAGAAGCTTTTCAGTTTCACGAGATCCCATTTATTGATTGTTGGTCTTAGAGCCTGAGCTATTGGTGTTCTGTTCGGGAAGTTGTCACCTGTGCCAATGAGTTCAAGGCTTTTCTCTACTTTCTCTTCTATTGGATTTAATGTGTATGGTTTTATATTGAAGTCTTTGATGCACTTGGACTTAAGTTTTGTGCTGCATGATAAATATGGGTTTATTTGCATGATACACTTCCTCCAACAAGGCCACACCTCCTAGTCCTTCTCAAATAGTACAACTCCCTCATGATTAAGCATTCAAATATGTACGTCTATGGGAGACAATCTTTTCTTTCTTTCTTTCTTTAAGGTTTTTTTTGAGGAAGCCTTTCTCTGTGTAACAGCCTTGGCTGTCCTGGAACTCACTCTGTAGAACCTCTAACTCACAGAGATCTGCCTGCCTCTGCCTCCCAAGTGCTGGGATTAAAGGCATGCACCACCACACCTGGCTGGGAGCTATCCTTAATGCAACTGCCACAGTCTCCTAGCTAAAGATAAAGCTTCAAGGTAGGTATCTTGTCTAGCATGTCTCATCTATAGCACCAGAACAAATTACCAGAAATATGTCAGATTGCAAATCATAACTAATAGCTAACATTTTTCTGAATGCTGTGTGATAAATTGGAATTGTTTATATCACCACAATATTTCATGTTAACTTAAAAAGACATAAGTAAAACTTGAAAAATATTACTAAAGTGTAAGATATGCAGATATAGGCTGGAATAGGCAGATATATACCTATAGTTCTGGTAACTTAGAGACTGCTGTCAGAGGACCACTTTTGGGCTCATGAATTTGAGACTGGCCTAGTCAACATAGTGAGACTCTATTTGAACAACAAAAAAGTTAGATTCAAACATTGGCAAAGAACATTAGGCAGGCAACTCATCGTTCCATGGGTGACTGTTTGCTGAGATGACTTTCGAAGTTAGATTCATGATAATACCATATTCCTAGGAATATATGAATTGTTGACTAGCCTCTACAGGTGTTTAAATATATGGATGATCCCAGCATGTGGGAAGAATAAACCACAGTTATTTAAACTAAAACAAACAAACAATCCCAGAGTCTATTGGAGGATAAGTATATATCATTTTCATTATTTTTTAGGATAATTATATGTACTGGGATAGTCCTTAGATACCATAAGCTTGAATATTATGCAACATATTAATATGGTATTAATAAATATTCTAACAAAGCTTTACATTGTAAATACTTCTATACTCATAGTAATTGTGTAAATGAAGATATAGCTCGGTAATAATGAAAAAATAAAGAATGCTTACAGTTTATCAAACAGATTAGATTAACTTCCCAGAAGGATAATGCACACAAGGAGGTCAATATTTATGTACTAAATGAAAAATAAATATTGTATTCTGTAGTCTTTAGCTACATTGTAAAATGCTGTGTCTTGTAAAAGTAAAGGTTCCTGAATAACCAAAACAGTTTCGAAAAGGAAAACAAATTTGGAGTTCTCAGGCAAACTGTGCTGGATAGGACAGACACATGAGTGAATCAAATACAACTAGGAGTCCATATACAGACTCTAACATTTGTAGAATGTTGATTTTTGACAAATAGGCCAAATTTTTGATCACTGGGCAAAGAAGAGTCTTTGTATCAGGTGGTCCTGGGCTAATTTAATTTCCACACACAAACATGGATTTGTACCACTGTTACACACACACACACACACACACACACACCCTTGCACCAAAAAGGTACCCTGTAGGCATAAATTCGAAAAAACCCTAGAAAACTCTTCAGAAGATGTACTGCTTTTGTTAGATAAATCATCACAAAAGAGTTTTTTAAAGATGGATTAGTTGGACCTCATGAAATAAAAATGTATACTATAACAGGCACTATCTTAGTTACTTTTCTATTGTGTGATAAGACACCATGACCAGGACAACTTATATGAGAAAGAGTTTATTGGGAGCTTACACTTTCGGAGAGTTAGAGTCCATGACCATTATGGTGGGAAGTATGGCAGCAGGTAGGCAGGGATGGCACTGGAGCAGTAGCTGAGATCTTACATCTTGATCAACAATTGTGAGGTAGGATGTGTGGGTGTGTGTGTGTGTGTGTGTGTGTGTGTGTGTGTGTGTGTGTGTATTGAGTGTTCTGAACTCTCAACACCTATCCCAAGTGACAAATGACACTCCTCCAACATGACAACATCTCCTAATCCTTCCCAAACAGTTTCACCAACTGGGAATGAAGCTTTCAAATATATGAGCCTATAGGGACCATACTCATTTAAACCACCTTAGACATTATCAAGAAAGTGAAAAGGCAGCTCAAATAGAGGGAGAAAAATATTTACAAATCATTTATCACAGAAGGGACTTACATCCAGAATATATAAGAAACAGCTGCATTGCTAAAATTCCTTTTGGGGGAAAGAGATAAAAACATTGCCCCTCATCCTAAGGTCCCGATGGATAGACCATATTTTATCCAGGAGAACCAATAAATTTATTAGACTTATTTACAAAGTTTGTGGGGTTTAGGTGGAAGCATAGGTAACTAGAAAGCAGCCACACTGGACAGTCTTAAATCAGTATGGAAAATGACTCCCCCACGGCTGTATAGATGGAAGAGCCTCCCTTAGTCTCTCCCCACCTATATCCTCTAGCCCTTCCACAAGGACACAACAATTTGGGCAGAATCATATACAACTGATTACAAGACACTCCTTTCCTCTCCTTCTAAGAGGGAATGTCAGTACTCAACAAGTCAAGCTACTCAGTAAGTTTTTTGAGCAGACACAACAGAACTCCTGAAGGTGATAGCAGTGTGGCTGTGAGGATAGCTCAGTACAACAACTTGTAACCAACAGTAGGAGGAAGAATAATTTAAGCATGAGTGAAGGATCAGAGGAGACATTTAAAGAAGATGCATAAATGGCTAGTAAGCACTTGAACTTAAGTCAACTATGTTAGTATTTACAGAGATGCAAATAAAACCTACAAGCTGTATCCACTAGGGTGGTGATAGTGAAAACAGAAGTAGCAAATGGTATGGTAATCTCACCATAATTAGGGAAATAGAAAATTGTTGGCAGATATGTAAAATGTTACAGCCACTTTATAAAACAGCCTGATACTTTCTAGAACTGCTAAACATAGGACTAATATAACACAATTCTACTCTTACAATGTACTCAGTATAACTGAAAACATATGTTCGCATAATGTGTGTGTCAGAATTATTTTAAAAACTCAAAAGGGAAGCTGGCATGGTGGTATGGCACTTGGAAACAGAGACAGGAGGGTCAAGAAGTTCAAAGTAACCTTCAACTGATTTGTCAGTTCAAGGCAAGCCTGGGCTACATGAGACCCTAACTCAAAAAAAAAAATGTTGGGGTGAAAGTGTAGGCAATAAAAAGTTTGACTTGAAAGTATGAAGATTTGAGTTTGAACCCCAGAAATCAGTTTAATAATAGTAATAATAATTAATAATAATAAATAACAATAATAATAAGAGCCAGGTGTAGTGGTACATACTTGCAATCTGGGGCTGAAGAAACAAGTGAGATATGAAGACTGCTGGGCCTCCTGGTGTTGCCTACATGGCAAGTTCCTGGACAGTAAGAGAACCTATCTACAAAGGAAGAGAAAAGGGTAGATGGCAACCCAGGAACAGAACCCATATGCCACATCCACTCATACACACATGAACACACAGAAACATAAACCCATACACAGAAAACGAGAGAAGGTTTTTCATTTACATCATGAATTATTCTCCCTCCTATTGGTGAGTTACAAGTTGTTGTACTGAACTATCCTCAGAGCCACACTGCTATCACTTTCAGGAGTTCTGTTGTGTCTGCTTAAAAAAATTATTGAGTAGCTGGACTTGTTGAGTACTGATATTTTCTCTTAGAAGGAGAGGGAAGGAGGGTTTTCTCTTGCAACCAGTTGTATACGATTCTTCCCAAATGGATAAACAAAATATGGTATATCTATATATACAATGTGGTATTATTTGGCCTGGTAAAATCAAGTATACTGTTATAGGCTGAAACATAGATAAATCTGAAGAATGTAAGTAAATGAATTTCGAAAGCCCAGATAATGTATGATTCAGCTTATACAAAATGTCTGGATTAGGTAAATCTAGAGGGACAGACAGGATATTGCTGGCTACCTAGGGCAGGGAAGTTGAGGGTAGGGTTGGATAGTGATTGACTGCTAATAATATTTCTCTGGGGGAAAGACAAAATGTTCTAAAAATCACATTATGACAATGTGATGGCTAGTTTTCGCCAACTTGACACAAACTACAGTCACCTGGCAAGAAGGAACTTCAATTGAGGAATTACCTTAATCAAATTGGCTGTTGTACATGCCTGTGGGGCATTTTCTTGATGGGTTATGACTTCCTGGACCAGTGATCCTGAGTTGCTAAGAAAGCCAGTAAGTAGTAGCATTCCTCCATGGTCTCTGCTTGGGTTCCTGCCTTGGCTTCTCCTAATTATGGACTATGATGTGGAAGTGTAAGCCAAGTAAGCCCTTTCTTCCTCAAGTTGATTTTTAAAGGGTTAATAACTCCCAAATCTCAGGGGAGTTGAGAAACTCTGGACATGAAAGTTGACATGCTCTTAACTAAGCTTCTTCAGGCTAGATCATGGAAGCTTCAGATAAGATAAACACAACCTCCTCTGGTATTTACAACTTTGAGACTGCAGAGCAACAGAACAGGAAAGACCTCTGCCCTAAATTTATAGGTCTACTCAAAGTACAATTAGCTTCCATAGAGGTTGGTCTCTTTTATTTCCATATTGTTGGCTTCACCAATCCTGGTGTAACAGAAGTGGTCAGTGTCTTATCACAGGAACTGGTAGCAAATTAACACAGACTACAGAATTATAAATACAATTAAAATATATTTATACACTTTAAAGAGGTGATTTTTTTGGTATGTAAATTACATCTCAATACAGCTGTAAAAATTTCAATGCTCTGTTTAGCAGTAAGGAACTTGTCTGAGGTATGAATCCTTCTCCTAGGATTTGGGAGGCAGACTTTTATATATAATAATATCATTAAATGGCAGTCAGAATCTATCACTAAAGTGAGCCCATCTCTATGAAGCAGTATGCACGTGTTCTTGGTAGGGAGGATCAGTTTTTTGAAGGGCCCAGTGGGACAGCACAGCTGATTTTTAACATCATCTATTTGTACCTAGCATACTTTAGTTTGCTGTTCCCCAAAATAACCACACCTATTCTATCCCTTCTCATTAAAAACAAGAAAATATAAGCATTTCTTCAACACACTCATTTTGGATAAATTTAGAGATCTATCCCATTAATTAGGGCTATATACTACACTCTATTACTCATTAAATTTACAAGTCTTATTTGTAAGGTGGCTATGAAGACAGAAACAAGAACTAGAATATTTTTATAATTTTTGTAGTTAACTATATCCAGACTTGTCTGTAAAGGTCTTTTAAATTTGCGGTATGTTGAGAAAGAGTTACACTGAAGCCCCTCTAGCCAGCCTGAGCATGGTAAACATGGTTCTGGCAGGCCTTGCTTGCCCCCATCCCCTCTGCCTTGTTAAAAACTGTTAGGTTACATTTCTAAAGCTAGCCACCAAGGTCTATTCGGTTATTTGGCCACTTCCTCCTTCTGAGGCTGACTACCAAGATCCAGCTATCAAAATAGTGAAGTCCAGTAATCAAAAGCCCCCTATGGTTCGCCTAATTAACATGCCCAGTTAACATTAAACACCTGATCCTAACACAGGGTTTCCCCCTTTACCTTTATAAACTGGCATTTTCCTATGGGCCATGTCTGTCTCTATCCAGGGCAGTCTTTGCCATCCATGTATTGCCCCCCTTTCGCCTCCAGTCCCCCATTCCCTCATGTTCCCCCACAGACACCCCCTTCCCCCTCTCCTTTGTTCCCTTCCCCTTCTTCCTCCTCTATCTCCTGTCTTATTTCCTGTGCTTTGTCACTCTGGAGCAAATAAATCTCCTTTGTGCTGAGGACTTGGTCTTGGGGATCATGGGCAGGTAAAGGTCCCTTCATGCACAGTACTACAAATGAATGATTTTATAGAAACTTTGAAAGGTTATAATCACCACTAGTAATCAATTTTAAATCTTTAGAGAACTTGTTGTTATACATACTCCAAATGCCTGGACCATTTTCCCCCTCAATCAAGATTTGTCTATCCTGTGCTGAAAAATGCAAGCTTTTTAAAATTTAGTCTGAGTGCTACATAATTTAAAATTTGACATTAAAATATATTATACATTGGGAAGAAAATATTTTAAAGAATCTGCTTATCTATACTTTTATATAGGCTATCATTTTTTTCTCACTTATTCCATGTTTCCCTCATTCTCTTCAGTCCCACAATTTTCTGAGAAAAACACAATCTTTATAGAAACACTTTGTTTCCATTTAATGAGACCAGGAAGAACAGGAAAGTGAAGTAGGGCTGGGATGCAGCTCAGTGGCACAGACCCTGTATAAAGGTCAGGGCTGATCCCATTACCAAACACACAAAAATTGTGAAGGTGAGTGATCCTAAATTCTTTGCCACTAGCAAACATTCAATATGCATAAACTTTTGAAGAGGTGCCTAAATTAAAAAAAAAAAAGTACAATGTAGGTTTCTGAGAAGCCCAATCAGTTTAAGAATTCTATCTTGTAAGCAAAATTTAACATTATTCACACTTATACACTGTAAGGGAAAACAAAGTTCTTTAGCACACTGTCACTTTTACAAGCTTAGAGAGATGTTTCAGATGATTATGTAACTCCTCCAGTAAGCTGTAGAGGCATGAAGCACAGTACCACTTCTGAGGAAAATTCAAGATTATTCACACCATGTCCTTCAAAGCACATGGCCTCAACTAAGTATAGGGGAGTCTTTACTATCAAAAAGAATTTGAAAGACTGCGGCTTTAATATATTAAATTGGATTCTTTAAACCGTGTTGGATCACTAAGTCAGAGTGTGTAATCTATCTTTCCTTCCACATAAATCAAACAGTGGTAGAAATAAACAGTGTATATACGATTAAAACCGTGACAATTTATTTCAGGAGGTAAATGAAAAAAAATGTATTGACCTATGAAACTAATCTAACTAACTTCATAGTCTTCCTCTAGAACTTGCCCAGCTCTACTTTGGATTAAAAATGCTACTTTCTGGACTGATTAAAAAAAAAAAAAATTCAGATCAGGCCCAAGTTTGAAGCGTGAAGATCCCTAGAGACTCCAAGGGCTTGCAGCAGACAGAGGGCGGGGAACTGGCCAAATCTCTTCTCAAAGAAGAGGAGGCCAAACCGGATCTATTTGCCTGCTCTTCTCTTGCCAGCACGCAGGGTAGACAACAAAATGCCTCTGTAAAACTCTAGTATAAATTCTTGCTTGGGCCGTGCAAAGGAGGCGTGCACTCGCAAGGGTGAGGGGCGACTGTGAGTGTTAACAGGAAAGAACACACCGCCAAACCGCGAAGGGTTTGGGTGAAAACCTGGTTGAGACACCGGCTTCCTAACCTATCCACCCGGCTGTGCCTGTGCGTGGGCGGAGCCACCTACATCCCTCGGGACCTAGGCCAACATCCCGCAGCATCAGGCAGGAAGCTGCTGTAGCACCGACTAGAGAGCGCTAATCGAATTTTCTGCTCGCGTTCCGGGAGTCCTCTGCCAGGAATGCAACCGGAGCCTGGGAAGCCGGCGGGGGCGGGATCAGGTCACGAGCTGCAAGCCTCGACAGCTCACCCCTTCCAGCGCGGGGTGGGACCCTTGCAGCTTTCCGTCCAATCCCGTTTCCCGACGCGCACGGGGGCGGGACCCTCGCGGCTTTCCGTCCAAGTACGGCTTCGGGGCAGCCAAAGGCCGTCAGGCAGACGGGACAAGTGGCTGACACGGAGGCCGAGGTGAGGTGAGGGAGGTGAGGATTCACGTGCCGGCTGCGCGCTCTCCTTCTCTTTCCACAACAGCGAGGGGTCGAGGAGTACTGCTGCTGCGCGGAGCCGAGTTGTGTGCAGTCGGGCTGTGCGCCCAGGCACTCGGGTGCCCCGGTCTGGCGCGGGCGTGGTGTCCCCAGGCGTCTCGCCCTTCGGGTCTGGGGTGTCCCCAGTTGCACCGCCCTGCGTGAGTGTCGTAGGGCTTGATCGGTTTGTTGGTTTTGCGTGTTTCTTGGTTTTTCTCCACTTGTCCTCATCCACTGTACGCAGCTGCCCTGGAGTTGGTGGGAGGAGTTTCTGAACTTTATTGCTCTCTGCTTCTGCTTTTACCTCGTTGCGGGCACCGGAAAGTACCCTGTGCTTCTTGAGTCCATCTAATAGGCTGCTTGGAACATAGCTAGCTCTGTAGTGATTTAAACTTTCTGTCTAGCCGATGACCATTCTCTGTGTGTTTCCAGCTTCTTTCGCTAGTCTCTCCCCCTTCCTGATCTTCACTTGAACGCATTTTTTCCTTCCCACAGTCACCCGTCTTGTCTTGTTCAGGTCCCTGTGGTTTCAAATCAGTATTGTTCAAGCAGGCTCCGGGCAGTCCTAAACACTTCATCGCAGTTTACTGGTATGTGGCACTCTGTTTATTTACTCTTCCTGGTTCTCTTTTCCACTTGAGTTCACATCTCCTTGCTTTTAGGAAGTCCACTCTAGTTAAATCCATTGTAATCTCTTTCTTAATGTTATTGGGATTATTTAACTTAATCTATATGTTTGAAAACTTAAGACAACTCTTTTTTTATTTTTTTCCTTTATTTTTTATTTCTTCAAGTTACATCTCAATCGCAGTACCCTCCCTATTCCCCCCTCCAGTACCACCCTCCCACCCTCAACCCCAACCTCTTCCCCCCTTTTTTTTAAGTTTAAGGTATATCTTATTTCCCCCTACAGTTCCCCTTTCAGTCCAAAAAATGGCTCTTTCTCTTATAATAATAAATGCAATACAAAACAACAGAGGTAATTAGGCCACAGTTATGAGGGTTATATGGCTTAGCATACATTCCCAATGTCCAGTCAATATGTATTTGGTATCTGACTTTAACATTCTACTATCTAACCATCTCCATGAGTTTAAAGTTCTATATCTAACTCAGCTTTCATACTAATTTGCAACACAATTTTAAAAGCATATTCTTAGATCTATAACACTTTCTTGACTCCTAAACCACTCAAAATTTAATTATGAGGCTCTAGCTATCTGTTCTTCAACCACCTCAGAGACCTGAGAGGGATAAATATATCTGATTTTATAGGAAGTACAGGGCCTGCAGCTTCCAAAACTAAGAAATGACATACCAGTGGCTGCCTGGACAGTTCCTATTTTCTCTCCATACATTATAACATCGATCTTCAGTCGTTGGCCCCATTTCTCTGACAGACATTGATTTTAGAGCAGGGGTTGTGAAGGACTTGCCTACCCTGTCTTGGCAGAGCTAGGCTGTTACAACAACTCTTAAAGAATCTGTAATTCGAGCCTGGAGAGATGGCTCAGTGGTTAAGAGCACTGGCTTTTCTTCCGAAGGACCCGAGTTCAAATTCACCGCTGTCTAATTGCCAGGCATAGTGGCACACGGCTTTAATCCCAGCACTAGGAAGACAGAAGCAGTCCGATCTCTGTGAGTTCAAGGCTAGTCTGGTCTACAAAGTGAGTCCACGACAGACAGGACTACCCAGAGAAATCCTGTCTTGAAAAACAAAAACAAACAAACAAACAAACAAACAAAAGTCTGTAATTACTCTCGAAGGGGTTAAGCACCACAGTTGGCATAAAAGTAGTACTCTTGTTTCCGGCTTTGTGGAGTCTATTAAGTGACAAGGAAGTGTAAAGAGAACAGCTTGCGTGCCATGTTTGAATTAGTTTCCTATTGTTGTCACAACAGATAATCACAAGCTTAGCCATTAAATGAACACAGACTTTGAACTTCTGTATATCTGAAGTCCGAGTGAGCTTAGCTGCGTACCCTGCACAGAATCTTAAAAGCAGACGTTAGGGTTTCTGAAGTTTTAGAGGGTGAATCCTTTCTCAGGTTCATTCAAGTTGGCAGAATTTAACTTCTGTTCATCACTCGACGCAGGATTATGATTCCCATTTCCTGTCAGCACCATTTGTCTCTGAGTTCATTAAGGTCATGGATGTAGATAGACATAAAGGTGGCTGCAGCTTCTCTACCCCAATAGAGAGGTTAGGTCCTCTCTATTATAAGCTTAATTTTTTTCTAGGTGAAACCCAGTTGCATCCATAGAAGTAATGCTCTTCTATCATAATAACAAGTTCTGGGGACTAAAACAGCTTGGTAGGAGTTGAGGTCATCATAACAATTCTGTCTACTATAGTCCATAATATAGTTATTTCAAGATGTATTGTTTTTATGGCTTGGACATTTAAAAAAGATCTGACGACTGATTATATAGTTATGCATTCAAAGATAAAAAGATTCAGTTAAAGCTACTTGCTAGAGCTGGGCCAGTGTTGGTGGCATATAACTTTAATTCCAGCACCCAGGAGTCATAGGCAGGTAGAGCCTGGCTTACAATAGCTAGTTCCAGACCTGCCAGGGTTATATAGTGATATAATGCCTCAAGAAAAAGAAAATGGAAAAAAAGAACAAATTTGAGGCTCATTGAGATGGATCATTAGATATTGGCACCAGCAGTCAAGCCAGATAACTCAAGTGTGATCCCCAGGACCCACAGGGTAGAAGAAGAAAACAAACTCCTGCAAGTTGTCCTTTGAGTTTTGCTTGTGGGCTCTGGCTCACTTGCCTAGAAGCAAGTGTTTAGAAAGTGAGTTAGTCTATATTTGGAACCAAGAACTGCATTTCTGTTAGGTCCAAAGCTGTTTGTCCACATTCAAGTGGGATTTAAGTGAAACTATTAAAAAAGGAAGGTCCTATGGACTATCTGATGATATTAATGGAATAGATTAACCTCTTCTCTGTAACAAAGCGAACAATACAATGGTATTAGTAAAATAAGAGGGATTTTATTGTTATTTAGTCTCACTATATTATGTAGTTTTACCTTAAACCCCTGGGATAAGCAATCCTCTGGCTACTGCAGCTAGGCAATGCCACGGTGGCCAGCACTGGGCCTCCTCCACCTCTCTTTTCCTTTCCTTTCTCATCTGGAAGTAGGACTTCAGGGCCAGAAAGATGATTCTGGCAAAATGGCTTCTGTAAATGGGTTCAAGGTGCTGATTCTGGCTGGCAGCCACCTGGTCCACACGGAAAAGGAGATAAAGACCAGGAAACGCATATACTGTGTATCTCAGGGCTGTGAACAGGAGAAGACACTTCCAAGCGGGCAGGAAAAATATAGCTAGGTTGCTATATATACAGCAGAAATTCTAGATTTTGTTATAATGGGGGAAAAGGTATTAGTGAAAAATAATCTGCTATGCCTTTGTTTCTGATATTGTTATATTTTATAACATATGAAAAGTATATATTTTTTAACTCTGGTAATTTAAAATAGGATATGGATATGAAAGGAAGGAAGTTTTCATTCAGTATCAATTCTTTGTTTTCTTTTTTTTTTTTAATAATTTATTTTTTATTTCTTCAAGTTACATCTCAATCACAATCCCCTCCCTACTCCCCCCTCCAGTCCCACCCTTCCACCCTCCTCCCCCTCAGCCCCACCATCCTCTTCCCTTCTTTTTTTTTTTTTTTTTT
>CAJQZJ010037464.1:1096566-1107384 GCA_907164525.1 Lophiomys imhausi
GTGAGCGTTCTCTATGATAATAAGTTCATATTTGGCAAAGACCGCTGATCTGGCTTGCTTCCGCATACGTAGACCTCTAAGATAGCACCACTTGGCTTTACTTGACTGGCTGTTCATTTAGTATTTAGCCTGTGGGTTGGGTCTGCCCCATTATTCGGAAGACTGTTTTCAAGGGACCTGAATAAACTGCAGGAGAAGAGCTTTTGTGAGTTGCGTCATCCTTGCTGGACAAGGGGGGACGCGACAATTGTTCAGGTTATAATTTAAATTTTTAAAAATTTTAAACAAATTTAAGCTATTACTTAAAAAATATTGCTGGGTGTGGTGGTGCACACTTAATCCCAGCACTTGGGAGGCAGCGGAGGCAGATCTCTGTGAGTTCAAGGCTAGCTTGGTCTACAAAGTGTGTCCAGGACAGCCAAGGCTACACAGCCTTGAAAAACCAAAAAAAAAAAACCCAAAATTATATATACACACATTAGTTGATACTATGTGATTTCAATATATGTATAATGTTTACAGTAGGTCAGACAGCTGTCTCTTCAGACATTGTTTCATTATGTTGAAAACATTCTAAATCATGCTTTCCAAGATACTTAGTACGTAATTACTGTCTGTAGCAGCACTACAGAATGTATTTCTGTCTCACTTAGTAGCCACTGATCAGCCTTCCACATCCCCCTTCCAGTCCCTCCCCTAGATTTCCATGTGTCAGTTACCAAATGGTGTTGGCTTCTGTTCTAGGCTCTGTTCACTTAGCAGCTCCAGTTTCACCTGTGTTATAACCAATGTCAGTAGTTCATTCTCTCTTTTTTTATGACTTAGTACCATTTCAATATATATAGTACAATTTCCTTCTCTATTTATCACTTGATGGATACTTAGGCTATTTCATTTCCTAGATATTGTGAATAATACTTCAATATAGGACATATATTTTCAGTGTAATCCCATTTATTTAATGTGGGCCAGAATCTAGGAATTTTGTTCTATCTGATTCATCTTTCAACATGTTTTTTCCTGGCACTGAGAGAAAGTTGTGTGAATAGGGTGGTTGTCTCTCTGTTGATTTTGGTGAATACCTTGCAGCAATCTTGTTTCATCCTTTGTCTTCCCTTTGTTTTTGAAGGTATCTTGTGCCTTGAATTCTTGAACCTTGAATTCTGCTATCAGAATTGGATTGTCTCTTGATTTACATTTAACCTTCCTTGTATTTTCTGTAACCTTTTATTTCCAGGCCTTAGATATTTATTTACTCTATTTCACAAAGCCAATCATTGTTTTCCCCAATTTCTTTGTTTGTTTAGTTTAGGTTTGTTTTTAACAGCATTCTAGTATGTTGCCCAGGCTGGCCTTGAACTTCTTTCATATTAGCCTCTCGAGTGGATGGGACTCTACAGACTTGTCTCTGTCTCTGGCTCACAATGTTTTCTAGATTTGTGAAATGTTAGCTTACTTAGTCTGTGGTTTTCTATTTCTCTGCCCCTCCCTTTCCCCCCTCTTTGTCTGTCCCTCTTGTATATTACACTCCTCCCTTGTTCTTTTAGACTTATTTTTCAATGTATCTTATGTATATGAGTGCTTTGTCTGTATGTCCGTCTAAAATACCAGAAGATGGCTTCAGATTCCATTTTGAGTTGCCATGTGTTTTGGAAATTGAACTCAGGACCTCTGGAAGTGGGGAAAGATGTGTTTGGTTCCCTGGCTTACTTGGAAGCAGATGTTTGTGCATGTGTGTATACGTCCCTTTTTAACTATTGTTGTTATCATTCTTTTTTTTTTATTTTGGGATGGTGTACATGTGTTTGCTTCTGCTCCATGTTCTTTGTTTGTTTGTATGTTTTTTTTTTTTTTTTGGTTTTTCGAGACAGGGTTTCTCTGTGTAGCTCTGGCTGTCCTGGACTCACTTTGTAGACCAGGCTGGCCTCGAACTCACAAAGATCCGCCTGCCTCTGCCTCCCAAGTGCTGGGATTAAAGGCGTGCGCCACCACCGCCCGGCTGTTTGTATGTTTTTTCATTGGTTTTAACATGGGTTCTGGGATCAGACCCAGGTCCACATGCTAGAAAGTAGCTGCCACTTAGCCCTATTTATTTTGCTTTTCAAATACCTTCTTTAAAAAAAAAAAACAAACAACTACTTTCATCTGGGAATATTAGCATACTTTAAATTCACAGATTATTGAATGTTTTTTGAATGTTCACTTTATTTATTCTCTCTGAATACAGCTGTTTTCTACTGTATTTTATATTATTCCAGATCAGATCTTAAAGAGGCAATATGAAACAAAAAGAATACATTAATTTCTAACAAACTTCAGTTTTCAAAATAATTGATTTTCAAACTAGGGAAACTTGGATGATTTTCTTTTTTCTTTTCTGTCTTTCTTCCTTTTTTCTTTTTCTTTAATAGGAAACTATTTTTTGCCATCATGTACCCCAAATATATATATATTGCATTGCATGTGTATGAGTCATGGTTCTAATTTGAATATTAATGGAAAAATCCTTTAATTTTTATTACTTTCTACTGCTATAACAGCTAGATGATAACCTCACCTCTTTAACTATCATCTAGAATAATTTAGGGATGATGTCAGAATATTGTGACTGCATTGTACAATATCTACTCTTTTATTTCTTTTTAAAAAATAATATTTTGCATTACAGTTTTCTTGTTACAAACTAAAACCTTATTGTGTACTAATAATGTTTAAGATTTTTATAAAAATGATTGAGGTGATATGGAGACACTTATGTATAATCACTTTTTCTTATAGTAAAGCCATTTGCAAATGAAGAAGAATATAAGAAAACTGAAGAAATAGTTCAAAAGTTTCAAAATGGAGTTGGTGAACAATTGCATCAGAAATTACTTGAGAGAGCTAAAGGAAAAAGAAATTGGGTATTTATTTTATATACTTATTATTGAAAACTTGATATTTAAAGGATAATTTAAAATGTACATAGCTTTAATGTTTAAATTATTGCAATGAAATGCTTGGAGTTATTGGCATTATGGTCATGAAAGAGTCATTTATGCAATTGGAAAGCATTTCTTTTCTAAGTGAGCTTTTGTTTTTACCTGAGAATGTGTTAAAATATAGGTTTCCTAGAATTAGTAATTTTGACTCCATAAAGGGGCCCCGAAAGCCTTATTTTAATTCCTCTGTGTGGTATATGTTTTGCCCAGTATTGGTCATAGGACCCAGGGTTATGTATGCATGCTGGGCAAGATCTCTGCCACTGAGCCGTCGTATCCTCAGCCATCCATGTGGTTCTGATGCAGCTGATCCATAGACAGTGTTTGCTGGAAACAGCTTTCCAGGCCTCTAGGTGGCATAAGCATGTGTACGCAGCATGTGAGAAGTGGGAAGCAGCTGGACACACACTGTAGTTCAGGTGAATAGACTGAAGGGAAAGCCACTCTAACCACCGAGACGCCATTCCCAGCAGCATTCTTCTCTGGCTTCTTTAGCTCAGCCACTTCTCTGGTGTTTTAATTAGAGGGGCTTGTTAGAAAGCATTGCCTTGTAACTTGCAGTTTTAAAGAGAAAAATGTCTGTTTTTATTTTTTTCATAAGACATTGATCCTTATAAAAAAATAACGTTTCCAACTGCCGGATTCCTTTGTTCTCAATTTTGAGGGTATTTTAATTAAAATGGGGGTAAAGGTAAAGAAGTTGTTCTGCTTGTATTTTTTTTTTCAGCTCTTTTTCTGGGTTACTAACTACAGTTTGTACCATCAATTAAAAAGAAAAGATGCAAGAGGAAACTTTTAACACTCATATGACTGTTGAACTGAGGGGGGCTGATATGTAGGGGCAACCCACTCCAGAGGAGTAGGATGAGTGGGAGAGGGTGGGAGGGAGGAGAGGGTGGAGGGTGGGATCAGGAGGGGTGGAGAGAGGGGACTGTGATGGAGATGTAATTTGAAGTAATGAATAAACAAACAAACAAACACAAACAAAGAAATTCAGGTAACCTGATAGTATCTACTTACTTAGGTAAGAAATGCAGTTATTTGCTAGGAAAGGGGCATAAAAAGGACTGTCAGAGAAAAGTATAAATCAGTTAGAAGCACACTGGGGGGTCTTGCTTTTCTAACTAGAGTTTTGGAGATTTTTGGTAGAAGAACATTGTAAACTTACTAACTGTTATCACTAACTGAGGCTTCAGTGGATATCAATTATACTCTAGGAATCACCTCAGTCCCTTGTTGGCTGATAGAGACAGTTGGATATTAAGATTTGATGGTGGAGTTAAAGCAATTAATATTTAGGAGTTTATAGTTCCAAAAGTGAGAAGGAGGGAGAAAGGAAGAGAAGTTATTATGGTAGCATTCCTCATTGTCTGAGATGACTTAAAGTGTGGTTTTGAACATGGAAGAATAAGGAACAAATGTAGCATGCTCTCTTTACTTGCTACCAGTTACATAATCAAATATTTTGAAGAACTAATGTTCTTAATTTCTTTGAGCTGGAAGATTGGTGGCTCAATGTTGCCTACCTGGATGTTCGTATACCATCACTACTGAATGTGAACTTTGTGGGTCCTTCTCCCCATTTTGAACACTACTGGCCTCCAAGGGAAGGCACTCAGTTAGAAAGAGGAAGTATAATTCTTTGGCACAACTTGAACTACTGGCAGCTGCTGAGAAGGTAAGAGTGCCAAGGACCATGGCACGGCCTGAGCCGTGAAGGGAAGGGCACTAAGACCCTGACAGAGGCTGAACAGTGGGCTTGCCTGATGTGGAAATAAGCAAATGCTGTCAATCTAACTTGATTATTTTGGGGAAGAATAATATAGCAGTGATGGCTTGATAGCAAGTTTTAGCAATGACTTTTTAATCAAAATGCTTTTTTAATAGTGAGAAATTGCCTGTACATAAATCTGGAAATGTTCCTCTAGACATGAACCAATTCCGAATGCTGTTTTCTACCTGCAAGATTCCAGGAATTACTAGAGATTCAATTATGAATTGTTTTAGGACTGGTAAGTAAAAACAGTGGATATAGTCGTTTTTGTTTGCTTGTTTGTCTGTTTTTTGGAAAGGCATTGGGATGTGGGTAGTTTTGCTATGATTTCTTTCTTTCTTTTTTAGTTTTTTTTTTTTTTGAGACAGGGTTTTTCTGTGTATCCTTGACTGTCCTGGACTCACTTTGTAGACCAGGCTGGCCTTGAACTCACAGAGATCCGCCTGCCTCTGCCTCCCCAGTACTGGGATTAAAGGCGTGTGCCACCATGCCCGGCTTTGCTGTAATTTCTAAGTACCGTTTTAAATAGTCGGCTTTTGACAGGCTTCTCAGAGACTTTCTGTGAAACTGTCCTTATCCTATCACTGGCTCAGTAACATTCTTGATGACTTTAGCGTCTAGTTGTGTATCTTCCAAGGTGCCATTTCCTTCACTAGACCCTTTATTCACACTCCTCAGGATTCTTTCTCCTACAGACATGCCCCAGACCCTGCTAACTCAAAATTCCATCACTCCGAATGTTGCAGCTTCCTTTATCATTTGGAAGGCCCACATCCATCCGTGTTCCACCGTGGCTAATTTTGTGTCCACATTGTGATGCACAATTTCATGGCCTTACTGTTCTGCATAGCTTTGCTCTTCCCTCTCATGTGGACCCATAGCATATTGCTACAGTTGTTAGTTTATTCTTGCACTTAAAAGCAGGTTTCTTCCCTTTTTTTTCCCCTGAAGGAATTATATTTCCATTTATTTATGTTAAGGCAAGATCAGCCCTACCCATTTCTGATAGCTTGCTTCCATAAGTACTTGTACCTTCCCCTTCTCAGAAAAAATCACAAAGTATATTAGCTAACTCCTCTATTTTACCTCATGAAATCAGAACTTGAACATTCCTCACTCTACCTCCTCAGAGTGACAGTAAATCCCTTACTAAATCTGTCTCTCACTCAGTGAAATGGAGAGAATGTGCAGGTAAGTTGAAGTTTACTTAAGATACTCAAACTATTTTACCTCTGAACTTCCTAAGACTGTAGCAGGTGGGTTTAGTTCCTTGTTTCATTTCCAGCTTGTGTGAAAATGCCTTGAATGTGGTTTTATCCCATTTGGGGAAAGTAAAGTAAATAATTCTTTTGCTCTGGTAACTTCCTGCAAGGTGAGGGAAAGATGACATTCTTCTTATCCTTTTTGCTATGAATGCTGTTTATCTTATTCTTTTTGTTTAATTTTCTTTTCTGTGCCCCAAAAAGATACGGGCAGAGTATCCTAAGATAATTTAATCTTCCAGTTGCTGACAGCTACTCAGTAAAAACTCACATAGAATAACCAGGGAGGGACCTTCTTAAAGTACTGTTCAGATCATATAACCACTTCCCTGTGTAAAACCTTCCATTACCTTCCTTTCCATCGTACTTAACTCTGAAAGCCTTTCCGAGTCACTGGTGGTCCAGCCTGGCCTACCTACCACTCTGTACCTTTCTTTGCTGACACTTCACTGACCTTTTTTACATTTAGCAACCAGTTCGCTTTTGTCCTGATACCTTTACAGTTGCCGTTCCCTCTGCCTGGTACTCTCTCTGCAGACTTTCCAGGGTTCATTTTCTCATTTCATTCAGATTGCTTTTCACATATTCTCATAAGTTCATTTGGAGGTACCACATTCCTGGCACAGTCTTCCAACTATTTATTGATTAAATGGGGATTAGGTTTATTTCCTTTTTTTTTTCAAGCCCTAAGTTTAGGAAAGGATGTCAGTAGATGGTGGTAATAAAGGGAATCTGTGGTAAATATAAAAGAATCTGGGGATGTTTGAAGGGGTCAGACAGAAGACATGGCTTGGAAGTATTCTGAGGAGCAAAATTATTTATCTACCCAATATTGAGGAAGTAGGTTATAAGGGGAAGTAATGGGGTTACCAAGAGGTGTTCTTTCCTCATAGTAGATAAGTAGATATCAAGAAATAATGTGCAGTTAATAAATTCCAACTAGTAAACTTTGTTCTAGTGGTACTGTGTCTGTCGTTTTTCATCCGTTTGCACTTTCGTGTCGTAGAGACAAAGAGCAAGGACATAGCCTGGGAAAATGCTTCCCCTTGACACTCAGGCATATAATAATTTTCTCTACTGAAAACTTCCAGTGAGGAAACATTGTTAGATAGTGCTGCAGTTAAACTATCCCCCATTCAAGTACTAAATACTCAGGCCCAGCATTTAATCCTCCTCCACTTTGTGATTAGGTGAGAAATAGGGAAGGTTCAGAGAAGTATAACTGAAGTTAGCAGTTAAATTATCCGATGAGAAACTAACACTAAAATAATCTCAAAGAGAAAGTCTTCCACTGTTCCTCAGATCCCCTCCTTTCCTCCCCATTATTTTATCTAAAACTTAAAAACTCTTACAGCACTCTGGTGTCTCTCGCAGAACACAAATGCTTGACACTTAAGGAGTTCAAGATTCACAGTGACAAATTTCAAGAGTGTGTATTTTATCATAGTAACTAATGTATTTTACCATAGTAACTGAAGTTCTGTTAACTTATGATATCTTTCTCATGGTTATAGGGATCACACTTGGTCTCAGGCATAGTAGGCAAGCAGTCTACCACTGAGCTATAACTATAGCCTTTCAGTTTTTCTTAGATTATGCTTTCTAATAAAAATAAACATAAAAGCTGTCTATTGTACATATTAATAACTATAATGCATGTGACGTCAATACATGTCTACATTGTGAAGGCAAGTTAACACACCTGTTTCTTCAAGCACCTGCCACTCTGTGACAAACTGAAAGTGCTTTCGTCTAGCTTTTTAAATACTCAATTCATAGCTATGTGTCTGCTTACCTTGCTGTGAAGTGGTGCACCAGGACTTACTCCTTCTGATTGTGGCTTTGTGTTCATTGGCAGATTCTCCTCATCCTTCCCTCTCCCATGAGCCCTTTGTCCAGATGATACATTGTGTATATCACACATGATAAATTTATTTATTACTATCAAACATCACATATGATAAATAAAATATTAGAGGAATTATATTCTCTTGGCTGAATGTAGCTGTACTGAGTCATGTGTTTTCTGTGTTTTTTTCCAGAGAGTGAAGGGCGTTGTCCAACCCACATTGCTGTGCTGTATCGAGGCAGAGCGTTTGTCTTTGACGTACTTCATGAAGGGGGCTTGATCACTCCGCCAGAGCTTCTCAGGTCTTTAAACTACCTTTTAAAGAAACTGTGCATCGCCAGTTAGTTAATTTTTTTCTTTGAAAAATTTAGACACATATAGAATATATTTGTATGATTCTCCCCATACTCACATCTCTCCTTGCATCCTGCCAGCTTTCCTTTTTCCATACAGCTCTCGTCCCACAGTCATGACTTTTTGTTTCATTGTGACTCACTGAGTTTGACCAGGGCTGTCTGGACTGAGCAGTGGATACACAAGTGAAGACCATGAGCATCCCTTCTCTGAAAATCAGTATGAGGTTGTCTTTGTCACTGTCCTATTGTTGTAAAGAGATACCTTGTCTAAGACAACTTGGAGAAAAAAGCATTTAATTGGAGGTTGCTTACATTTTCAGAGGGTTACAGCATTGTCATCATGGTGGGGAACACAGTAGCAGGAAGGCAGACAGGCAAGCATGGTGCTGGAGAAGTAACTGAGAGCTCACATCTGATCACAAGTTGCAAATTGAGAAAGAGACTGGGCTGCCATGGTCTTTTGAAACCACAAAGCCCACCCCTAGAGACATACCTCCTCCAACAAGTTAATACCTTCTAATCCTTCCCAAACAGTTCCAACATGCAGTTGGTTATCCCCCATAGCTGCCACGCCCTCATTACACAGGAACACAGTGGTAGTGTAGTTTATAGAATTTATAGCAAAGTAAGACTGTTGATGCCTTTTCTTCCCCAGCAGCTTTCAAAGCACCTTTTAGCACTTTTGAGAGCTAGCCAGCATTAGGGGAAGTTTCTAGCTCAGTTCCAGCTTGATTCCTCTATTTTGCAATTAGTGGCTGTGGTGTCTTTAGCAGTAGGATCTTATCTGGATCTGGTTGGTAACTGTCTTGGTTAAGGTTTCTATTGTTATAATAATAATAATAATAATAATAATAATAATAATACACCATGAGCAAAAGCAACTCAGGAGAAAAACAATTTATTTCAACTTATATGTCCTGATCACAGTCCTTCATGAAGGGAAATCAGGGTAGGTACTCAAGGCAGGAACCTGGAGGCAGGAGCTCATGCAGAGGCCATGAGGGTGCTGTTTGCTGGCTTGTTCCTTATGGCTTGCTCAGCTAGCTTTCTATAGAACCCAGGACTGCCTGCTCAGGAATGGCATCAACCACAATGGGCTGGACCTCCTATAGCAATTAGTAATTAAGAGAATGTACCACAGCCTATCCTACAGGACAGTATGGTGGGGGCATTTTCTCAGTTGAAGTTCCTTTTTCCTAAAGGACTCTAGTTTGTGTCAAATTTGAAATAAAACTAGCCAACACAGTAACCAAGTAGAACAGCAACAGACTATATCGTTTGAGAGACTTTCTGGGACCTCCCTGAACATCAGTTCCTATGGAAGTACTCCACACCTCTCACTGGGACTTTTAGTTAGTGATCTGTTGCTTGTAGAACCAACATTATGTATCCTGGGGTGTATCACCCTTCAAATTCATTTTTATGTTTTTAGTTTGATTATAGGAAAGTAAGCTTCCATGGCTTTTTCATACCTGCTTTTTAAAAATTGCTGAATCTTTTGAAATTAAGATACAATATGCCATTTTCCCCTTTTCCTTTTCTCCCTGTGACCCTTCCCATTTGTACCTATTCCACCCTTGCTCTCTTTCAAATTCATGGCCTGTATTTCGTTAATTGTTCAACACACACACAGTGTCCACCCTGAAATTATATACATACCTGTCTTAGTTAGCCAGTCCTCTTGTTTCCCTACTTAAACCCTTGTGGTCATTCCAGCAGGAGGATCAAGAGTTAAGGCACTCAGATCATACTGGTTTAGCCAGCTCTTAACCGACTTGGATTATCTGGGGAGACTGTCTCAGGCTACTTTGTTGGCTATTCTTAACTCTCAAGCTCTTGCTTGGGTTAAAAAAAAGTTCAGAAATGTCTTTCTCTAAAATGGCAGTATGTTATAAAATAAGAGTTCAGTACATGCTGTTCTTAGAAATAGCTACTTTTAATTTTTCAGTTTCACCAGTTATATATATGTATGCATATGTTCTAGTTAGAGACATCCCATCTTCCCACTCCAGAATTAATTCCTGTTATTAGTTTAGTGTGTTCCATACTTCCTGATCAATCGTAGTAAGTTTATTTGTGCTATATATTGTCATTATGTGCCTGTTTACAGTATTACAGAAAGTTTCAAAACATAAAGAGACTCCATCACAAGATGGAGACCTCCACATGCTCAGCTCCTAACTTCTTCAATTATGAATATCATCACTTTTTCAACGTATACCTTATTTTTTTATTGGTTTATAAATAATTGTGTTCTCTGTTAGACACCTCTATTAGAGGCAGTTTTGGGGTACATAGTCCTTAATTTGAATGTGATACAGCTTATTAAACTTTGCCACATGAGCTTTGTTTTTGTATTATTTTTTCCCCCTCTGAAGTAAGCAGGAAGAGAGGCAATGCAAGGTCTTTCATAGATGCAGGTGGTTTTATGAAGAAATCCTCATGAGCTCATAGAATACTATTAGTTTGAAAAGAAAGCCGGATGGTGGTGGCGCATGCCTTTAATCCCAGCTGGATAGTGGAGTCGCATGCCTTTAATCCCAGCTGGATGGTGGTGTCGCATGCCTTTAATCCCAGCCGGATGGTGGTGTCGCAT
>CAJQZJ010037464.1:1108430-1148064 GCA_907164525.1 Lophiomys imhausi
GCGTGTGCGCGCGTACAGGCTTCTGTGGCTCTTTGTGTCCTGTCTGTGTATTTTTTTTGAATATGCCTTTTTTAATTTTCCATAAGACAACTGACATATATCCACAAGAAATGCTGTAGTGAACCTGTTGGACCCAGTATAGCAGCATTAACTAGTGAGGAGCGAACTCGATGGGCAAAGGTAATAATTTATGCTATCCTTCTTTTCATAAGCTAATTTTATTTTTTGTTTTTTCTTTGAGAATTCCAAATAGTATATTTTTATTTTATTCTTTCCCATCCTTCAGCTCCTCCCAGATTTTCCTCCCCCTTTCTACCTGCCCAACTTCATGTATTTTCTCTCTTAAAAACAAAAACAGAAGAAAAAAAGCCACTAAAATCCCAGAATCACATTTGTGTTTGCCAACTGCTTCTGAGCATGAGGCCTGACCTGGAGTGTGGTTGATCCACTTCCTTGGAGAAAACTGATGTTCCCCTCTCAGAAGCTATCCTTTGTGAATAGCTTGGTTAGGAGTGGGGCTCTGTGCCCACTTCCCCTCTGCCATGCTGGGGTTTTTGTCTGACTTGAACTTGTGCAGCTCTCATTCATGCTGTCAAAATCTCTGTGAGTTCATATGTGCATTTGCTCTGTTGTGTCTGGAGATTGCTGCTTCCTTCAAGCTGTCCACCACCTCTGGCTCTTACAGTCTTTCTGGCTCCTCCTCTGCATAGAACCCTGAGAATGATGGAGACGCCTTGTTCAGGGCTGAGCACACTAACCTCTCTTACTCTGCACACTGTCTAGTTGTGGATCTCTGTGCAAATTATTCCCTGTCTTATTCTGCTCTTAATAAACTTCTCTAACAAACCCTTTATATTTTCTAGATGAGTTGTATTGAAATTATAATATTTAATCATCTCCTTGTCCTTTAGGCAAGAGAATATCTGATTGGTCTTGATCCAAAGAACTTGACTTTATTAGAAAAAATTCAAACTAGTTTATTTGTGTATTCCATGGAAGACACCAGTCCACATGTGACCCCAGAAGATTATTCTCAGGTAACTGTCTTGTTCTGTTATCTTCCTACACAGTTCTCTGAAGGAGTCTAACTATCTGTTGAACATGAGAAGTTTTTTTTTTTTTTTTAAAATCAGGGTCTTAGAATTTTTCTCAGCTACATTATGTACTAAATCGAATCTTATACATAGGGAATAGTGCTCTATAAATACTTGATGTTTAACTCTCTTAAGATGTACTTTGTGCCAAGGGCCAGCCTTGGTTCACAGCAGAGGGTGTCTTAGGACAGGATGCAGCGCTGGCAATCTTCCAAGTCTGGCCTGCTCCAGGGGTTGATGGCCAGGGGTGATTACCCCTGCAGGTAATTTTTAAAGATAGCTAGCTGTAGCTATGGGAGGTGGGGGGAGCCTATGTTTTATCTCTGTGGCTCACAGCAAGCTTTTTGCCACTGACTACCGGAGTTAAAATGACCAACTTTTTCCTTTGGTTGGGGCTAGAAGCCTCAGAGGTAGTAAAAACAGCCCTCTGGCAAGCGCATTGGCCTGCTAGTCAGCAGGCCACCCACTGAGAGCTCAGTGGGCTAAAGTACATTTTGACCAACTTATCTCAGAAGTTGATGGTGGAGCTCTGAGATCTTCACCTGATCCATGAGTTATATGAAGATAATGAGGAAAGGATGAAAAAGGAGGGGCTGTCACATACACATTCACTCAGAGAGGATGGACAAAGCTAGGGTGCATTGGCAAGTTTATTGTGGGGACCGTTCTTTTTATACTCTGAGCAGGGCTCTCTACATCAAAGAAAGAATTGTCTCATGGTTAAAATGCATTTTTCACAAGGGCAGATGATACAAAGTAAGTTTAAAATGATAGTATGTTGTGCCAAAGCTGACAAGGTAAGGAATTACAAGGAAACAGTTTCTGTATCTTGTCATAAAATTGTCCTAAATTTAGGTATTTCTTGGTAGTCTCATTATATCCTAAGTTCATGGGAAGTTTAAAAACCTTAATTGAATTTATGGTTTGCATCTGAAGTCACTCTTAGCACCTCTAGAGTAAAAGTTTATCTGAGGCCATAATTCTTTCTCAAAGCTGTCTCCTAATGGGATACACAATGCCTAGCAAGAGAATTTACTATAGCTATATATTTTCTATTAACTATCTAACTTCTTTGATTTCTAAAATTGTTTGGACTGAGTCAGGCAGTTTTTAAAACCCTTATCAAGAATAATAAAATCACCTTTATAGGACTCTCTGTGAAGTCTGGCCAAACAAGGAGAGTGGCACCTAGCAATGATGAATCTTCACTCCATGTCAGTAACAACAGATAGAAGGAAAAGGGGAATATCAGCAAGAAGCAACTCTGGAGTGCATCTTTAACATAGACTTTGAAACATGCTGGATAGCTTTTCAGGAAGCTTACATGCTTATTGAGCTCCTTTTTTATTAAAGAAAACTTCTGCCAGTGTTTGACCACTGTATGTGAAGGGCCTTATCTGTAATGTTCAAGCAGAAAGAAAAGCAGATGAACATGAAGGAAGGAGCCTCAAGGCCATTTGGCTCCTGACAATTTTGAACCTTATTTAAAGAAGTGTGGCTATTATTTGCATACATGTTAGTGTTTTCTAACATTTTCCAACAATTGCATACGTAGAATATTTGCATGGGACACTGAGGCAAGATAACTTCTTTTTCCAAAGGTGATGTAAGACTCAAACCACACCAGTGTACCTGTGCCAACTGGGGTAGAGGTTCTAGCTTAAGAATTTTATCACCCTTGCAAGTAATTCAGTTTTATTAAGCACACTAACTGTTTAAGTAAGTTTAAGTGTAAATGTGACTTATATTTTTTATTTCTCAACCCTGGGTATTGCTTTTACTTCCTGGGAAACATCGTCACCATGTTAGTGAAGTCTTGTCTTTTGGAAGAATTTGTTATTTCATAATACATTCATCAGTAATAAATTATAGGGGAGAAAAATCCAAAATTAAAAATCTTGTGGTAAAAAACCCTGATTTTTAGCTATATTTCAGAGAGGAGGAAATTGATGAAGTACCATTTAAGGAATAATTCAGTATTGTTCAAACTGTAATCTGTACTTGGAAACACAGATTATAGCCCACAATAGTTACACACACACACACACACACACACACACACACACACACACATTTAATTGAAGTTTCATAAAACTATGACTACTTTTACTATATGTCATGTACTCTGCCATTTCTATTCTATTTCTATATTCTGTTTTATTGTTAGTAAGGAATGTTATTTATTCTGTTGTAAATTGTGTCATGACTCATTAGTGTGCTAGAATCTTTGAAAAAAATTATTTAGTGGCATATGAGTTGCTGAGAGTTTTACTCTTAACTCATTGGGCTTCTTATACTACCCAAGTTTCAGAAGACTTCTGCTTTTAATTATATGTATCTTCTGGGAACATTAATGAATAATTTATTAACATTCTGTTTTCTGGTTAGATTTTTATAACTTGAGATTTGAGAAATAGCTGAAGCCAGACCCAGAAATTATTATCTGTTGAACCTTTAAAAAACTACCATTTTATTAAATTTGGTTGACTTAAAATAAAAAGTAAAATGATATGTACTCTTTTTTATTTTATTTTATTTTATTTTATTTTATTTTTGGTTTTTCGAGACAGGGTTTCTCTGTTTAACAGCTCTGGCTGTCCTGGACTCGCTTTGTAGACCAGGCTGGCCTCGAACTCGCAAAGATCCGCCTGCCTCTGCCTCCCAAGTGCTGGGATTAAAGGCGTGCGCCACCACCGCCCGGCTATATGTACTCTTAAGTCTACTTGTAAACCAATGTTGAATCACTTTTAATTTGGAAAATAAAATGTTTTATAGGTCTTTGAAATGCTTCTTGGTGGAGATCCAACAGTACGGTGGGGTGACAAATCTTATAATTTGATTTCCTTTGCTAATGGAGTATTTGGGTGTTGTTGTGATGTAAGTATGTTTTTACCAGGGTGCCTGTCTACTCCCCCCCCATTTAATTTTTTACATTAACTTGAGGGTAGTAAACTACAAATACTGGTATCATACTGTGGTTGGTGTACTGTAAGTAAATATTTTTTGGTTTTTAGTTTTATGTTATAATAAAAAGTTTTGGTCTGAACTGTCAGTGAAAGCAGAACACAGGTCAACTTCTTTCTTCTGTTGCAAGCCAACAGTTCGGAGCATGTCTGCAAAAAGAATTTTGAATGTAATTTTTATGCAGAGTAATTTCTTAAAACTTTTATTATCAAATAGTTCTCCCCAGAGAAGAGCATACCAAGTGTTTGTCCAGTAACAAAAGGATCATACCTCAAAACATACAACAAACATTATACAGACTGAGAAGGTTATATTTAGAAATACATACATATATACATATACATATATATATGTACATATACATATATGCAAATAGCAACCATTAATGAAAAAGGAGGCCATGAATTTAAAGGGAACAAGGAGAAGTATATGGGAACATTTGAAAGAAGGAAAGGTCGGAGGGAAGATGATGTAATCTCAAAAGGAAAGGAAAAATATTTTTAAAGATCAGTGAAAAAAAATGAAAACCCATTTTCTTGCTAAAATTTACATCCTAACTTGAAAGATATCATCTGGCATTATGTAGATGTTATTTGGTTAGAGTAAGGACTACATAGCTATTTTCTTAAAATCACAAGATGTTTGGCACACTAGACTATGAATAATAAAATTGCTACCATTTTATCATTCTAAAAAAAAATGACTGCTTTCCTTTTTTCTTTTATCATTTCCCAAGGACTTGACCAGCTCTGTCTTCTATTCAGGGAATCTGTGAACCAAGGAAATGAAACAAAACAAAAACCTAAAACCTCAGGCTTGCAGTGGGCTTTTGTCTGTTTTAGTGGTGTAGAGCTTGAACAAAGGGTTTTGTATACATGTTAGTTAAGTGGTTTACACAGAGCTACAGCTCTGATCTTGTCAGTGGCTTTATTAATCATTACTTAGTCAATTTCATTTGATGAATTTAATCTGGCATTAACTTAAGATGTTGGCATAGTTATATTCATAGATATGGATAGCACAGACATAGAGTGTCTAAATTTTTTCTTTATGAAGATTTTCTCTCATTTTTGCAGTTGGAGCTGCTTTTCAGATGGACTGTATTGATATGGTTATTGTATTTACAGCTTTAGGGTTCCTGTAGCTCTCTTAGCTGTGTGTCTCCTATGGAAAGAGCCAACTTGTTCCAGTAGCTCCAGAAAAGGTCCTGAAGTAGTTCTCATTGGATATTATTGGCTTGTGTGAAACATAGTCCTTGGGAATCAAGTGTGCTGTCATTACCCTGGGCTAGGCCACTGTCTAACCTTGGAACCTGGTGGGCAGAATCAGTGTCCTTCAACTTAATATATAGGGATATGGTGGCTGCCTAAAGAATAGTGAAGTAGCTCTTATTCCAGAAGTACATGGAGCTAACACAGCCCGTCTTTCCCACATCACTTAACATTGCAAGTTATTTCTGCAGTATCTAGGCATTCCTGTAGACCCCCCACAGTGCTTACTCAGTGGTCCTCTCGTATCTAGAGAAGTCAGTACTCATCCTGATTGCCTCAGTCTGCTGTCCTCATCTGATTGCTGCAATATTTTTAAAATTCCAGAATATTTTCACATGACATGGGGTGCACCTGCTCCAACCCCCAGTAGCTTCTCTGATTGTGGCACAGCCAAAACCCCAGGAGCCCAGTTATGTGCTTTCAGCTTTGAACATTTGTTCCGTTTTTTCCTTGTCTTGGAAAGTAAAGTTCTTACTGTGTAGGACAGAATTGTAGCATTAGGAAGTCAAATACGGGAAGGTAGGCATGCCTTATCCATTAAAAGTGAAGAAAGTGGAAAGTATAGGTCAGATTTTTATTTGACACAAACTACTGAAACTCTTGTGTTTTCATTTTAGCATGCTCCTTACGATGCGATGGTTATGGTGAATATTGCCCATTATGTTGATGAGAGACTCTTAGAGACTGAAGGAAGATGGACGGTATGTCAGAACAAGCCCATCATCCTTTTCTGCTAGGTTTTTTTTCCCCCACAGATATAGTTAAACTCTTCTATTTTCAGGGTTCACAAAGAGTCCGGGATATACCACTACCAGAGGAGCTGGTTTTCACTGTGGATGAGAAAATACTAAATGACATCTGCCAAGCCAAAGCCCAACACCTCAAAGGAGTAAGCTTAGTATTTCTTTTAGATTAGTAATGTTTTCTCTGCTAGCTGCCATGTTTGAACATGTGGCTGTTACCCAAGCATGGCTTCATTGAATGTTTTAAAATTACAATTCTAATACCTTTAATTCTTTATGTCTGATGGTTAATGTAAATAATTTGATTCCCTTTGAACTTTTGGTTTCACCTTTCCTTGATTTTTCATTCCTGTTTAATTTTCTGTTAGGCTTCTGATGTGCAGATAGCAGCACATACCTTCATGTCTTTTGGCAAAAAGCTCACCAAGAAGGAGGCACTGCACCCTGATACCTTTATTCAGCTTGCCCTTCAGCTCGCCTATTACAGACTTCATGGACGGTAAACCATTTGTTCTCCTTTTTCATATCTTGACTTCCTAGGGTATGTATTTTACCTGGCTGTTACTTCTTAACTCCATAGTGGATTTTCATACCTTTCTTTTCTTTGAGGTCTCATCAGCTTAGTAGAGCCCTGTCTGTGACAGTTGTGTATGTTTTCCAATTGATTTTTTTTTGTTATGATTGTTAGTACTTTTGAAGGATCCACTCTCTAAAAATGCTTTACCATATGAAACCATTGTGCACATTACTGGCTTGCAAATAGTCACTCCTGTTCTGCCGGAAGTCATTTGTTCTCTTCAGAGTGTCCTTTTACCCACACAGTTAAATTTCAATCCAATGAATTTTGAGATCCAGTGTATTTTCTTTTTCTTTTGCTTATCAACAAAAATCAAACCATGCCCAGCTTTGCTCTCACCATTTTTAAAACAAAAATTTTTGGGTTTTCTAAATATAAAGTCAGCTGCTCTGTAACAAGCGGTGGTTTCCTTTATTTTGTTTTTCTCTCGTTGTGCTGTGGTGCTCGTGGAAGTGGAGAGGTAGACGTTCTCCTCATGTTAGCTGGAGCTTCATAGGAACCCTTATGAGGCTGAGGAGCTTGCCTCCTATTCCTGGTTCACTGTGGTTTGATTGTGGATGAGTGTACACTTCTGTCAAGTGCTTTTCTGTGTGAACTGAGATGAGTAGATGGGTCTACTGATGCTGAGGAACTTGCCTTCTATTCCTGGTTCACTATAGTTTAATTGTGGATGAGTGTACATGTTTGTCCAGTGATTTTCTATGTGAACTGAGATGAGTAGATGGGCCTGATTGTGATCTCGGCTGCTCCCACCTTGGATCCTTGTCGCCCTGAATGCTAGTATTGTTTCACTTGCCAGTGATTCTGCTGAAAGCCCTGTTCAGGTTCTTTGCCTTACTAGTAATTTCCTGTTCATTCTGTAAACCTTCTCTTCATGAATCTTAAGAAATATCAAATGTGGCATCAAACGACTTATCTAACAAACTATTTTTACCTTCTCTCCACATATTGGCCTCCTGGCTTTCTGGACAATTGCAAAGCCTTGAGCAGCCTTTAAAAAAACTCAGCTTTTTCATATGGTGAATTATGTTGATAGACTTTCCTCTATCTCTGCATTCTTCCTATGAAGCCTACTTGATCATGGTGTATGATACTTTTGATGTGTTCTTGAATTCGGTTTGCTAGTATTTTATTAAGTATTTTTGCATCTATGTTCATGAGGGAGATTGATCTGAAGTTCTCTTTCTTTGTTGGGTCTTTGTGTGGTTTAAAAATCAGGGTGACTGTGGCCTCATACAATGAGTTTGGCAATGTTGTTTCTGATTCTATTTGGTGAAAGAGCTTCAAGAGTATTGGTGTTAGCGCCTCTTTGAAGGTCCGGTAGAATTCCATGCTAAAGCCATCTGACCCTGGGCTAAGATCAAAGAAAAAAACCACATGATAATCTCGCTAGTTTGACAAAATCCAACACCCCTTAATGCTAAAAGTTCTGGAGAGAATGGGCATACAAGGACCGTACCTAGAAATAATAAAGGCAATATACAGCAGGCCAGTGGCCAACATCAAATTAAATGGAGAGAAACTTGAAGCATTTCCTCTAAACTCAGGGACAAGACAAGGATGTCCACTTTCACCATATCTCTTCAATATAGTGCTTGAAGTTCTTGCTAGAGCAATAAGACAACTAAAGGAGATCAAGGGGATAAACATCGGAAACGAAGAAGTCAAATTATCCCTATTTGCAGACGATATGATAGTATACATAAGCGACCCCAAAAATTCCACCAGAGAATTCTTACAGCTGATAAACACCTTCAGCAAGCTGGCTGAATACAAAATTAATTGAAAAAAATCAGAAGCCCTTCTTTATACAACACACAAATGGGCCGAGAAAGAAATATGGGAAACAACCTCCTTCACAATAGCGACAAACAATATAAAATACCTGGGGGTAACTCTAACCAAGCAAGTAAAGGACTGTACAACAAGAACTTCAAGTCCTTGATGAAAGAAATGGAAGAGGCCTTTAGAAGATGGAAAGATCTCCCATGCTCATAGATAGGTAGAATCAACATAATAAAAATGGCCATCTTACCAAAACCAATATATAGATTCAATGAAATTCCTATCAAAATACCAACACAATTATTTTTTTTCTTTTTTTTAATTTACTTTCCTTTATTTTTTTATTTCGTCAAGTTACATCTCAATCGCAGTCCCCTCCCTATTCCCCGTCCAGTCCCACCCTCCCACCCTCAACCCCCCCCATCCTCTTCCCTTTTTTTTCCTTTTAAGTTTAAGGTATATCTTATTTCCCCCTACAGTTTCCCCTTTCAGTCCAACAAATGGCTCTTTCTCTTATAATAACAAATACAATACAGTACAACAGAGGTAATTAGGCCACAGTTATGAGGGTTATATGGCTTAACGTACATTCCCAATGACCAGTCCATATGTATTTGGTACTTGACTTTAACATACTACTATCTAAACATCTCCATGAGTTTAAAGGTCTATATCTGACTCAACATTCATACTAACTTGCAACACAATTTTAAAAGTATCTTCTTAGATCTATAACACTCTCTTGACTCCTAAACAACTCAAAATTTAATTATTAGACTCTAGCTATCTGTTCTTCAACCACCTCAGAGACCTGAGAGGGATAAATATATCTGATTTTATAGGAAGTACAGGGCCTGCAGCTTCCCAAACTAAGAAATGACATACCTGTGGCTGCCTGGACAGTTCCCATTTTCTCTCCATACATTACAGCATCGATCTTCAGTCATTTGGCCCCGTTTCTCTGACAGACATTGATTGTAGAGCAGGGGTTATGAAGGACTTACCTACCCTGTTTTGGCAGAGCTAGGCTGTCGACTTACCTGCTTCCAGGTTTTGTCCTTTTTGGACAGCATTCTCTCTATAGTTGGGGCAAGAGGCTTTTCCTACCAAGAAATAGGCTTGCGACTAATTCAATCATCTCTCACTGGAGATTCTTCGATGCTCATCTTCTACTTGGAGGAGAATAGGGGGTGCTGTCAGGAGTTGATATGTCTTGATATAAAAAAAATATAAAGTTACAAAAACATCTCTGAATGCCATATTCTACAGATCTCTTCAGGTTTTTGAAGAGGCCCTATCTATCTCTTATATTAGGGTAAGCAGATGTTGCGTGTCTCTTGCCAGTTTATTTCTGATTAGCTTAGAAAGTAACTATAATAGGCTGTCATAGTACCTAACTGAATGACCAGCTTGCATAACCATTAATTTGCATTTCTTAATTACCCTAAACAGTTTATGACAATTAGTAGTAAAAGGCCGAAACATCACATTTCATTTTTTTTCTTTACCTCCTAACCCTTCCATCCCATTTCTCTGGGGTGGGGTGTCCTTATATAACAGTCCCTCATCTCAGTTGAGAGGTCGTATGAGGGCCAAGAGCCTCTTCATTCATTGGGGATCTATGAAGCAGTACCATCAGTGAAAAGTGTCTCGTTGCCCAGGAGAGAGAACTACTAAACCAACAAACCAATACATACAATAGATAAAAAGGACTAAAAAATAGAAAAAAATATAGCTAATATATAAAAGATAGATGAAGAATAAAAATTAAAAATAAGTCTATGTCCAAGTTCCCTTTGGTGTGTTAGTTGTAGTATCGATACCTTGTACTATATAGCTAAAATCCTACTATAAGTGAATAGATGCCATATGTGTCCTTCTGAGTCTGGGTTAGTTCACTCAGGATGAGCTTTTCTACTTCCATCCATTTGGCTGCAAATTGCATAATTTCATTGTTCCTGATACCTGAATAATATTCCATTGTATAGATGTACCACAGTTTTTTGACCCATTCTTCGGTTGAGGGACATCTGGGTTGTTTCCAGTTTCTAGCTATTACAAATAAGGCTGCTATAAACATAGATGAGGAAACTTCCTTATGATTCCGTGAAGAGGTATTTGGGTGTATACCCAGAAGTGGTATGGCTGGGTCCTGAGGCAAAGCTATTCCAAGTTTTCTAAGATATCGCCAGACTGACCTCCATAGTGGTTGCACAAGCCTGCATTCCCACCAGCAATGGAGTAGGGTACCCCTTTCTCCACAACCTCGCCAGCATGTGCTGTCATTTGAGTTTTTGATCTTAGCCATTCTGACAGGTGTGAGATGGAATCTCAGAGTTGTCTTGAGTTGCATTTCTCTGATGATTAAGGATGTTGAGCATTTTTTCAAGTGTCTCTCAGCCATTAGGGATTCCTTCTTTGTGAATTCTCTATTTAGCTCTGTCCCCCAATTTTTTGATTGGATTATTTGGTTTCTTGGTATTTAATTTCGTGAGTTCTTTGTAGATTTTGTATATTAGCCCTCTGTCAGATGTGGGGTTGGTGAAGATTTTCTTCCAGTCTGTAGGCTGCCGTTTTGTTCGAATGACAGTGTCCTTTGCCTTACAGAAGCTTTTCAGTTTCATGAGGTCCCACTTATTGATTGTTGATCTCAAGTTCTGAGCTGTTGGTGTTCTGTTCAGGAAGTTGTCGCCTGTGCCAATCATTTCGAGGCCAACACAATTCTTTATAGACTTGGAAAGAGCTATTCTCTATTTCATATGGAACAACAAAAGCCCAGAATAGCTAAATCAATCCCATACAATAAAAAAAACATCTGAAGGTATTACCATCCCAGATTTCAAGCTGTACTACAGAGCAATAGTAGTAAAAACAACATGGTATTGGTATAGAACAGACTAGTAGATCAATGGAATCGAATTGAAGCCCCAGAAATAGACCCACACACTATGGCCACCTAATTTTTGACAAAGAAGCCAAAATGGCACAATGGAAGAAGGACAGCATCTTCAACAAATGGTGATGGTCCAACTGGATGTCCACTTGTAAAAGAATGAAATTACACCCATACTTATCACCTTGTACAAAACTTAAGTCCAAGTGGATCAAAGACCTTAACATAAGGCCGGTCACACTAAATCTACTAGAAGAAAAAGTGGGAGAAACCCTCGAACTCATTGGCACAGGTGATAACTTCCTGAACAGAACACCAACAGCTCAGGACCTGAGATCAACAATCAATAAATGGGACCTCATGAAACTGAAAAGCTTCTCTAAGGCAAAAGACACTGTCATTTGAACAAAATGACAGCCTACAGACTGGGAGAAAATCTTCACCAACCCCACATCTGACAGAGGGCTAATATCCAAAATCTACAAAGAACTCAAGAATTAAATGTCAAGAAACCAAATAACCCAATCAATATATGGGGGATGAAGCTAAATAGAGAATTCACAAAGGTGGAATCCCTAATGGCTGAGAGACACTTGAAGAAATGCTCAATATCCTCAATCATCAGAGAAATGCAACTCAAGACGACTCTGAGATTCCATCTCACACCTGTCAGAATGTCTAAGATCAAAAGCTCAAATGACAGCACATGCTGGTGAGGGTGTGGAGAAAGGGGAACCCTCCTCCACTGCTGGTGGGAGTGCAGGCTTGTGCAACCACTATGGAGGTCATTATGGTGATATCTTAGAAAACTTGGAATAACTTTGCCTCAGGACCCAGCCATACCACTTCTGGGTATACACCCAAATGACTCTTCATGGAATCATAAGAAAGTTTCCTCATCTATGTTCATAGCAGCCTTATTTGTAATAGCTAGAAACTGGAAACAACCCAGATGTCCCTCAACCGAAGAATGGATTAAAAACCTGTGGTACATCTACACAATGGAATATTATTCAGCTATCAGGAACAATGAAATTATGCAATTTGCAGCCAAATGGATGGAACTAGAGAAGTTCATCCTGATTGAGCTAACCCAGACTCAGAAGGATGCATATGGCATCTATTCACTCATAGTAGGATTTTAGCTATATAGTACAGGATATTGATACTACAACCAACACACCAAAGGGAACATGGACATAGACTTTTTCTTTTTTTTCTTTTTTATCTGTTTGTTTGTTTTTTAGTTCTCTCTGCCTGGCAATGAGACACTTTTCACTGGTGGTACTGCCTCGTAGACCCCCAGTTTATGAGGAGGCTCTTGGCCTTCATATGATTTCTGAACTGGGGTGAGGGACTGTTATATAGGGACACTCCACTCCAGAGAAGTGGGATGGAAGGGTTAGGGTTAGGGGGTAAAGAAAAAACAATGAAATGTGAAGTTTCAGCCTTTTGCTACTAATTGTCATAAACTGTTTAGGATAATTAAGAAATGCAAACTAATAGTCATGCAAGCCTGTCATTTTGTTAGGTACTATGACAGTCTATTATAGTTATTTACTAAGCTAATCAGAAATCAAGTTGCTAAGAGACAAGCAATATTTGCTTATCCTAATATAAGAGATAGATAGGTCCTCTTCAAAAACCTCAAGAGATCTGCAGAATATGGCTATCAAAGTTGTTTTCTTAACTTTAGATTTTTTTTGATATCAAGACATGTCAACTCCTGACAGCACCCCCTATTCTACTCCAAGTAGAAGATGAGCATTGAAAAATCTCCAGTGGGAGATGATTGCATTAGTGGCAAGCCTATCTCTTGGCAGTAAAAACCCCTTGCTCCAACTGTAGACAGAATGCTGTTCAAAAAAGGACAAAACTTGGAAGCCGGTAAGTTGACCGCCTAGCTCTGCCAAGACAGGGTAGGCAAGTCCTTCACAATTCCTGCTCTACAATGTCTGTCAGAGAAATGAGGCCAAACGGCTGAAGATTGATGCTATAATGTATGGAGAGAAAAATGGGAACTGTCCAGGCAGCCACTGGTATGTCATTTCTTACTTTTGGAAGCTGCAGGCTCTGTACTTCCTATATAATCCGATATATTTATCCCTCTCAGGTCTCTGAGGTGGTTGAAGAATAGATAGCTGGAGTCTCATAGTTAAATTTTGAGTTATTTAGGAATCAAGAGGGTGTTCTGGATCTAAGAAGATGTTTTTAAAATTGTGATGAAAGTTAGGATGAAAGTTGAGTTGGATATAGAACTTTAAACTCATGGCGATGGGTAGATAGTAGAATGTTAAAGTCAGGTGCCAAATACGTATAGACTGAACATTGGGAATGTATGCTAAGCCATATAACTCTCATAATTGTGGCCTAATTACCTCTGTTGTTTTGTATTGTACTTATTATTATAAGAGAAAGAGCCATCTTTTGGACTGAAAGGGGGAGCTGTTGCGGGGAAAAAGATATACCTTAAACTTAAAAAAAAAAGGAAGGTGATGGGTGGATTGAAGCGGAAGAGGGTGGAAGGGTGGGACTGGAGGGGGGAATACGGAGGGGATTGCGATTGAAATGTAACTTGAAGAAATAAAAAATAATGTAAAAAAAAGGATGTGTATTGTAAAGAAATGAAGAGTGATGAAAATACTTAATAGTAAGATTTTTTTAAAAATAATTTAACTAACAGGTGATACTATCCATCCTATTGAAAATAAAAGAAATTCAAAAGTGACTAAATTGCTTGCTGGCACCTCTCCAGTGGGCATGTGCATGTATTGAATGTGTGGAATCATGTAAAAGAAAATAGTACAGATTGGTAGAAAATCTTCACCAACCCCACATCTGACAGAGGGCTAATATCCAAAATCTACAAAGAACTCAAGAAATTAAATGCCAAGAAACCAAATAATCCAATCAAAAAATGGGGGACGGAGCTAAATAGAGAATTCACAAGGGAGGAATCCCTAATGGCCAAGAGATACTTGAAGAAATGCTCAACATCCTTAATCATCAGAGAAGTGCAACTCAAGACGACTCTGAGATTCCATCTCACACCTGTCAGAATTACTTAGATCAAAAGCTCAAATGACAGCACATGCTGGCGAGGGTGTGGAGAAAGGGGAACCTTACTCCATTGCTGGTGAGAGTGCAGGCTTGTGCAACCACTATGGAGGTCATTATGGTGATATCTTAGAAAACTTGGAATAACTTTGCCTCAGGACCCAGCCATACCACTTCTGGGTATACACCCAAATGACTCCTCATGGAGTCATAAGGAAGTCTCCTCATCTATGTTCATAGCAGCCTTATTTGTAATAGCTAGAAACTGGAAACAACCCAGATGTCCCTCTACCGAAGAATGGATTAAAAAAACCTGTGGTACATCTACACAATGGAATATTATTCAGCTATCAGGAACAATGAAATTATGCAATTTGCAGCCAAATGGATGGAACTAGAGAAGCTCATCCTGATTGAGCTAACCCAGACTCAGAAGGATGCACATGGCATCTATTCACTTATAGTTGGATTTTAGCTATATAGTAGAGGATATCTATACTACATCCAACACACCAAAGGGAACATGGACATAGACTTTTTATTTTTTTTTGTTGTTTATTTGTTGGTCTGTTTTTTAGTTTTCCCTCCCTAGCAATGAGACACTTCACTGGTGGTACTGCCTTGTAGGCCCCCAGTGTATGAAGATGTTCTTGGCCCTCATATGACTTCTGAACTGGGGTGAGGGACTGTTATATAGATACGCTCCACTCCAGTGTAGCAGGATGGAAGGGTTAGGGGGTAGAGGATGGGAGGGTGGGGCTGGGAAGTGGTGTAAGAGGACAGTATGATGGAGATGTAACGTGAAGCAACAAGTAAAGAAATTTATTTAAAAAAAGAATTTATAATTGAAAGATGTATGTGATGACTTTTCCCTAAAAAAAAAAAAAAAATGTTTGCATAACTGACATTTTTATTTGGAGTCTACTTTTGTTGGCAGGTGAGATATTTTGGTAATATTAATATGGCATACTGAAATATAGCTAAAAACTAAAGGTAATTTGCTTTTATGCTTTGTAATAGTTTAAGAATTTATTACCCAAATAAAACTAATTTAATGTTTAAAAAAAAAACCCCAGCTTTTCTTACTTCTGACTTATGTAAGACTGATGTGCTGCAAACTCGTTCATTATAACCTGCGTTGGAAATGTCAGGCAGCATGCTTGTGTGAGCACCGCTTATTTACTTGATAGATCTCTCTTTCTATATTTAAGCATAAGAATTCCTTTTCCTGTCTTCCTCCTATTACATTTTATTTAATGAAGAAACTGGGCCCTTTCTGTGTACTTTGTGCAGTTTCCTGAAACGCCAATGTTCTTTAGTGTGAGGCTTTTTCTCTCCAGTTTTTAACTTCTGGTCCGCTCCCTAGGGCCATTCCCACTATGCTAGTTGATTTTTTTTCAGAGCAAGGAAGTAAAAAAGAGAACTCTCTTCATAACCTAACAACCCTTTACTTATTGTATATTCTCTGCATTAAATGGAAGTCACTAACTCCAATCCACATTCAGAATGTGCCAAAGCATGAATAGCAAGAACCATGGGCCCATTGGAGGCCTTCTTGGAGAGTCCCCATCACAGCCTACAAGTGCATACAGCCTGAAAGCAGCTGAGCCTTTGAAAATAGCCCATGTTAACCGAGTGGTGGTGGCACAAGACTTTAATTCCAGCACAGGGGAGGCAGAGGCAAGTGGATCTCTGTGAGTTGAAGGCTACCCTGGTCTACAAAGCAAGTTCCAGGACAGTCAAGACTGTTATACAGAGAAACCTTGTCTCAAAAACAAAAGAAAGAAAGAAAAAAAAAAAGAAAAGAAAATGTAGCCCATGTTATCAGACTTCTTTCTTACTCTGGTTTTGAAAACAGCCTTTGTTGAAAATAGTCAACATTGTTTTAGTATGTGTCTATTTGTAATAACATTATAACATTTTCTTATGGTACTCTTAAAATTATTTTAGCCCTGGTTGCTGCTATGAGACAGCTATGACAAGATACTTTTACCATGGCCGAACAGAGACTGTGCGATCTTGTACAGTAGAGGCAGTCAGGTGGTGCCAGTCCATGCAGGATCCCTCGACCAGTGTGAGTATTAGAAAGAAAAAGCTCACAGGATTGACCTTTGAATGATTTTTTTTTCTTCTATTCCCCTGGATCATTTTAAGTCATTTTTTCCTAAAGTATGAATTTTTGCAAAGTATGAATTTGCCATTGAAATATGTACCAGGAAGACTAAGCAGCAGATCTGAAAAGCCATTTGTGCCATTTTCTAAACTGTCCACGTGTTCAGTACTGAGTTCTTTAGCGCTATTGATCTACCTTTAGGCCAGCATGAGTACAATGCAGAACTTTCCAAACCCTTTCAGAAGGGGACTTTCATCATGTAGTGGATGTCTCCTTCCTCTTTGAAGTCACCAGGACCAGAACTGGTGTGTGTGTTCTGGTTTGAATATTTTTAGGTATTTACACAACAGTGTGCTTCTTCCCTGTTATTTTGAAATTTTGCCTGTTTTAGTTTGGAGAGACATAATTATATTATATACAGGGATCATTTTGTAGTTATGTTTTAATTTTGAAATTCCACTTTGTTTATCAGTATTACAAGTGTCTCAAAGCAGTTATTAGCACTGCTCTTTCCAATTTCAGGGAAGAAGAAAAAAACTAAGGCTTATGGGGAAGGAAGGGCAGAGGACTAAGGAAAGACAGAGCATCCACCACAGCTCTGCCTAGGAATCTCCTCACCTTCCCCACTACTCCAGTTCTAACATGGTGACATTAGTTTACCTTTGCTGCTGTTTTTTGGGGTTTTATACAGTTTGTTATTGACTTCATTTATAGATTTGTTTTGAAAATAACTGTTTTCATTCTTGACCCAGCTCCTCGAACGGCAGCAAAAGATGTTAGAAGCTTTTGCAAAGCATAATAAGATGATGAAAGATTGTTCAAATGGAAAAGGTACTTAAGCTTGAATTCTTCTTGTTAAAAAAATCTTTTGGAAGCTCTTTTTTCTGACTTCAGGTTTGGGATGTCATTGCAGGATTTGATCGTCACCTTTTAGGTCTTTTGCTCATAGCAAAAGAGGAAGGTCTTCCTGTTCCAGAACTGTTTGAGGACCCACTTTTCTCCAGAAGGTAACTTGGGGTAGTGGGCCATCATGTGCTTCACATGGTTCTCTCTGGATCTTGGAAGGAGCTTAGCATCAGCAGTCTAATGGACATGTTTTCCTTCTGCCATACAGTGGAGGAGGTGGAAATTTCATTCTCTCAACAAGTCTGGTTGGTTACTTACGAGTACAGGGAGTCATGGTTCCCATGGTACACAATGGGTACGGATTTTTCTACCATATCAGAGATGACAGGTGAGCCTGCTTCCCTTTATTCTTAGGGTAGAGTAAGAACTGTAACACAGGTATGAGTTTAGTACTTTTCCACACTATGATTTTACTCATGGTACCTGTCATTTGCTGCAGGACTAACGACTTCACCACCTGGGTATTTAACATGTGTTGGTATTTCTCTACTCTGCTTCTGAGATCCAAAATCACTCTCTGAGGGCTTTTACGCAGAATGATATTTCGGCATGTTACAGAGACCATGCCATCATCTATGAAACCTGTACATTTAAAGAATATATTTGACCTTTACAAGGTATTTTTTGGCAAGTTGGAATTTGTAAATGTATGTGCCCTCCATATGCATGGGTCTACATGTGCAGACTGAAGTCAGGCTTGGGGCACATCCTGTGGGGTGCAGAAAACAGTAATGGTGCATATAGGACATTAGTATTTCGATTTTCAGTGTAGTATTTTCATACATTTCATTCTGGAGGATTTTATTATGTGCTTTCCTGTTGTATGTTTTGTGCACAGTTAGTTATGTAAATGTCACTTGTCATTCTTGGTCTCTGAGATCCTGGATTGTATATCACAACAGAATTTAGTTTGTGCATATTAGTATACAAATTAAGACTTAACAAATTATACATGGATCTTGATATTTTTATCATAAAAGAGTTCAAGGATCAAAGGAATAATTGAGTGTGAATAAGTATTTAAACATATTCCCTGACAAATAATAAATAAATAGGTTCTGTGGTATGAGTTCAGGCCACAGACAGATAGCTCAACTGACTTTCTTTTAGAAAACTTCTGTTAGTGATCCTGAGGTGAACATCCATTCACACATTTAGGAAATATGTAGTGGACTCTGTTTTGAGTGCTAAGGACAAAAGATGAATAAGATCCTCTTTCTTAAAGACTTTATTTTCTATGTGGAGATAGATTAATTAGGGCTGAATTCCATGAAAGAAATAATATGTTACCACATCAGATTACCTAGCTGGTAGGGAGGATTGCTTTGTACAGTGTGGTCAGGATCCTCCTTGAAGAGGGATAACAAAATGTATCAAGAAGATACAGCTTTCTAGAATCTGGTGAGGCTACCTAAGTCAAGACACCATCTTTTTTCACTTGCACACCCTACCCTATGAACCATGAACCATTCTCTATACACAAACCCTGCTTGGCCTTCTGAAAATATGGCTCAGTGGCTGGCAAGACGGCCCAGTGGTTAAAGGTAATTGCTTCTAAGCCTGATGACTCTACAGCCTATGTGGTGGGGACACTCAGGTCATGTCATTCATTAAAACTTTCCAGGGGCGTCCCGCTTCATTCACAGTGGAGTCCACAGTCCTGCTGTGAGACCGTGTGATCCAGCTCTCCGTTGTCTTTGTGACTGTCTTTTGTGACACACATACTCCTTCATTTAGTCCAGCCATACTAAACTTCTTCCTTGAATTGTCTTCAAGGCAGGTGCACTTATTTCTTCTCCCACATTTTCTTTCTTGAGTTATATGGAGGGATTAACACGCCCCCCACCCCAACTAATTCACTAAATATTTGCTCAACGGGCTCCTGTGAGGCATTCCATGACTGTAAAATGGCACTACTCTGTCTCAGATGAAATACTTGGGGATTGTGTCAAAATTTTTTTCATTGTTAAATTTGAAGAGTGTATGGTTTAAAGTGGTTTGACCTAGCATTTTCCTTTAAATGTGTTATTCCATTGTAAAAGAGAGATAAAAGTTGCTGGGCGTGGTGGCAGATGCCTTTAATCCCAGTACTGGGGAGGCAGAGGCAGACAGATCTCTGTGAGTTCGAGGCCAGCCTGGTCTACAAAGTGAGTCTAGGAAAACCAGGAATACACAGAGAAACCCTGTCTCGAAAAACAAACAAACAAAAAAAGAAATAAAATATAAAAAATAAAAAATGTCTTAATGTTTCTATTACATTGCACAGGACAATCATTAGATGATACTTTCATTTTGTAATATTTGGGTATCATTTTTAGTAATTTAAATCACAATTGTTTAATTTAAATCATAATTTTACATCCTTTTTTATTTCATTTTCACTAATTTCAAACAGTTCCCACTGCCATTAACTATGCCTTGAGATGTTTTACATTTGAATAATTTAACCTTCTATATGACCGACTTACTCCTGTAGTAAGGAATAATTTTCAGTCTTTCATGAGATAAATTTCCACAATTTGTTTAACTACTTTGCTATCTTGTTTTTCCACCATTACAAATTAGCACATATGCTATAAGTACCCATTGTTATTTCATCATACAATTTCCAACTCGAGGCTTGCTAAAGTATTTTACTAGTTTGGTAGACAAAAGTAATATAACTTCAAATCTTTACTTACGTAGTGAAACATTTTTTTATTATTTATATTTTTGTGAATTGTCTAAATACAAAAAGCAGTTCTATAATTTAGAAACATAGCTGAGTTTTCATTAAAACTAAGTTCTTAAATACAAATAGTTAACCTTAGAAACATTTTGGTATTACTAAATATTTGGGAATGTTATTCTTAGTATAGCTGGAAAATGATCCTGCTCTTGAATTATTAGATAAAAATAAAACAAAACTTCAGACTTCCTATGTGTTCCAGTATTTGGTAAAAGCCCCCAAAGCCAGTTTCATCTGCCTTGAGTGTGTGACTGAATAGTGGCATAACTTCCTAGCACAAAGAGGCCCAAAATCTTTCTCTAACATTGCCAAAAAAAAAAAAAAAAGATTCATCATTAGATACTAAGACAGGGGGACAGAGCATGCTTTTATTTCATTTTGCTTGAGCTAAAGCCCAGTATAAAGTTAAGCTTTGCCATCATTTCCAATGATGTGAAGGTTTTGTGCGTGGCCAGAATTACCCTGCATTTTTGACATTGAGCTTTATCCATAACTTCCTAAAGACTTTGCAGGGCTAGTTCACAAAAGGTAGGAGCTAAATGTTCTACTGGGAGTGTAGCAGAAGCCAGGCTTATCTGCTATTTACTTAACCTCCCTGGGGCTCCATTTCTCACTTTCCACATTTGGAATTGTACCAAAATCTAGTAGGAAATGGTGGAAGGCTAGACTTGTCTTGAGAGGCCTCTCTAGTTCTTGTTAAAATAGCTCTTCTCAGTCTCTTATCTGTCCCTATTCTTACTTTCCTTTTAAAAATGCTCATCAAGTGTTATACAAGTAAAATTTTATTACAAAAAATGACATGACTTCGTATTGTAAACCATTCTAGTAGCAACTTTTAGAAAGAAAGTTCTTGGGGGCTTTGTTTGTTTGTTTGGTTAGTTGGTGGTTGGTTGGTTGGTTGGTTGGTGGTTGGTTGGTTGGTGGTTGGTTGTTTGGTTGGTGGTTAGTTAATTTGTGGTTGGTTTATTGGTTGGTTATATTTAAACATAAGCTCCTGCTCCAGCTGTCCTCAGACTTTGTCTAATCCATTCAGGCAGGGATTCTATACCATGTGTAAATGTATGTAACTGTGGCTTTGTCTTCTTATGACAAGTTACATATACCTAACATCATCAAGAATTCACATTTTATGTGTGAGCAGTCAGTTGGAACATCCAGCATCACACCTTGGAATCTGTGACATAACCATTCATGCGTTGTGTATTTCACAGGTTCGTGGTGGCATGTTCAGCCTGGAGGTCATGTCCGGAGACTGATGCAAAAAAGCTAGTTCAGATGATTTTTCATGCTTTCCACGATATGATACAGCTGATGAACACCGCTCATCTTTAGGGACTCAGAGACAGACCCAGATCGTAGCAACTCAGTACAGAGAGTAGGATGGTGATGTGACATGGAAGGAATGTTGACTTAAGGAAACTTGTTAAATGTAGGGATTAGTAGAGTCATGTTCTCTAGATTTATTCTACCCCAGGAGGTAGAAACGTCTTAAAGCCTCCTGTGTTGCAACAGCAATGCCAAGTCAGTCATAGTGAATACAGACTATGCAGCATTTAATATCAGCCCCAATTATTCAAATCTGTATATTTTAACAATGCAAATCCTACCCTAATGTTAAAATATCTTTGTTGGTACATGTATAGTGTTGCAAGTCCTCTGTGAACATAATTGTAGAGTCTAATTTTAAAGCACTTTAATATTTTCTAATTTCTCTGAAGTCAGTGACTTCCACACCCAGCACAGGATACAACCCTACCAAGTTTCATGGGAAAACCACTACAGTACAATAGTGATCTAAAATAGTTCCTTTGAACAGACAAAAGAATCAAGTTGTATTAGAAATTTTTGCACTAACACAGGAAAAAAATCTTAGCAAAACTTATGATATATTATAATTCATTTTGTGAATATAAAATTAAGGTACTTCTGTTTAAACCTAATTGTTAGAGCTAGTGCCTTTTAAAGGGTTAAATGTTGAATATGATTCTCAGGACTTTACAATTGTTTCCCATTGCTGTTAAATTTTGTGACTTATAGTTTCAATGAATAAAGCATCCAGAATCCTACAGCTTCTCATCTCATGTTTGGGAAAAAAAAAGATTTCTGTTTGCTTTCTTTGAATTTTTGATATCAGCTAAATATTGTATAATAAACCATTTAACATTTCGTGTCTGGGCTGAATAGATGGCTCAGAGATTAAGAGCACTGGCTGTTCTTCCCAGGTTCAATTCTGTGTGGATGGTAAATCTGAAACACTTGTCAGGGACACGTATGTGTAGTGCTTTTTTTTTCTTTTGAAGTGAATATGAGAACTTTCCAATCATTGAGAAAGCCTACCTTTGGAAGGGGATCTCACATCTTGTGTGTAGCCAGGGTGCTGTAGATGGAAACTGGCTTTGGAATTGAGTATGTTAGACTAGTCTAGATGTCAGAACCTCTTCATATTACTCTCTGAAATTACAGATCTTACTGGCTTGGGTTAGCTACCTGTGACTCCGACTTGGCACAAGAGAACTAGGAGATGGGGTGTTTGTCCTCTGAGACCAAGGACATGATCAGCAGTGTGTAGAGCTGGCCAGTGTTAGGACTGGAGACAGGTGTCCCACTTCCCTCAGTCTGCCTGCCTGTTACAGGACTCGGAAGGATTTCTACTCCCAGCTCATGCCCTGCCCACAGTTGCCTGCTAAGGGACAACTGAACAACTCAATAGCTTCATCTGTTGCCCTGACAGGGCATGCAGTGTATAGAAAAGAGGGAGTTCCTAAGGCTGTTTAATTATGTATGTGGGGAGGGGCATTTTGTTCTTTGTTTTGAGGTGAGCATTTCTCTATGTAGTCCTGGCTGTCCAGGAACTCACTTATGTAGACTAGGCTGGCCTTGAACTCATGGAGATCCACCTACGTCTACCTGATGAGTACTGAGATTGAAGGCATGTGCCATCATAGCTTTCTCCAAAGCAATTATCCTCAACCCTAGCCAGGGTTCCCTCTTGGAAAGTCACTACCACAAAAGGAGCAGAGAATACCACAGTTCTTGCTGTTGCTGCTGCTGCTGCTGCTGCTGTATCTCACTCAAATATCTAACTGATAGGGTAAGAGGAACATGGTTTCAACTGCTTCTCTGATCTTAGGCGTATCTGAGGAGCCTTGACCAGTTTTATAGCCCCAACTGTTTCTTGCTGCATGCTACCACTGAAGGTGGAGGAAAGCCTCAACTCCAACCATCACTCTGCCAACACACAGGCACAAGCAGGTCTGAGTGGAACAGTGCCCAGTAGCAGCCATAGTCCTGCTCCTGGATGTGCCCTGCGACTTCAGAGAGGAACACTATGGTACCTCCATTATGCACATAGTTCTTGCTGCCTCTCCATGCACTTCCAACAAATTGTCTACTGTCAGGATGGGCAAGTATCACAGAGGGACGGTTGTGATTCCTGTCACCACCCTGTCCCATTCAACTTCTTTCTGCATCTGTACCACCAACTGACTAGTCAGAGTAGAAGTACTTAGTAGCTTCCCCACTCTTGAGGTGGCTGACACCAGAGCCCCTTGCTAGTAGAGGTGGCATCAACTGTGCTAGAAGAAATCCCCCATTGTTCAGGGAATCCACCACTTCTATTGTAAGGCTAACCACACAATGTGCACCCCATAGCTAAAACTTGTACCACACTGTTAAGTGTTTCCACTTTCAAATACCCTGTGAGAAAACTCCACCAAGGTAAACACTGTCCTCAGAATCAAATACAGCTAAAGAAGCCATATGAGACAACATGATGGTGCCCACCTGGAATTAAAGCTGACACAACAGCAAATCAGTTACCCAATATACATTTTTAGGAGTAAGCTGCTAAGGGCAGCCCACGAAAGAGATAACTCATCTACCAGATACTCAAATCTCAAAGCAGCTTGGAAGAAATAGAAAGGCAGTATGCATCCAAAGGGAAGCAACTCTTAGAAAATAATTAGAGGGACTTAGAGGGGAAAATATCTGGTGAAGGAATGGAGACTGGGCAGATAGTGAAATACTTGTTACCAGCTGAAGAAGCTGTGTTCAATGCCTAGGTAAAAAGCCAGGTATAGCAGCATGTGCTCCTCAGAGCTGAAGACGCAGAAAAGCAGACACCTGGTCCTTGCTGGATAGCCACCCTGGCATACTTGCTGAGCTCCAGGCTAATAAAGAACCCAATCTTTAAAAAGAAAAAAAAAGCAACAGCAGAGGTTGACATCTGGCTTTCTGTTAAGTGACTTTTCCTGGAGATGTGTAAAAACATGTTTGTTCACTCCAGACAGGGCACTGATGACAAAACAACAACAAAGAAAACAAACAATTGTACCCAAGTCTAACTTGTTGAATAAGCGAGTTTGTTGAGGTTTTTGTATGTTTTTACAAGACTATGGATAAGGAGTTACTTATAGAAGCATATATGTCTCGAAATCAGCAACAGCAGTGAAAAGCCCACCAAAGCCATATCCCTAGAGTGCTCTGTGTTACTTCCTATGAATCATAGTGACTTAAATGAATCTAGGCAGAGATTCATTTTCCCACAAAAAAATAGTTACTGTTTACATAACTCTGAGGAAGGGCCATGTGGATCTCTTCAGTTGTAGGAGCTCCCTGAGTCTTCTAAGTTTCATTTAGTTCCTGAGTATACACAGCCCACCCCCACCACATACAATGCATGTTTTAATGTAATCACTGCACATACCCTGTGCATGCATATATGCAAACAAATGTACACAAAATTTAAAGAGATATTTATAATGTTTAATAAAGTATAAGAGAACACAGATAAACAGTAACATGAAATTAAGAAGACAACATGGGTTATGAATGAGAAATTCAGGAACGAGAGTTTGCAAAAAATATTACCTGAAACCTCAGAGTTCAAGGATTTAAATTAAAAACACGGTTGAAAATGCCCACAGACTAGATCAAGAAGAAGAAACAATATCTGAACTTGGAGATAGGTTTTTGAAGAGGCCTAAGAAGATGAAGAGTGAAGTTGGGGGGAGGAAGAAGAAGAAGAAAAAAATAAATGAACAACGAATTGATAAGATTAAATTAAAACATTTGGGCATTGTTAAACAAATACCTACATTTCCAGAATATCTGAAGGTGAAAAAATTAGTTAATAGCATAGAAATATCTATTGAATTAAAACATAACAGAAAATATCCATAATTGAATATTTGAGTACAGGAGGCTTATAGGAAACCAAATAGATAATGGCCAGAAAAGATATTCAAGCAAAGCAATATTATTGTGTTGAAATTGTCAAAAGTGTAAAATAGGAACAACAAAATACACAATTTGTTAAAGTCACTCAAGGATATCTATTATATTAACATTTCTCAGCAGAATCTCTTTAAGACAAGAGAGAATGGGATAACACATTCTAAATCCCGAGAGAAAACTGTCAACCAAGAATATTATAGCTGCAGCTTTGGTATAGCTCAGTGTTAGAGCACTTGCCTACCATGTACTATATAACACTATACTCAGGAAGGACATGGTATAAAGGAGAAATAAAGTCACATCACAGTGAAAAATAGAGAATTCATGACTGCAGGATCCACCTAGCAAAAGATACTTACTGGAGTCCTACAACCAGTACTGAACAATAGCTACCTTCATGAAAGCATTTGGAATATAAATCACACTAGGAGGGCAGATGCACACTAGAGGGAAAAATGTTTTGGGGCCTGGGGAGATGGCTCAGAGGTTCAGAGCACTGGCCACCCTTCTAGAGGACCTAAGTTCAGTTCCCAACACCCACATAGCAGCTCACAATCATCTGTAACTCCAGACCTAAAATCTGACAACCTTTCCTGGCCTCTGAAGGTACCAGGTATGCCTGTGGTACACAAACATACATGGAGGCAAAATGCATATGCATCAAATAAAAGTTAAATTTAAAAAAATATAAAGAATTAGACATTTTTAATGTCATAAACACTAGACCATTAAAAATGAACAGCTAGGGAAAAGGAACCGGGAGTGCTCAAAACAAGCAGAGGAAAATAAAAGGACTAAGCCCTATCTATCAGTAATAATAACCCTGAATATAAATAAAAGTTTCTGATTCAGAGATATATATTGGATAAACTGATTAAAAATACCAAAAAAAAAAAAAAAAGATGAAAGGATCAGAGGCCAGGAAACAGGGAAGCTAACAGCAGATCTTCACTCTCTCTGCTCCTCCAAATCTAATCCTCAGTCTCATCTCAGCTCTGCAGCAGTCTTCGTGCTGTAGTTTCCCTTCTCCCCTTTCTCCCATCTCCAGTGGATCACACAGATCTTCCCCTCGTATCTTCCCTCCCCACACTCATTGCTTTATCTCAGCCCCCAACTCCCACGGGCATTCCTTGGGAACCTGCAGGCCATTCCACCTAGCAGAGCAGGTAGGCTAATTGGAGATCTTCACTCTCCATTCTCCAAGTCTGATCCCGGAGTCTCGTCCCCATCCCCAGCACAGTAGCACACCACCTGCTTCAGCCTCTCCTCACTCTCTGACCCCCTTCCCATGGGACTAAGCAGATCATGCTGGAACGCCCAGCTTTCCTCCCTGGGGACTCTCTCAGGCCCTGACAGCCCATCCCAAGTCCTAAATGTCAACCCCTAATATCAAAAAATACATTTTACCCCAAGGATATATCTCTCAGGATGTCAGAAGAGTTCCTTACCAGAGAACAGACAGACATCACACTCTCCTCAGATCCAAAGAGGACAACAGAAACAACTGAACAAAATACACTCAACAGAGACAAGATCATTACAGCCATCCCAGAATGAGATGCCTAATCTCCAGTGTAAAAATACAATAGCAACCAGGGCAATATGTCACCAATAGAGCCCAGCAACCCTAACAGTAGCCCTGAGTATTACAGTGTACCTGAAGCACAAGAAAAAGACCTTTATGAATACAATAGAGGTTCTTAAAGAGGAAATGAATAAATTTCTTAAATCTATGAAAATATAAACAGTGGAAGGAAATGAATAAAACCATTCAAGACCTGAAAGTAGAAATAGAATCAATAAAGAAAATCCAACCTGAGGGAAATCTAGAAATGAAAAACTTAGGAATTTGAACAGGCACCGAAGACATGAAAAAAGAAATGGATACATAATTCAAAGAAAATGGTAAATCTTAAAAAAAAAAAGTCCTAGCACAATGCATCCAGAAAATCCAGGATACTCTGAAAAAGCCAAATCTAATGGAAATAGGGGAAGGAGAAGAAACCCAGCCTAAAGCACAGAAAATATTTTCAACAAAATCATAGAAGAAAAATTCCCCAACCTAAAGAAGGACATGCCTATCAAAGCACAAAAAGCATACAGAACACTAAACAGACTGGACCAGAAAAAGGAATTCTTCTGGGCAGATAATCAAAACACTAAATATACTGAATAAAGAAAAAATAGTAAAAGCTGTGAGGAAAAAAGTCCAAGTAACATATAAAGGCAGACCTATTAGAATTACACCCAGCTTCTCAGTAAAGACTCTAAAAGCCAGAAGGGCCTGGACAGATGTGCTGCAGACTCTAAAAGATCACAGATGCCAGCCCAGAATACTATACCCAGCAAAACTTTCAATCACAATAGATGGAGAAAATAAAACATTCCATGATAAAAGCAAATTTAAGAAAATCTTTCTACAAATCTAGCCTTACAGAAGGCAGTAGATGGAACATTCCAATGTAAAGAGGTTAACCACACCTAAGAAAACCACACACACACACACACACACACACACACATGCATTCACACACAAAGCTCATATGAACTAACAGAGACTGAGGCAGTATGCACAGGGCTGTCATGGGTTTGCACCAGGTCCTTTGTATGTATATTATGGCTTCCAGCTTAGTGATTTTTATGAGATTCCTGAGTGTGTGAATGAGTGGTCTTTGTTACTTGTGTCATCTTTTGTTTTATCTTACATTTTTTTATTATCCCTTAAAAGTCTGTTTTCTAATAAGAGACTGAAAGGGAGTAGATCTGGGTAGGACATGAGGTGAGGGAGAACTGGGAGGAGTAAAGGGATGGGAAACCCTAATCAGGATATATCATGTGAGGGAAAGAAATCTATTTTTAGCAAAAGGAAAAAATCTTTTATATCAATATCTCACAATATTCTGCTTGTAAGAAATTCGCTAGTAAAGCTACACAGAGAGACTGAAAGATAAAGGATAGAAAATATTCCAAACAAATGGAACCTAAAATAAGTAGAAATAGCTATACTTACATCAGACAGGGCTGACTCAAAAAAATACTATAATAGACTGTTAACATATATAAAAACTGATCAACTGTGCCACCAACACAACCATTTCATTAATGGACCAATCATTAAGACTGGAAGAAGATAAGTGTTAAACTATATTACAGATCAAACAGCTCTAATGAACATTTATTGAAACATCCACCCAATAGTTGCAATGTACCCATTATTACATCTGCACATGGAACTTTCTCAAGAATGGACCATATTTCAAGCCATAAAACAAATCTTAAATTAAAAAAAAAACATTGAAGTCCTTTTGTTGATCAAAAAGGAATGAAAGTCAATCACAAAAGAAATCTTAGGAGTTCACAAATACATAGTCTGAGTAATTACTTCTGAAAAGAGCAGGTTATAGAGAAAGTCAGAAAGGAAATTTGAAGTTTCTTGAAATAAATGAAAATGGAAATACAATAGACCAACATTTGTGAGATACAACAAAAGAAGTACTATGGGGACATTTTTATAGCAATTAATATAGATCTCACATAAACTACTCAATCCATCTTAAGGACACAGAAAAGCAAGAAATCAAAATCAGAATTAGTAAAAATAAAGATGAGAACAAAACTAGGGAAATAAAGATGACATCAGCACAAAATATCAATAAAACAGACTTGGTTTTTCCAAAGGACAAATAATACCAACAATCCTTTAGTCAGACTAAGAAAGGAAGAGAGAAGAGACACAAAGTCATAGGTAAAAACAAGACACTCCGGCTTATAACACAAAAACATGAAGATGATTAATATTGTGAAAAGCTATATGCTAAGAAATTAGAAAAACAAGCCAAAATCTCAGCACATATAACTTACCAAATTTGAACCAAGAGGACATGAAAAAAAATGAACAAACCAAAAATATTCCTTCACCATAGTACCCTTCAAAAAATATCATAGATGAATTGCTTCACAACACAATTAAGGTATGTATGATAAAGTGCACATCTAGCATCACACTGAATGGGGAAAACTATTAATTAAGAGGAGGTAATAAATTCTATACAGAGAAAAAAAAACCAAAAGCTTTACCAAATGCCTGTCAGAACTGACAAATGAATTCAGTGAAGTGTCAGGGCATAATTATCAACATACAAAATCCAGTAGCTTTTCTATATGTGAAGAATGAATACCTAGAAGAAATGCCATTGATAACAGCCTCATAAAAACTAAGCTTAACCAAGGAAATAAAATTGTGCCAATGGAATTATGAAACACTAAGACTACCTACCTTCATGAATTAGAAAAACACAAAAAGTGTCTATACTACCCAAATTAATATATCTTAGTGTGGTCCCATCACAGTGTCAATGGTATTATTTTACTTTAAGTCATAGACATCAGGAAGGACTTCCTGAAAAAAATACTTTATCTGCACAGGAAATAATTTCAGAAACTGATAAATAGGGTTACATGAAATTAAAAAACTCATGCAGAATAAAGGAAACAACAGCTCGGAGAGACAGCCTACAAAAATTCCAATTTACATATTCAACAGGATAATAGTATCTGTCATCTACATATAATTATAAAAATTAAACAATGTAAACTCCCCAATCAATCAATCAATCAATCAATCAATGAGCAAATGAAATGAATAGACAGATCTAAAGGAAGAAACACAAATGGTCAATAAATATTTGAAAACATTTCAATATCTTTAGTCATCAAGGAAATGTAAGTTAAAACCAGACTGAAGAACTAGGCATGGTGCCACATACCTTTAATCCCAGCACTAAGAGACAGAGACAAGTGGATCTTTGTGAATTTCAGGCCAGCAACGGCTACATAGTGAGACCCTGTCTTAAAAACAAAACAAAACCTACTCCAAGCAGAAGATGATCATTGAAGAATCTCCAGTGGGAGATGTTTGAATTAGTGGCAAACCTGTCACTTGGCAAGAAAAATCCCTTGCTTCAACTGTAGACAGAATGCTGTCCAAAAAGGACAAAACTTGGAAGCAGGTAAGTCGACAGCCTAGCTCTGTCAAGACAGGGTAGGCAAGTCCTTCATAATTCCTGCTTTACAATCAAAGTCTGTCAGAGAAACAGGGTCAAACAGCTGAAGATTGATGCTGTAATGTATGGAGAGAAAATGGGAACTGTCCAGGCAGCCACTAGCATGTCATTTCTTAGTTTTGGAAGCTGCTGGCCCTGCACTTCCTATATAATCAGATATATTTATCCCTCTCAGGTCTCTGATGTGGTTGAAGACTAGATAGATAGAGTCTCATAGTTAAATTTTGAGTTGTTTAGGAATTAAGAGGGTGTTCTGGATCTAAGTAGATGTTTTTAAAATTGGGATGCAGGTTAGGATGGAAGCTGAGTTGGATATAGAACTTTAAACTCATGGAGATGGTTAGATAGTAGAATGTTAAAGTCAGTTGTCAAATACATATGGACTGGACATTGGGAATGTATGCTAAGTGTTATAATTCTCATAATTGTGGCCTAATTATTTCTGTTGTTTTGTATTGTATCTGTTATAAGAGAAAGAGACATTTGTTGGACTGAAAGGGGAAGATGTTGGGGGGAAAAAGATATACCTTAAACTTAAAAAAAAGGAAGTGGATGGAGGGGTTAAGGGGGAAGAGGGTGGGAGGGTGGGACCAGAGTGGGGAGTAGGGAGGGGATTGTAATTGAGATGTAATTTGAAGAATAAAAAACCCAACCAATCAAACAAACAAAACCCCACTATGCTGAAGCTGCATGTTGTGGCATACAATTATAATATAATTATAATTCTGGAGGATTAAGAGGTCAAGGCCAGCCTAGGCTAATAGCAAGTTCAAGGCCTACCTGTGCTACATGAGACCTTGTATCAAAAACAAACTAAACTACATTGATATTCCATCTCATCTCAGTCAGTGGCCAATCATCAGGAAGGCAAACAATAAACGATGACAAAGATGTAGGGAAAAGGGAATTCTTGCCCACAGTTGGTGGGGATGTACCCTGATACAGTCACAATGGAAATCAGTATGGAGAGTTCTAAGACTAAAGGAAGAGCGGCAGTACAGTCCAGCACTACCACTCCTCGGCACACATTCAAAAGATTCTAAGTCCATAAACAGCATACTACAGAAATGCTATGTCCATATTTATAATCACATTCTTCACTTGGCTGAGACATTAGATCATTGTAGGACTTCATCAGCAAATGAACAGATAAAGAAATCAGGGTATATACACAAGAAAATTGTATTCAGCTGTAAAAAAGAATAAAATGGTGACATCTGCAGGAAACTGAGCGGACCTGGGAATCAGTAAGAAAAGTGAAGCTGAAAAATAAATTTCTAAAATTCCTTCCCTGGGGGAGACATAAATGGCCTGTATCCTCCTCCTACGATCTCAGTGACAAACTGAGATATGACTGCATTAGAGTTCACACAGGAGAACCAATACATTTATTAGGCTTACTTACAGAGCAGTGGGTGAGGGATAACAGACAGGTGCATAGTTGTCCATAAAGCAGCCACACTGAAAAGTTTGCACCCAGCAGGGGTGATGGCTTCTCCATGGCTCTGTAAGTGGAGCTCCCTCCCTTTATCCTCCTCCACCTATGTCCCCTAGTACCTCCCCTAAGACAATGGGCACTTAGGGCAGAATTGCACACAGCTCCATTGGAAGGCTGGACACTCAGGTAAGGTCCTTCTCAACCCTTCTGTGCTGACTTGTTTTTAACACTAACTCAACACAGGTTAGAGTCATAGCAAAGAACACTGGGAAAACACCCTTGGCCTGTGGACAAGCCTGTGGTGCATTTTCTTGATTGATAACTGATGTGGAGGGACCAGGTCACTGTGGGCTGCTCCACCCCTCAGCAGGACTCCCCCCCCCCACACACACACACACACCGTTGCTACAAGGAGCAAGTCAGCAAGCAGCATTCTCCCATGGCTTCTGCGTCAGTTCCTGCCTCCAGGTTCTGGCCTGGATTTTTTTTTTTATTATAACTGTGATGTACAATTATAAGTTTGAAATAAACCCTTTCTTCTCAAGGGTAAACAGTCAACAGGCTCAGCTGTGATGATAGTTTAGGCAGCCCTGGCAAAGTCCTGAAGATAGTGACAATTTGGCTCAGAAGATAGTCCTATTCCAGACATTCAGAATCTAGGTAGGTGTGTCTATGTGTGTAGGTTATGAGAATAGAAAGCAGGGGTGAAGAAAGGAGAGGAAGAAGTCTATAGCAAGGTGGAAGATCGTTGAATATATGACACAAAAAAAGGAAAGCCTGTACAGAGAGAAGCAGAGGGTCACAGTGTTTATCATAGCAACAGAAAGGTCATTAATGTAGCACTCCAGTTATGTCTATGAACATAAAGAAAAACAAAAACATTACGAATGCAGCTGAAAGGAGAACTTTCATGCACTGTTGGTGGGAATATATTTTACTCTTAGGATTATGGAGAACAGGGTAGATGTTACTTAAAAAAGAGTCAGCATGTCTAGTGGTCTAATCTTGGTTGTCAGTTGACACAACTGGGAGGAGGAACTTCAACTGAGGAATTGCCTCCATCAGATTGGTGAGAGGGCATATCTGTGGGGCATTTGCTTGAAAAAAGATTGATGTGGGAGGGCCCAGACCAGTGTGGGTGGAGTTATCCCTGGGCAGGTGGGTCCTCAGGCTGAGTAAATCATTGAGAGCAAAGCAGTAAGCAGGATTCCCCCATGGCAGGTTCATGTCCTGCCTCCAAATTCCTGCCTTGGCTTGTGTAGATGTTGGACTGAAGCTTGTAAGTCAAATAAACCCCTTTCTCCCACAAATTGTTTTTGGTTGGTGTTTTATCACAGCAACAGAAAATCAAATGAGACAGCATCCAAAATATATACCCATGTGGCCGTGTTTCACTCAGCAGTATTCAGAACAGCTAAGATACACAGTCAGCCTAGATGTCCATCAATAGATAAATGCATAAAGAAATGTGTTACATTTAATAGTGGAATATTATTCTGTCATAAAGAAGAAGGAAAGAAATCTGAGCATGTAGCTCAGTGCTAGAATGCATGCCTTCCCTAACTTTGATCTCCAGTACCACAAGAGGAAAAAGAGCCAAAACAATGAAGCCATCATTTGCAGCAATATGGATGGAATCCAAGCATGTTAAGCAAAGTAAGCCAGACAGTAAGGTGAGTGACACACCTCCTCACTCCTGTGAACAGTGGCTACTAAAGACTGGGAGATCTGTGAGGGGATGGGAAAGAGTGATTGGATCTACTCGTGCATATTCCAAGCATGATAATACCACACTGAACCCCACTAATATGTAGGATTGAATGTGTTAAAAAATAAACAATCAATATGATCATAACAACCAACTCCTACAATTCCACTGTAGAATAATTCAGAGAATTAATTTAGTTTTCCTCTGTGCTCGGAAACTTGTTCCTAAACCATGCTGTCGCATACCCTACCTATTCAGAGCCATGGGACCTTGCCCTAGTTTGAGATTTCTATTAATACTTCCCATGCATATGCCTGGCCTTTGCTGGTCTCCCTGAGTGACTCTGGTAGCTCAGGGAGGGAGAGGCACACTGTAGGTAGTCCTTACATTTGCCAAGGCAGATGTCGCTTCCAACTCTCCAGTTTCAAATGCTGTAGCCCAAGTGTCAAGATTGATGCTTTCTTTACACTGATGTGGAACAAGATAGATCTGTATTTTGTAACTTCAACGAAAAACTTCTTTTACACGCCATAGAGTGTAGAATGGTTTGAATTTATTTTAAAAATGTACTGTAACAAGAGTTCATAAGTTCTGTGTGCCAGCCTGAATGTTGACCATGGAGAAATAGATGCCTTTCTGGGCCAGCAGCTGCTGGTGGGTGCCGTGCTCCTTGACCTTGCCGTTCTGAATCACCACGATCAAGTCTGCGTTCTGGATGGTGGACAGGCGGTGTGCGATCACAATGCAGGTGCGGCCTTCCCTGGCTTTGTCCAGGGCTTCCTGAACAACCTGTTGAAAACCCAACAAGAGCTTTGTACCTAGAACTGTAGTAACAAGTGTGAATATTCAATGGCATTTAAAGTTTTACCATCCTTGTAGCATCAACTGGCATAATTCCTTTTCAAATCTTTTTGAGCATGGCTTTATGCATGTGTATTTTACATAGCTGCCACTGTACACTACATCATTCTGTTTTGATTTGTAATTATAACACAAACAGGCTTCCATGACACAAGTGATCCTCACAAGTATTTCAACTTTCTGATTAATTGCTATGTCATCATCTTATTAAACTCCTTTTAAAATTTTTAGCCCTTTTCAGAAAGTTTTTCATTATAGCTACTGTACCAGAATTGTGATATTTTTGCAGCTTTTTTCATATTGAATGCTTCTTTTATGTTTAGAAAATACATGTGAATTTTTAGAAAAATTGCAATCATACATCCTATTACTTCAAAATAATCACATCTGAATCCAGTGTTTGCTTTCCCCATATCTGCTTTTCTCATCCCTTTTTCTGCTAGGTTAGTAAGACAGGTGGAGACAGACCTTTTCGCTCTCAGTATCCAGAGCTGATGTGGCTTCATCCAGCAGCAGTACCCGAGGCTGTCTGATGAGGGCTCGAGCAATAGCAATTCTTTGTTTCTGGCCTCCTGAGAGCTGAGTCCCTTTGTCTCCTACTCTTGTTTCATATTTCTGCAGTTCATCAATAAAGGTAATGCCATTTTAAGCCAGTTGTTTCTTTGTTTTTGTTTTTATACGTTTATTTATTCAAGTTACATCTTAATCCCAACCCCTTCCCTCCTCCCCTCTGAGTCCCACCCTCTACCCCCTCTCCCACCTATCCTACTCCTCCGGTGTGGGGACCCCCACATATGAGCTCCCATCAGTTCATCAGTCATATGCGGGCTCTGGGGGCCGACTTAAGTCAGTTGTTTTTATGAGGAAAAAAATGTTTTAAATCGACAGACGTTTCTATGGTAAGATATTTGTGTTTTTAACAATGTATTTTCAGCTCCGGTTCCAGGGAATGTTTGCCATCAAAATTGAACTAGAACATAGTGCCTTCAGTTTTCAATGGTATTCTGTCTCAAGAAGTTGAACTATTTCAAATTCCTGCCATTCAAATTACTACCATTTAATCTGATTTCAGTGGAATCACAGCCTAGACTCACAAAGGGTTTTTTGTTTTGTTTGTTTGCAATTTGAAGTAGTAATATGACCAATGTTGAAACTTTTAATAGCTTAATAATCAGTATATACTTAAATGTTAATTATCATATAACACAATACAAAAGAGAAGGGAGGAAAGTGGGGATAAGATGGAAGGAAAATTTTTTTCAAGAGGAGATAAATAAAGGAAAGAAAATTTTGTATACTTTAGGAGGCTGAATTTAAGGAAGCTTTCAGTCTAGGTAAAAGTACAAGATGGCAAGTGCATATTTAGTTGGTTTCCTTGCAAAGCTTGGGGTAATGTACAACGTGTGAATTCATCTCCTAAGACCCAGTTTTAAAATCAGGTTAAAATGAAAAGGTTTAAAGTTTTTGTTTTCACAATCACTACTACTTGATTCAGGTTAATGCCTAGTCACCAAAAGTTAGTCATGGGGTCATCACAGAAAGTTTTAAAGTCATTTGTGGGATTCACTTCTAATTCCCAGCAGAATAGAACAGAAAAAAAAAAAACCAAAAAACCAAAACTCTTTAAGGTCTTCTGTAGTTGGTCCTTGAATTCTGGAAGAATTCATAAAATGAATTGCCTCTACTTTCACTATAATAGAAGTCATCTTGCCACAGTTATATATGGTTCAAATAATGTGAAGCATTGAATGGACCACACTCTCCAAGGTAAGATGTAAAACAACCAGACTCTTTTAAAATAGAGAACATCTTTTAGAGAGGAATGTGTAGACTTTATGACAGATTTGACACCAGAAGTGACATGCATGAAAGGAAAATAAATTCACTACGATTAAAACTTCTATTCTACTTTGCCCTAGTGGTGCTGCCTTGTAGGCCCCAGTGTATGAGGAGGCTCTTGGCCCTCATATGACTGCTGAACTGGGGTGGGGGACTGTTAGGTAGGGACACTCCACTCCAGAGGAGTGGGATGGAAGGGTTAGGGGGTAGAGGGTGGGAGGGCGGGACTGGGAGGGGTGGAAAGAGGGTACTGTGATGGAGATGTAGCCTTAAGTGATAAATAAACATGAAAAAAAGTTCTGTTCTGTAAAGTATGTTTAAAAGAAAAGAAAACCAAATTATAAGCTGAAGAAAATGTTTATAAAATATATATCTAAGGTAATTAGAATAAGAGAATAAAAAAAGCTCAACAGTAAAAACAACAAAAAATAGAAATTTGTGAAAAAAAAATGAGGCATTTTACCAAAGATGTTATATGGCTACAAATACATATTAAATGACAGGGACTCTTTTTCTTTAGTAAGCACACATGAGGATGACTGTGATATATCTTACATTCCTATCAAAATGTGGTAAATAAAAAAATCCTGTAACCATACTAAATGCTGGCAAGTCTGCATCCTTCATACACTGCTGAGAGGGCTGTACAGAAAACTATGTGGTGTGTTGTTTTTGTGAACAAATATGCAGCTGTCATATGTATCAACGATTGTACTGCTCAGTGTTTGTTCTAGAAATACTACAACCTAGGTTCATATAACACATCAATACTCAGGGATTTATAACCTCAGATTTAGAGTAACTGTGGTAAGCTTCTTCAGGGGAAAGGTAACCTGTGGTTCAGTCATGTATGAAATACCATTCAGCAAATAAAAAAAGATGGTGGATAAATGCTTTAGATAGGTACTGAGTGAGAACCTGGCCTTACAAGTTTATACAGTATGTGCATATAATATCCCTATGGTGGCAAATGATGCAAATTGAGAACAGATTAGTATTACTAGAGCAGTGGAGACTGAAGTGGGAAGAAGGGGCATATAAATGTAAAGATGGCAGCACGAGGAATCTTCATGTGATGGAAATGCTGTGCATCTTCAGTGTCAGTACAAGAATATGCATCTGCACTGCATCTGTACACACACACAAACAGATGCACACACACACACAAACACACACACACAGACATACACACACAGACATGCACACACACACACAAACACACACAGACACAGACACACACACGGTGAGTAAATTGGTCTGGATGACATCAGTGAAGTATCTATGTCAGTATCCTGGTTACTATTGTATTATAGTTCTAAAAGAGATTATCATTAGGGGAGACTAGATAAAGGATGCAAATCCCTGTACTCCATACAACTGTGTGTGAACCTATAAGATTCTCAAAATCAAAAGCTTAAATAAGCTTTTGGACTTCACAAAACTGCAGTTCCCATGCAGTCCAGACCACTAATGTGAGACCTGAGGTAAGGCACTTTGAACTTAAAATTGGTTTCTCATTCCATGAGGGTAATGAAACATCCTACCATCAAGTCCAGTGTCTGCCCCAAAGTGACCATGTTGATACACCAGCCCATTTGTTAAAAGATTTGGAAGAATTTTGGGAATCGCTTCAGGGATAAAAATGGGCCTGCCTTGATTTCAGCTAAGAAGTTCTGAGTTAACTCACTTGGGGCAGCGTCTCGATGAAGGGGTGGATGTTGGCCTCCTTGGCGGCCTTCACGATCTCATCCTGGGATACGACCCGACTGTTGTCTCCGTAGGCGATGTTCTCGGCGATGCTGCAGTCAAACAGGATGGGCTCCTGGGACACAATGCCCAGGTGAGCTCGGAGCCACTGGATGTTGAGTTTCTTTGCTTCTTGACCATCTAGGAGCTGAAAAACAGAAATCCACAAACTATTAGAGTTTTAAAAAATAAAGGGAACCATCCAAATAACAAACGGCTGAATTGTGCAAAGGTCCATTGAAGTGTGTACCAGCAGCTGTGAAATGCCAAATCTCATGTCTAATGTCAACATGCTGAATGAAGAACAGCATGAGAGTGACTTTTATGACTCTTAAGACTCTTAGACTCTTTCTTGCTGTGGTCTAGATGGTGAAATGAAACACATTTGGCTTTCAATATGTCTTTTGTCTCTACCTGCCCTCCATCAAGCATATGTGCCATCTGCCTTTAGGAAGTCTGCCTCAAAATGTGACTCTCAGATCTGCTGTCCCTAGAATGACCTCACTCCTTCAACTTGACTCTCCTTGCTCCCCTAGGCATACCAAGAACAAAAAGGAGATTGATAATAGAGCCCTAGGTTCTGGAAGATGGTTGCTGTTCCTTTATTCTGTGAAAGCCACCAGCTTTAAACTCCCCCCACATTTTAATGTATGTATGTGTGCACGTATGTATATACATGACCATGTGTGTATACATGCATATGCTTGCACATGCATCTTCTAAAACTTGATGCTGGGTGTCTTCCTCAGTCATTTCTCACTGCACCTGGAGCTCACCAATTTGGCTAAATAAGCTGGCCAGTGAGTGCCAGATATCTGCTTGTCTCTGGCTCCCTAGTATGGGATTACAGACAAACACCTCTATGCCAGACTATTTAAATTTGTTTTTTTATTAAAAGTGTTTTGCATACAATATATTTTTTCATCTTCTTTTCCTTCCTGAACTCCTCCCAGTCACCCAACTTCATATGCACTGAACTGCATGATATCTCTCTCTCTCAAAAAACAAGCAAGCAAGGAAAAATGAAAACCAAAAAACCCAGTAAGACAAAAACAAAACAAAACGTGAAAATATGACAAAATAAAAAATATGGGGTCTGTTTTGTGTTGGCCAAGTACTTCCGGGCATGATGTAGGTTCTAGAGATTGAGCGTAGGTCCTCATGTTTGCACAGCAAGTGCTTTGTGAACAGAGCCATCCCTCTAGTCCCAATGTCTACATGTGGACTATATCAGTTAGATACAGATCTTCACTCCAGAAAGACAGCTAGATGCCATAAATCCATGACAAAAGCCAAATGTGAATGAGGTGAAATTTGAGGGTCAATGTCATAGAGCCCAGAGTTCAAGGTTAGAGAAATTAGGCAAAGCAGAAGATACTGACTGGGACAAGAATTAAGTAGGCACATGCCTATTCTGAGAGCCTATGTTGAACTCAGAAAGTCTATGGTTGACTTTGGGTTAACTCTTCACTCTTTGAGAGGTACTACTCTTCAACTTCCCCCTCGTCTCTTTTCTCACAACAGAGGATAAGAATTTAGTGGGAAGCAAAGAAGAAATCAGCGAAAAGTGAAGAGTTTTAGAGAGCCTTTAGAGGATGAGTTCTGCTGGTAGT
>CAJQZJ010037464.1:1148074-1160034 GCA_907164525.1 Lophiomys imhausi
CCTTCACCCAACCATTAGTGTGATCATATAAAATCCAACCTTGAATCAATTTACTAGGAAAGTGTGCTCACCAATGTTCCTGCCATGGGGTCGTAGAACCGCTCGAGCAGCTGGACCACGGTGCTCTTCCCGCAGCCACTGCTGCCCACCAGGGCCAGGGTCTGGCCCTTCTTCACCTCGAGGCTCAGCCCCTGAAGCACTGGCACGTTGGCCCGGGTGGGATAGTTGAACACGACTCCATTAAACTTCACACTTCCTTCAAACTTATCCTAAAATTGTTTTGCAATATTTTTTTTTTATTAAATTGACCTCACAATCATTGGATAAAAGCATTATTTCAAGGAAAACGTACAAAAACAATAACATGAAATGCCTGTTTGGTAGAGTGCTGGTACCAGCTTACACTGGGAACAAGTTCATTACAATAGAAAGTGAAGATGTGAGTGTAGGCTAGCTCAAGGGTTGCTACAAAGACAGGCTATTGAAAGTCAACTTCTGAGCTGTGTAAATAGTGAGCCAAGGGGTCCAAGGCTTATGACAAGCTGCAGCCCTGTCTGAAGCTAACTGCATTGTTGTGACTAAATTATATGCATAGACCTTTATATAGAAATGACTAAGCTATTATCAGAATTATTTTGTTTTTTTGTTTTTGTTTTTCTTTTGTAAAGTTATGTTAAAGTTTTTAGATGTCAAAAGTGTTGGTGAGAGACTAGCCATATAAATATCACAACTAAGTTGAGTACATGATACATCATGTCATTGTGATCTAACAGAAAGAAAGTCTTTAGAACTGAGCTCAGTCATCTAGCTGGAGAACACTTACAGGACACAGCCCTTCTTTACTGTAGCTGTCAATCAGAGGCTGTCTTTCAAACAGGCTGAATAAGTGTGCGGCAGACAGCTTGGCTTTTGCATAGTCTGGAGCAAATGAACTGGCGTGCCCTAGAGCCACTGCACCAAACACAATTGCTGAAAACACCCTGGATGGAAGTAAAGGGGTTCAAATTAGCTCCATGGTATTCAAAGTCCAAAGGCAAACTGTAAATAATGTTAATATATTTCTCCTTCAATTATCATTTCTCCAAGCCCACATACATTTCTGTGACATTCCAGTAACAACAGAAATTTAGAAGGTGATAACACCCACTGTCTCAGTGTGTTTTTTCTCTGTTCATCTTCTGGCAGTAGAAGCTCTGGTTCTGAGAGTTAATGTGACCTTCCAAAGATTTTTCACTTTCCTGAAGTGGCTTATAATTGAATTGCCCTTTTTTAAGACTGAAAAAAAATTGGAGCCCAAAGTACCTAAAGGGGCTCAACAAATGGAAGACTGAGTGATAATTAGTTTAGAGCACTGCATTCCAGTTTGTGGTTTTAACAGTCCTGTACCATATGTGATAATAAATACTGTAGTAAATAACTTTTATTAGATATATATTTACAAACTATTTCATCTAACACATACAGAGTATACATTCTTAGAAGTTCATGGAGCTCACTCCAAAATAGACCACTCTTAAATCAAAAGAATTGAAATCTTAGGAGATGCCAACAACAAAAGACATTTTAGAAATTTTGTAAGTGCCTGGAGACTGAGCAAATACTTTTAAATGAACAGTAGGTTGATGAAGTCAGTATAAAAATAGCAAATCCTGAAACAAATGCAATTGTAAACACATCCTATAAAACTTGTGGGCTGTAGAAAACTAATACCAGGAAGAAACTATATAGCAGCAAGTGCCAACATCAAAAGAAGAAAAGTTTCAAATAAAAAACATAAAAAATGCATCCCAAGACCTTGAGGAAGCAAGGATAAGGATCTAGGGCATGGCTCAGTGAAAAAACCATGTGCCATGCAAGCTGAAGGAGAGAACAAGACTCCCAAAGTATTCCCTGACCTTCATAGAGTCCACATGGTGTGGCAAGTACATTCTCTCTCTCTCTCTCTCTCTCTCTCTCTCTCTCTCTCTCTCTCTCTCCCCTCTCTCCTCTCTCCTCCCCCTCTTTCCTCTCTTTCTCATACACACACACACACACACACACACACACACACACACACACTAATTAAAAAACAAATTAAGAGCTGGAGAGATGGCTCAGTGGTTAAGAGCACTGTCTGCTCTTCCAGAGGTCCTGAGTTCAATTCCCAGCAACCATATGGTGGCTCACAACCATCGATACTGGAATGTGATGCTCTCTTCTGGCATGTAGGGGTACATGCAGATTGAGCTCTCATATATGTAAAATGAACAAATAAATCTTTAAAAAAACAAATTAAATTGAAAAGGAAAAGCATGAAAAAAACAAAACAAAAATTAGAAAATCAGAGCAAAATAGACAAGAAACAAAATCAGTACAAAAGGAATAAAAAAGTTGGTCCTTCTCTGAACTAGGTTACCCAGAAAAAAAAAAATAGAAGACCTACATAAATAAAATCAGATGAAAAACTACAACTGGCCAGTGGTGGTGGCTCACACCTTTAATCCCAACACACAAGAGGCAAGCGAATCTCTGTGAGTTCAAGGCCAACCTGGTCTGCAGAGAGAGTTCCAGAATAGCCAGGGCTACACAGAGAAACCCTGTTTCAAAAAACCAAAAAAGAAAAGAACAACAACAAAAACCTACAAACCAATCTCGTTTTCAATAGTTACAAGAATAAATAAGTAAATAACATTGGAATAAACTTGAGCAGAGAATGGAAAGCCATTGTAATAAAAAACACTGATTTTAGAAATTGAAGAGAATAAGAACAAGAAAATTCTTCCATGTTAATGGATTAGAAGTATGTTGTGTGATGTTAATATCACCCAAAACAATCTACAGATTTAATATTTGGTCTCCACCAAAATATTAATGACATTATTCACAGAACTATTAAAAAAATCTTTAAACTCTTATGGAACCACACACAGAAAATAGAATACAATCTTGAGCAAAAGGAATAAAGCTAGAGAAATCATAATACTTGGTTCTGAGACAAAGTGCAGAGAGAGCCACAGTAATTAGGTCCACATTGTATTGGCATAAAAACACACACACAAACCAAGAGAATACAACAGACATCCCAGAAATAAATCCAAGCATCTATATCCAGTGGCTTTTCAAATTAAGCACCAACAACAGACAGTCTATGGCAAGCCCTATAATAAATAATGCAGACAGCACTAGGTATCCACATATGTAAGACAAATGCTTGAGCCCTGTCTCTCACTCAGTTAGAGGAAAGAGTAGATTTGCCAGACTTTAGTCAAATGTTCCCATCCCGTTGTCAAGAGCATGCTTTGGTTATAGAAATGTAACAAGCTTTTTAACCTAACCCTGTCTTCAACAACTTCCTAGTTACATTCATATAACTTCCTCTGCTTACATTCTGTCCTGAAGGGGTTCACATACACAACCAACCTCCTGCTTTGCAGTCAGTCTCACAAACTTGATGAACTATAGACCACTGGGATGAAGAAACTCTGCTTGGTGTTGTGACAGGATCAGATTTCTGTGCCCATCAGGGTGATGGTTCCAAGAAACTGAACTCCTTGATCTCATCTTTGGACTGCTGTTTTTTGTTTTGTTTTGTTTTGTTTTTTCCTATGCCACACTTTTGCATAAGCCTATCAAAACCCTGTTACAGGATTAGATTAACATAATCTTAACATTTTCAAAGCTACTTACAAAATGACATCTCTGAAGCGCATATATCCATTCACAATCAGGTAAGCACCAAATCGAAAACAGCCAGCATAGGAAAAATACATAAATGCTTGTGAGATGCTAAAAGTAATGCCATAGACATGTGCCTTACGCACTGAATTCCTGAAAAATAAATTCATTTATTTAGAATTAATTTTCATAGACATTATTCAGCTTCTCTTACTCCCTGTCTATCTGAAAGAGCACAGCTTAGCCTGGTCAACCTGTGCTAAACTCCTGCCTTAAAAGATAATAGGTTAGGTAGGTAATTCAGTGGATTTCTGACATACACAATGAAATAGTCTCTGTAATGAAAAGTTGTTTTGAGAAGTAAATGCAGTAAACAACAGGAATACCCATCATAGTTCCTAGCACATGGTGGATGTTCAAATGATAATTGCTAGTGTACATTATTTAATAATTCACATATTCAAACCACAGTATGTTATAATTGTGTCAAAAAATACCTAGGATGACAATGTTGGAAACAACATTGAAATGATCTGAAAACAATATATTCACATATTGTTATCATAGGTCCTGAAACAACATATATTCACGTGTTAAAACTTACTTCAGCTTCACAAAAGCTGGAGAGTTGATGTTTCTATAAATACACTTCCAAGTTTTCAAGCTAAATCTTGCTAACCCCATACACATTTTGTTTTACATTATCTCTAATTAGAACTTTTGCTATACTTTATTAGATTTCTAAATCCACCCTCAGTAATTTCCTTACTCTCAAAACAGGAGATAATTTGTCAAAGGAAATTCACTGTATCACTGATTTGGGTAGTATCATGGTGGGTATGCTTGTGTATACTTGCACACTGTGACCATGGTATTATGTTTATTTGGGCATTAACTTAAGTACTGTGACAGTGTTGTTATGCTTAACATTATGAAACCATTTTCAGTATTTAAATTATCAAATTAGTAATTTTTTTCAGCTTTTCATTCTTTGAAGTTCAAAGTTCAAGGTAAAGAGGAAACAGTGCACACTTAAATCAGTCTGCATACTAAAGAAAACAAAGGTTTGCATATCTCCTTCAGAGAATGCTCATCTTGAGCTATCAACAGGGTTACATCCCAATGACAGAGTTTGTCATGCAATTCTCGATAACTCTCAGCCCTCAGAGACCTAATCTTCCTATGTTCACATGATAAATCAAGTCCTGGGACTTGATGAGGTAATTATCAGAGAAAGGTCATTATCATTGTTCAGAGGAGGAAGTCCTCATGCTTTTAGGGAACAGTCCTGGGAAAGCAATAGCTATGTACCAATCATGTTTATTACCTGTAAGGTCCGTGCAACTTTTCAACATACATTGACTCAAAATTTCTTTCTTGCGTCAAGGATACGACAGTCCGAATATTTTCTATTGCCTCTGTTGCGATCTATAACAGAAAGATTTTCATTAGAAATGGTACTTTTATTTCTGAAATGAACAGTATTTGTCAGATGTACACTGAGTGTTAAGTCAATGTGTCTTAGATTCCTTCAAATAAAATCAAAAGGCAGAATATGTTCTTTAAGATGAGGTCTCTAACAAAACCAGCCTTGGGGTTGTGCGCAGTAGAATAGTTAACTCTTTGGGTGCTTATGGAGGCTGACAACTGAGGGCCAGAATGAAACATATAGCCCTACTCCCAGGCAGTCACATGGCTGACTTCAATCACAGTCCTTTAGTAACCTTGCTTTCTTCCTAGGGTAGAGTCTAGAAGACACGACTAAGCAATGGTTTCTAGGAGTTCATTGGAAATGATGGTCATTTTCACCTTGGGCATACCCCTTCTTAAACAAGCTGTCTATCCACAAGCAGGAAGGAGACTCCAACTGGAAATAATACAACCCTGTTTTATATTCCTGTATATTTAAATGAAGGAAACATGCTTGATCCTAATTAATCAGACTTGGTTTCCTGGAGCTGAGGGAAGTATCTTTTGAAAGACCCTGTGTATTCAGAGGGAGAGCCAGTCTTTGGAGAGCAGATATGAATGCAGATGGTTGAGGAGTGAATATGTGCAGAGAGACTCAGAGAGAATACAGCCTGTGGGCCTAAGAGACAGAAACATATGTACAGAGAGACTCAGAGACATTACAGCCTGTGGGCCTAAGAGACAGAGACATATGTACAGAGAGACTCAGAGACAATACAGCCGGTGGGCCTAAGAGGCAGCCAGCATACTATTGCCTGTGCATGAAATGCATCCTTTATATCAAACCATTCTAACCCAAGCCAACCAGAAGGTTTGTTGTTTAGTTTTTAATTCTTATAGACCAACTGCCCTATGATTAGCTACTGAGTCTAAATCACATCAACATTAGGAGTTATCAATTCTTAAATTCTATGTTTTAGTTTCATCTGCTTTAACATTTGTATTTCAATCTCCCATTGTAAGTAGGTGAAAGATATTTTTTACCTCAGGGTAAAAAATCATATCTTTAAAAAAAAATCTGACAGATAGCAGAAGCAGCCAAAATGTTACCACATTGAAGGACACAACTTCCTTTAGCCTCAGGACAACCCTGTGAGGTAGTATCACTCCTGTTTTCACAGATGCAGTAAGGGCAGAGGTGGTTTCCCACAGGTGTGAAACCTCAGAATTAACTCAGAGCATGAGGGCTGCCAGATCACCAGTTGCCAAGTCTGCTCTCAGCCAAGTGTGCTGTACTGCTCTGTCTATTTTGAAACTTTGCACAAGGGGATCCAGTTGTAAACAAGCTTGCAATCAGGCCTTGATTTTCTGGCCATGGATTGATTAACTTTGTGGTCTAGCTCTGATATCGCAGGTTCCTAGGCTTTGTAAATGGGATCTAGTGAAGATGCTCATGGTATAGATTTGCTGTTTGGGTTACACGGAACAGGCTGGTGGAACTAATTAGTAGACTGTGCATAAATTAATGTTATATTCAGAGGATTGTACTACAAGTATAAATATGACTTATGGCTATAATCTTATTTTTCCTTCCTCTCGATACTGCACAGCTACAAATACCCTTATTAACAAGCTCTCTTTGGAAAATTGAACTGAGACTATCACAGTTCCTGATATATTTTATTCATTAATAAAAATCTGTGCCCAAGTGAAAGAGCATTTCCTTTTGAACAAGGGATGGAGAGGAGATCACCCAGGTTCCTATTACCTTCTTTGAGCCTAATCTCACTACGCTGTTCCATGAGGCTGGAACTCAATGTAGACCCCATTGGTCTTACAACTGGCAACAATCTTCCTTCTTCTGCCTTCAAAGTACCAGGATCATGAGCCACCACACCACACCAGAAACTTCATTCTAACCCTGATTCTCTCAGTCAATCAACAGTTGGTGGAAAAAATGTAACTGCACCATGACTGAATTGTTGGAGAATTAAATATTTGTAATCCCTCATATTTTTTAAACCTAGCATTAGCTGCATCATAAGCCATTCATCCTTTGATCTCCAAGATGACAGCTTTAGGAAGTTTATAAGAAACCTGGACATCATGCATAGCATCTCATTTCACCAAGGCAGAAAGGCCATTAGATCCTGTAGAGTTTTCTCCAGCATCACATGATATGAACAGAAGGCCAAGATTAAGAACTGAAAGTTTTTGAGTGTTCAAAACACTACTCAATTGTCACTGCCTTACTTCTGTCAAAATTTTGATAATTTCACTGCTATCAAAATATTAACTCTCCCAGTAGAGTCATGATGACTATGTTGGGTAGATTCAAAATGTTTTTATTTGTGTAATTTGTCTAAGGAAATTTTATTTTTGCTCTGCAATTTTAAGGAATGAGGAAGGACTACAAGATGGGAGAGGGAGCATAGCTATTGTTTTCAGTGGGCTTCATTGTTGTTGCCATTGTTTTTTAGATTATGGCACAAAGAGTGAGCTGTGGAACCCAGAATGAAGACAATGGTACCCTACAGTACGTAAAGACAGTACATAAGAGAATGTTCAGCAACTGGAAATACTCAAGAATGATGGCTAGGACCAATAACACCCACGTTTCAAGGGAAACCCTGATTCCAGGGAAGATCATTCAAAAATGACCAGTGTTCTGACTGAAGCTCAGGAACACTAACCACATGGAGTGCCAGCTGTAGCCACCTACAGGAGGAAGTGTCAGATGAACTAACCCAGACTCAGAAGGACACATATGGCATCTATTCACTTATAGTAGGATTTTAGCTATATAGTAGAAGGTATCGATACTACAACTAACACACCAAAGGGAACTTGGACATAGACTTCTTATTTTTAATTTTTATTCCTTATTTATTTTTTATATATTAGTTATATTTTTTCTGTTTTTTAGTCTTTTTTTTTATCTATTGTATGCTTATTGGTTTGTTTGTTTAGTAGTTCTCTCTCCCGGGCAACGAGACACTTTTCACTGATGGTACTGCTTCATAGATCCCCAATGAATGAAGAGGCTCTTGGCCCTCATACGACCTCTCAACTGAGATGAGGGACTGTTATATAAGGACACCCCACCCCAGAGAAATGGGAAGGGTTAGGAGGTAAAGAAAAAAAAGAAATGTGATGTTTCGGCCTTTTACTACTAATTATCATAAACTGTTTAGGATAATTAAGAAATGCAAACTAATGATTATGCAAGCTGGTCATTCAGTTAGGTACTATGACAGCCTATTATAGTTACTTTCTAAGCAAATCAGAAATAAACCGGCAAGAGACAAGCAACATCTGCTTACCCTAATATAAGAGATAGATAGGGCCTCTTCAAAAACCTCAAGAGATTTGCAGAATATGGCATTCAAAGATGTTTTCGTAACTTTAGAATTTTTTTATATCAAGACATATCAACTCCTGACAGCACCCCCTATTCTCCTCCAAGTAGAAGATGAGCATCGAAGAATCTCCAGTGGGAGATGATTGAATTAGTCGCAAGCCTATCTCTTGGTAGGAAAAGCCCTTTACCCCAACTGTAGACAGAATGCTGTCCGAAAAGGACAAAACCTGGAAGCAGGTAAGTCGACAGCCTAGCTCTGCCAAGACAGGGTAGGTAAGTCCTTCATAACCCCTGCTCTACAATCAATGTCTGTCAGAGAAACGGGGCCAAATGACTGAAGATCGATGCTGTAATGTATGGAGAGAAAATGGGAACTGTCCAGGCAGCCACAGGTATGTCATTTCTTAGTTTGGGAAGCTGCAGGCCCTGTACTTCCTATAAAATCAGATATATTTATCCCTCTCAGGTCTCTGAGGTGGTTGAAGAACAGATAGCTAGAGTCTCATAATTTAATTTTGAGTTGTTTAGGAGTCAAGAGAGTGTTATAGATCTAAGAAGATATTTTTAAAATTGTGTTGCAAGTTAGTATGAATGTTGAGTCAGATATAGACCTTTAAACTCAAGGAGATGTTTAGATAGTAGAATGTTAAAGTCAGGTACCAAATACATATGGACTGGACATTGGGAATGTACGTTAAGCCATATAACCCTCATAACTGTGGCCTAATTACCTCTGTTGTACTGTATTGTATTTGTTATTATAAGAGAAAGAGCCATTTGTTGGACTGAAAGGGGAAACTGTGGGGGAAATAAGATATACCTTAAACTTAAAAGAAAAAAAAAAGGGAAGAGGATGGGGCGTTGAGGGTGGGAGGGTGGGACTGGAAGGGGAATAGGGAGGGGACTGCGATTGAGATGTAACTTCAAGAAATAAAAAATAAAGGAAAAAAATTTAAAAAAATGAGTATACAATGGCAGTAGGTTTAAAGAGACGGTATGGGGAATAGGGAATAGGCTCCTCTTTTCTGTAGCAAAGGGGAGAGGTGATGGGAGAAGGGGACAAGAGGACAGTACCCAGAAGAGGAGAAGGAGGAGGCTACAATTGGGATGTAAAATGAATAAAAATTTAAATTTAAAAAATAAACGAAGAGTAACTAGTACAACAGCTGTCCCTAAGCTTCATAGGCTTTTACAGAAATGAATCTTAGTTCTTGTTTATTGTAAAGTTTTAAAGTACACTTTTGTTCTCCCTCTTTTTGTTCCTTTTCTGGAGATGTAAATTATATTCAATTAAAGTGAATTAAAAACAAACAAACAAACAAAAAAAAGAAACGGTTTAGTGGAAACAGGCCGCACTGCATCCCTAGTCTCCGTTTTGCTTTTTGTTTGTTGTTGTTTGCTTGCATGTTTTATTTTGTGATGATATTGTCATTATGTAACCCAGAATGCCCTTGAAGTAATGGAAAATCTCTTGCCTCTAACTCTTTTTTTTTCTGACTCATCTCTCCATCCCCAAGACTTGTTTCTTTCTTTCTTCTTTTTTTTTATTTTTTATTTCTTCAAGTTACATCTCAATGGCAATCCCCTCCCTACTCCCCCCCTCCAGTCCCACCCTCCCACCCTCAACCCCCCATCGTCTTCCCTTTTTTTTAAGTTTAAGGTATATCTTATTTCCCCCAACAGCTCCCCCTTTCAGTCCAACCAATGGCTCTTTCTCTTATAATAATAGATACAATACAAAACAACAGAGGTAATTAGGCCACAGTTATGAGGGTTATATGGCTTAGCGTACATTCCCAATGTCCAGTCCATATGTATTTGGCACCTGGCAGAAAAAGCATTTGACAAAATCCAACACTCCATCATGCTAAAAGTTCTGGAGAGAATGGGCATACAAGGACCGTACCTAGAAATAATAAAGGCAATATACAGCAGGCCAGTGGCCAACATCAAATTAAATGAAGAGAAACTTGAAGCATTTCCTCTAAACTCAGGGACAAGACAAGGATGTCCACTTTCACCATATATCTTCAATATAGTACTAGAAGTTCTTGCTAGAGCAATAAGCCTCTAACTCTTGAGTGATGAGCGTACAAGCATGTGCCACCACAACCAGCTTTAATCTTAACTCTTTCATGTCAGCCACACATATGTAGATGGTCACTTAACACTAAAGTCTATCTCTTCTTAAGGTGGAGACACTGCCTCCCTCCACCTGCCAGCTGTGATGACAGCATTTGTAGTGATGCTTGTGAGAGAATTAACTTCAAGGCTGGTTCTGTCAGAACCACCAGTTTATACTAACCATCTGCTTTACCTCCTAATTTTTCATGAAAGGATGACATTTACATCCACAAGAACAGGTATGTCCATGAACACAATCTGTGCCTTACCATTTGAATGTGTATGCATTGCAAATCAAATGTTTATGTGTAGATTCAGACATACTTCAATACCTGTTGAGAGCATAGGATGAGAGCTTTGGCTCAGACTCACTTCCTCTCCACATCTCTACATTTGCAAAAATGAAGGGTCTGGCTCAGCAGGTCAGAGATCTTGCTCAGAAAGCACAAGGGCCTCAGTTCAGATATGCAGCATCCACATAAGAAGCCTGTCATTCCGGTGTTTGGGAGTAAAGGCAAGAAGATCCTGGGAATTTGCTGGCCAACCCCTCTAAGCAAAACAGTGAGACTGAGGTTCAGTGAGGGATCATCTATTAAGGAATAGGCAGAAAGTAATGGAAGACCACACTCAGTGTGCTTCTGTGGTCTTATACTCTTGGCACAACTACACATAAATGAGGTGTCATTATCATCTTCCTCATGGAATGACTGTGAAGATATTAAGAATAAGTTCCGGGATATCCAAGATGGCGCCGACCATAGAGCAGTGCATCTGAGTAGTAGGTGAATGAGATTAGTCACTGTGGAGTGAATGTGAGGTCCCCTAGCCTACAGTGAAACACAGAGGGTGTCTGAATTCCCACAGCGAACATTGAGAGCGGTCACCAGGTAAAACAGCCCACGCAGTTCCCGGGAACACCACCCTGAGATCAGCCAGCTCCCTCACCAGTCTGGAGAGGAGCTCTGGCTAGAGATCTAGCCCAGGAGTGGATCCAGCCCATGGTTCCAGCCACAGACCATCGGCCCTGCCTGTCTGATATGCAGCCTACACTCGTACCTGTACACCCAAGAGGGAAAAACAGCCGCACCACAAGAGCAAAGGTAAATGAAATTATTTTTTCCAGAGTTTCCAACATGGCGGCACAGTGTGCACTGTAGCGGAGAGACAGAGACCTAACCCACTCACAGCAAAGCAATTAGGAGCCAAGACTGCCTGCAAACAGAGCCCGCCACAGTGTGTTCTCCACAAATACTGGGATGGGTGGGTCACTCACCCTAGCACCCAAGCATCTGAGGCAGTCAGCAACAGTCACACTGAGGCCGGCATCTGTTGTGGGTGGAGCTCCCTGCCTGCATAATCAGCCTAGCTGGGGAGCCAGAACGACTGAGTCAGTGAGAGGAGAACACAGACC
>CAJQZJ010037464.1:1180034-1230650 GCA_907164525.1 Lophiomys imhausi
AGTGATCCTATTTAAGGACAAGTGGATGAGCCCAGTGCGGTGCGTGCGTGCTAAGGGCCCCCGATACGAGAGAGCTCCGGGAGTCCTGCTGGAGAAAGTGCTGGTAGACCAATGGCCCAATTTCCCTGAGGCAGAAGGAAGCCGGTGAACAAAGAAAGCCTGAGCAAGACACCAAAAGACCAAGGACTGGACCCTGTGGCTCAGCTTTTGCCTAGAGGGGTTTGATCTGTCCGAACAGTGGCCTAGGGGAAACTGTGCCTGGCTTTAAGGACTGAGGCAGAGCAGCTGAGTTCCTGATTCAAAAGAAGTAAGTTGGCCTGCAGACGGCTGTAGTCTCCCACAGAACCAACTACCCTGACGAACCTGCATCTGAGAGATCCAGAAGAAGGACTGCTAAGTGTGTTAAAGAATCTACAACAAATACTGTGTTCCTGACAACTGAGGACCTGCCCCAGAGACTGTATCATTCTAAAAGGTTATGAAAGTAGTTGTTATGATTATCAATAGGTTTAGTGGATAGGTTAAAGGGGTTGTAGGAATTTATAGGATTAATAGTTAAGAATTGTTGGTGTTTGTTATAAGTGAATTTAGTATTAAATAAGTGTTAAATAATAACTTAAAAGTTTGGTTACAATTTACTTTCCAGTTGCTGCAATAAATGAGCCCAGCAAGAGCAACTGAAGGGGGAAAGAATGGCTTTAATTGGCTGGCAATTCCACATTATAATCCATCACAGCCAAAGCTTGAGGAAGCGGCTACAGTGCGTTCACGGTTAAACACAGAGCAGTAACACAATGATGCTTCTGAGTGTGGGGTCCGCTGCCCAGAGAATGGTTCCATCCACAGTTAAGATGGGTCTTCCCACATCTTTAATGAAATAAAGATAGTCCCCCCGCCCCGCTTCAGGCATGTGCCAGAGGCCCATCTCCTTGTGTGTCTAGATTCTGTTAAGGTGACAATTAACATTACCCATTATAATTACATATATTTTAAAGCAGTAAGTGATAAAGGGGCTTTGCATAAAACTGAGTTATAAAACTTTCTAACATTTCATTCTTTGGGGAAATTTGAAAATTTTCACTAATTATTTTTGTGTCAGGTTCTTTAAAAAACAATAACAGCTCAATGACATATGATCCAAACAATAAATCCATTTTTAAAAACCATCAGTGACTTTTCAGTGTGCTCAGGCATTCATGTCATTTTTTTCCCCTTTGGGGGATGTATATGTAATATGGGTAATATATTAATATATGTGTTTTATTTGATGTATTGCACATATTTATTGAGCTCAATGTGGTACTTTGTGTGTGTGTGTGTGGTGCAAATGTATATGTGAGAATGTGTGTGTGCCCAAGTGAACATGTGAGTAAAGCACGGGTAACAACTTCATATTTTGTTCCTCAGGTGCTGTGTACCTTTTGTTTGTTTGTTTGTTGTTTTTGTTTTTGGAAAGAAGGTTTCTTGTTGGCCTGGAGCTCAGCAAATAATATAGACGTGCTAACCACTATTCCTAGGGATCAGCCTGTCCTCCTCAGCATGCCATCATGTCTGGCTCTTTTTCTTACCTAAGAACAAACATAGGTTGTCATGCTTAGAAGATAAGCATGTGACCAGCTGAGCAACTGTCCCCAGCCACCAGTGCGCCTTTTCAACACATGTACATGCTCACCATGACTGATAAGGGTAGTTGGCATATTGGTCACCTCAAACATTATCATTTTTATTGGGAAGATTCAAAGTCCTCTCTCCTTGTGCAAGGGTTATAGCTCAGTGGTGGGATGTTTTCCTGGCATAAATAAGGTCCTGGTTTCAATTCTTACAACTGAAAAAGAAATGAGCTCTCCAAGCTATTTTGAAGTGCATAAGTCACTGTTATCAGTCATATTACCCTACTGTGCTCTAGAGCATTCCTCACCTGTGCTGATGCCTCTGTACCTGCCAATCATCTTCTCCCTTTCCCTCTCCACCACTCCCCAGTCTTTCTATTTTCTTCTTCTAAATAAACAACCACTCTGTTTTCTTCTTCTGAAAGAGCAACATCTTAGCTCATACATTTTAGTGCCAGATACTTGTTTCTTAAACGTATAGTTTAAGAAATGGCTCACAGTAGGTCTGCTAATCCATATGTAGGACTGATGCTCAGCAAGCTGGGACTTGTCAGAAAACTTAAGGAATTGATGTCATTTTAAAATTTGTGCTTGTGCTAGCAGTTTTTAAGTAGAAAACAAACACTGAAACAAGTTAAGTATTCATCCCTAGAGAAACTAAGTTATAAGTTAGTTTCTACAGAAAATAAGTTGTAAGAAACTTTCTTAGAACTGCTGCCGAGTAATTGAAATAATATTTCATGGTGTATATCTGGAATGTCATAGGGGGAAAATCTGAAATGCATGTGCATTAACTTATTACAATGTCAAAGAAATACATATAGTTTAAAATTTTATGAACTATAGTCATAGGAAAGTTTTATGTTACATATTCGGCAAGTTTGCTAAAAAATGATAGTGTATAATATGAAACAAACTAATAATTTTTTAGTGACTAGAGCAAGAAAAAATTTTAAAACAATTATTTACCTCCTAAAGCTATGGATGCTGCTATTTGCTTTACCAGGTTTGTCTGCAGAGCATTTATAAATTGTCCCTCTCCCACCACCACTGCAGATCTCTTTCTTCTTCCAATGGGATGACCCTGTAGTTTGGACACATTCCCCAGACAACCTGTAATTATTGCTCTAACGAATACATTAACTGTGATTTTTGCATTTGCCTTCCTTCCTCTGAGCCCTTTACTCCTTCCCAGGTTCTGAATTAAGACTTCAGTTTTACCTAATTTTAATACCTCATCCTAGTCATGATTTCCCTATAGGACATTTGCTGTAATCTATTTTAATAATTTAAAAGCTACCATATCAGCAACCCAGACAACAGTGAAAACCATCCTTGATGTGTCAATACCTGCAGGTTAACAAGTTTGAAGTAGACCCCTTCCTTCTTCATCAGCTCACTGTGGCTTCCTTGCTCCACGATGACTCCATCCTCAAACCCAGCAATGACATCTGCATTTCGAACTGTAGACAGTCTGTGAGCTATCACAATGGTGGTTCGGCCTTCTCTGGCCTAAGGAGGAAAAGGACAAATCTGTGGTACACAGGGATCATGAGGCTAACACACTGGCAATCAGCAGGCACAGTTAAGCCTTCGGTGGATGCTGCTTGCAGCGGATGAGAACCACACTCCATATTTCTCTGTGCTTTAAGCACAGTCACCATCCATTTATAAAAGACAAAAGTCATATTTGGGTTCTAGACCAGGCAGGTGGCTGACCCTTTATATATGAAGGCAGATTACTCTGGAAACCTATGTACACATTTTCACATATTTGTGAATATATGTATTTATATGTATTTCCACATGTATTCCAATGTGTCTTTTTACTGATTTAACAAAATTGATAAATCTAAAAAACTTAAAATTTATTATTTATTTATTATTTGTTATTATTCTAAAGCTTAAATTTTAGAATAAAGTATAATACACTAAAGAAAAGAACACTATGCCATTACTAAAAACTGCTGTAGAAAAATACTTAAAATTATAAATTTTTAAAATTAATTTCTTCATGTATTTTAGCATAGGTGCTTTCATTAAACAAAACCCACGTGCAAGAATGAAAAAAACTAAACAAGTCTGGAACTAGGGTCACTGCTCCATGATGGAAGCCAGTGAGGATCGTTGACCTCGTTTTGCAGATAATGCAATAGGCCAGGAGAAACCAATGAATTGCAAGAGATGACCTCATTTGCCATATGGGTTTTGTTTCTCAATCTAGATTCCCAAAGAACTGGCAAAGTTCTGCAAAACATTCAAACTTGCTGCCCACCCCCACCCTGGGTGTTTATCCTTCCCAGTGCCGACCTTATCCAGAGCGGCTTGCACCTCGGCTTCACTTTCTGTGTCCAGGGCTGAGGTGGCCTCGTCCAGCAGGAGGATCTTGGGGTTGCGGACCAGCGCACGAGCAATGGCGATTCTCTGCTTCTGTCCCCCACTCAATTGTGCTCCTCTCTCACCAACCAGGGTGTCAAACTTCTAAACAGAAAACCCAGAAAAGCTCTTGAAACGTATTCATTCAATCAATTTTATAGTGTGGGGGATCAAACACAGACAGAGCCTTGAGTACGCTAGGCAAGCCCTCTACCACTAAGGGTAGCCTTCTTAAAGTATTTTAAATATGAAAATGCAGAATTTTGTAAAAATACATAAAGACAAATGGAGCTTTGACTCCTGTAGTGCATCACAAATTATAATAAATGAACACTGAACTGTAATAATCACCAACACGTATCCTATACATTTATATGTCATTTACATACAGAATATAGTCTGTAACCCTTACCTGAATAATTTAAGGGAATTACCCAGCAAGGTTAAACAACATTGTAACTCAAACAATAGCTTAGCCTTTGAAGCAAGAACTCAGCCCCTCATGTTTTAATTCTGATTTTAAGGAAAGCTTTACCTGTGGTAATTTCATGATGAACTCATAAGCATTGGCTTCTTTGACAGCTTTCTTTATCTCATCCATGGTGACGTTCCCACGGCCATAGCGGATATTTTCAGCAATTGTGGTAGAAAATAGTACCGGCTCCTGACTCACCACTCCGATAATTTCCCTGAGACACCTGACATTAAAGTTCCGGATGTCCTGCCCATCAATGCTAATCTAAAAGAAAGAAAGATTTCGTAGTCACTATTTTAAATAACCCAATTTCTAAGGCACAAGGGCTCTTTACTAGTATTGAATTCATTCAGAAGTTGGAAATAACAATTAAACAGTAATATGCAGAAATAAAATAAAGCACCCATACTTTTTCCTCATATTTATATATATATAGCTTTTACAAGAATGGATTATTGATTGTCCATCATAAGATATTTTAAATATATACTTATTTGCTGTAGTGCTAAGAAAATGGCCCCAAGGCCTTCTATATACTCAGGGAAGTGTTCTCCCTCTGTATTACACCTCCAGTCCCAGTTATGTTTAGAATTACCACTGTTTTTAATTATCAATGTTAAATTTAACCTAAAATGTCTCCTTACCTAACTAGTCCACATATGTCTAGATGACACTTCCGTGTTTTATTTAATACAACATAATTTACTTCATCATTTCTTAACTTTTGGACATTTTGGGTTTTTTTTTTTCAAAATCATTATAAAAACAGAATTGTTAAGTTGAAAGGCAGGATTTATTTTCCTCCTTAATATCAACTATTTTACTGTAAATGACTGGTGTTTGCTAGATTTATTCCTTGATAAATAAAAGGTAAAAACATTACTCTTTATAAGTAATTTAATAATGGACAACATCAGCAGAAATAGATAATACATCTGCTTTATTATATCTTACTAGAACTGGGACCCAATTCTTTTTTCATAATTAATAGATATGAGGCAGCAGTTCATCTTTGTGAAGCTGAGCACTTTTTAATTGTTTGTTCTTTGACAATTTAATGCACACATACATACATACATACATACATACATACATACATACATACACACACATACACATGATGGGGTGGTGTTAAGCATTCTAAATGTTAATTAATTGGTCTTGCTTGCTGTCTCTGTTACTTACATTGTCTCTTATTGGTTAAATAAATGCTGAGGCCTGGAGATTGGGCAAAGATGGAGGTAGGCAGGACTAAGGTGCACGGGCTTCAGAGACAGAGAGCATCTTGGGAGCGAAGCCAGGAGCAGGAAGAAGGAGGGACACACGCCATAGGGTAGATTAAAGAAGATCATTCCACATGGCCTGGAACATCGGCATAGCATGGAGAATAGCACTCTGAAGGGACATATGTATATATGGGGTAATATTTGGGTAATAGAATTATGTATGAGCTAGCTTAGATGGGCTAGGATTGCACAGTTCAGGCCAAGGCTTGTTAAAATCCATCCAGTGACTGTGTGTATTCATTCATAATGGCAGGTTAAGGATTAACAGCCGCTGAAACAATTAATGATAATATAAATACTAGTTAAATCATTTAATTAGTCATTTTTTCTACATACACATACATATATAAATGATGCATTCTGTTTATTTTCACTCCCCATCTCCAAGATCTGTCAACTCTCTCTCCTCCTTACAAGTCCTTTCCCTAGTTATATCTTTTTGCTGTGTATTTTGACCCACTGAATTTAACCATAGCCATCTATGTGACTCTATGTTTGGAACTATTTTTAGAGCCCGGTGGGATCATAGGGTAGGGGCACATGCGTAAAGAAATGACTGTCCCTCTTCCAGAATCCACCATAGTCAATAATCTAAGCTGACTATTTCAAAAAATATTTTGTAAGTCTGTATTTATCCTCTCGTTTAAAAATAGTTTAAGAATTTTATACATTGTGTTTTGACACACCCTCCTTTTTGCCCCAGCTCTCCCCAGATCCACCTCCCCTTCCACACCTACCAACTGTGTCCTCATTTAAAATGCCCATGGAGTCCAACCTGTGTTGACTACATACACTTGGATGTGATCATCCACTGTAGTGTGGAAGACCTACCAGGGCCCATAAAGAAAAAACAACTCTCTGTATTTATTCTCAAATCACTTGCTTGTTCATATCCTATAATAAGCAGGGTTGCCTTCATAGATTCACATTAATTTCTTAAATACTAAACTGTTAAGTGGTGTAGGAGGGCCCAGCACACTGTGGGTAGTTCCATTCCCTGAGAAGGTGATCCTGGGCTATAGAATGTGGCTGAGCATGATCCAGAGAGAGCCAGCAAGCAAGCTTCCTCCATGACTTCTGTTCCAAGGTCCTGCCTGAGTTTCTGGACCATCTCAGTGATGGGCTGTAAACTGTAAGTATAAGTCAAATGAACCCTTCCTCCCCTAAGTGGCTTTTGTTTATGGTGTTGGTCAAGATAACCGGAAGAAGGCTAAGACCCTTTGGAAAGTGGTGCTTAACAGTTGTTCACTAACATTTTAATATCAGGAAACTCAGTCCTTAAATTGGGGCAACTGAAGAAGAATGCAAACTGTCAGTAAGAGTCATTAAGTAAGGATTGCAACAATTCTGATCATTGGTTTTTATATAAGAGAATCTTCTTCTTAGGAAATAACAGTCTTAAGTATATGTATGCTTATAATAGATACACAGAAAGGTAGAATAAAGCAAGTGGGTCAAAATAAAAAAAATAATTAGTAGATCTAGGTGAAGGGTATGTGTGTTCTCTGTAAAAACGGATACTCTGGCCTATTCTCGCCCTCTGTGTTCCTTTAAGAGATGCTATGCCGCTCTTTCTTTTAGATGTCCCAAACCTAAAGAAAACAACCAATTTGCTGGATTTAATTGCTGTTTTTAAGATATGTGTGGCCCCTATTACCAGGCTTTCATGAATAACTATGTGGAATTTGTTTGGTCAAATCAAACCCACTGGGGAGGGGGGCGGCAATCTTCTCGGTCTTTGGATGATAAAAGAGCCCTGTCCAGCTCCTACTGTTTTCAGGGCTTCTATGGAAGGTATTTGCCCCCCACCCCGCCCAAAAATACATGCTTCATCCAGATGCTCTGCAACATTGTATGCTTTTTTGCCAAAATCAGACTCACATACAGATTTGTGTTAGGAAGACAATTTCCAAGGGCATTTTTGCCCAGCATCCTGTGTTGGGGAACTGGGTTCTTCCCACTTACCGTACCCTCTGTGGGGTCGTAGAGCCTCTGCATGAGCTGCACTGTGGTGCTTTTCCCGCAGCCACTGTTGCCGACCAGGGCCACCGTCTGTCCGCTCTTCACCTTCAGGCTGAGGCCCTTCAGGATCTGGAAGGGAAATTGAGGAAGAATACACTTCACAACAAAGCTCCAAGAAAGGAATAATTCAATTCTATTAAGAATTTGGGGGAAAAGTATCAATTAAGAGTTTCAGTCCAATAGAACACAATACATAAAGATGGATGGAATGAGACTTCATTGAGATGGTTAGAGACCGACTTAACCTAGGAATCGAATATTGTTGACAGTACCTTGATATTAGCCCGAGATGGATAGGAAAAGTGAACATCACTGAACTCCAAATTTCCTTTGATGCTGTCTGGTTTGTGTCCTCTCTCTGAAAAACTGTCAATTTTAGGTTTCTAAATAAAACAAAATTCAATGACTATTTTATGAAAGAATAAGCAATTGTATTTTTAAGGGATAGGGCTCATCAAATTCTAAAAATAGAACCTGGAGTAGCATAATCTCCTTCATGTCAGCAAATATACAGTAAAGATATGGGGTGTGTGTATATGTACATGTGTTGTGTACATGTGAATGGAGGTATGTATGTATGAGTACGTGTGTGCATGTATGTGTGTGTGCATGCATGTGTGTGACTCACTGAAACTTTTATTCAGAAAATGCATAGAGAATATTCATGTTATTTCATGCAACATTTCACTTCCAGTGTTTAGCATATATTCATAAATTTTCTAAATGGTCAGTTATGCATGTTTCTGCCTTTAGTGGAACTTATTTCTTCCTAAATAATAAATATAATGGGTCAAGAAGACAAAATGGCTGATGAGCAAAGTATTATTTAGAAACGACATAAATTTTTAATATATTCAGTATTCAAAATTAGATTTAACTCTCTAATTTCAGTTACCAACTTTGAATTATGAATAAATACAATGGCATACTTCAGTATGTAAAAATCTTTTCATTTTCAATGTAGTCAGTGCTATTTATTCAATATAGTTGATTTAAGGTCAGTGAGAAAAGGAAAGTCATAGTAAAACTCACTATTAATTTGGTCCTGTACACAATTTATCTCCACACACTATTCTGTACAGAAATCATGATACTCTCCATCTGGTTACAACATAGAAAGCAGATAAATAAGGAAAAGAAGCATCTTTATTCTATGCTAGAGAAACAGACTAATGTAGGTACACTCAAGTGGGATCAGCGCTATTATATTGTCAGATAAACTTGTGGAGCCCTCTTCTTTCATCATTACTATGAAGGGGTTATCAGCTTCCTGTTGTTACAGTGTATCTTGCTAAATAACTTAATACACTTGATTCAAAATGTGTAACCTACAACCATAACCAATTATTGACACCACAATGACTCCCTAGGCTTTCAGATAATCAAAGACTTACGTTATCAATAATGTCAAAGATCACATAAGCTGCTCCTCTTGCATTGGCAAAAGCATCAATACAAGGAGCAGCCTGCCCCACGCTGAAAGCTCCAATGAGGATTGAGAAGAAGACCTGAGAGAAAGAGCATGAGGAACAATTAGGAACAGAACATCCTCATTTGAGTTAGCACTTGCTTGAAATATAATATAGGAAGGACCAAATTTTGGACTTATTGAACACTTGGTAACTATTATTTCTTATTTAGAAATAATATTTGTACATCTTTATGGGGCACATGTGGTAATTTGATATATGTGTATGAATAAACTGTTCCATCATCTTGATAAAAAATACAGATCGATTCAGTAAAGAATAGCATTTATACAATTAATATAGCATTTCATTATCAAATGTGGTTTTTCAGCATCAAATATGTTTTGTTTAGTCCGCCAAGCTATTTCTTGCTTTTTTTGCTGATCATATAGTTATTAGTCATAAACACTTCCAAAACCCATCTCATTAGCTCTGAAGCTAATGCCACTGTAACAAAATATTTTCCCACAAGTGTTACATTCAGTTCTTTATCTTTTTCTCTAACTCTTCAAGGATGTACATAGAATGTTCAATAGGAAACATGACAGATTTTGGCCTCATGAGGTTTTCTTTTAAGAGGTTATTAGAGGTTAATATATAGTCATATGAACAAAAATTTACACAAAATGTCTAACACTTCACTTTATATTTTAAAAGCAGAGTATCTTCCTATAGCCCAGTCTGGCCTGGAACTTCCAACAAACCTTCTATTCTCCAGCCCCAGCCTCCTCTCAGGTGGGATTAAAGGTGTGCATGACCATTCTTTGTCAGTTCACTCATTTATAGAACTCAAAATTACTCTGTTTATTCTGTTCTGCAGCACACAAAACAACACATTTCCCACCTTTGTCATTGGAAAATAAACTGATATATAAATCCAAGAATACAGTTTCAGGAAATCAGATTAATAGCATATATAAATTAAGAAAAATAAGAAGAGAAATTATTTCTTTCCCTTCAGGGGTTGTAAAACTTCTATATATAATGTATGTTCTCTGAAACAACAGTGACCTTCATATTTACAAAACCCAAGTGCATTCAATTATTTATCTCTTATATCAATATAAATATGGACCAGTGGAAAAAAATTCTTCACCAAAGTGCGTGTTAAGGTGTTAATGCAACACAGCCTCAACCCTTTGTAGAGGGGGCTCACCAGTTTCCTTTATGTTGGAAGTTATTTTCAGCCCTGTGACTCAGGTGTTTATGTCCTCATGCTACAGATGTGGGAAAATTCATCATTAAAGGTTAATGGCAAAGTCAAGATGCAACCTCCCTTATTTATAAGATGTCAGGAGGAAATGAGAAAGTGAAAAAATATGGTGACCTGCCACAATGTCAGTCAGAGAAGAGAGGGAACTGAGGGGACTCAGCTGTCAGCTGTTACTGACCCCCCTCAATCTTTAGTGAAGCCTGGAAAGGCCACTGGAGGGCACAATGTGAGACTCAAGTTTCCATGTGGAGAAAGTCCAAGGACCAAGTGAAAGAGGCGAGTATAAGTTTTGAAACATTTCTGTTTAAATGATTTGTACTGACCAGCACGAGCATGAGAAGATGGTCACAAAATGGCACTGGTTTATAGAAGATTACCAAAGATCTACATACTATGACCTTTGATGAAGATGATGTACGAAGAGAAAAACATGCATATCTGAAAAATGCATGTCAAAAATCACCATGAAGTATACATGGGTTCTTAGATTGTAAGTAATTTAAATTTTAAAAGTTTTTATTTTAATCTTTAGTATAATTAGCATATATTATTTTCATAATCATGTCATGAGGGTATCTTCATTTTCACATAGACAAACTAACTAACATAAATGTTCTTTTGTATTTTAAAAAGCTGGTGCTTTCGTGTGGTGTGAATTGAATTCTCTTTTACACAATGACCTATCTATAATAATAAATGCAAACCATCTCTTACAGTTAAACTTAACAGAAGAATAAGGGTCATTCCAATATGTACTATCATATTCATAATTTTTTCCATTTTTATTTCCCTCTGTATGCATATGTATTTCCCCAGGGATCAAACCACATGCTGTTATCGTGTCCCTACTCGCCAGTAGGACTTAACCTACATGTTCCAGACAGCCAGCTTTACTCACAGGACAGCGAAGTTAAACCTACAACCACAACTTTCTCCTCTAAAAGAAGGAAGATGGGAAAAGAGTACATAGGGGCTAGAGAGATGGCTGAGGGTTAAGGATGCATACTGCTCTGGCATCACCTGAGTATGGTTCCTTGTTCGGAATGGCAGGTGGCTCACAACCTTCCATAACTCCAGCTCCAGAGGGATCCTACACCTCTGGCCTCCTCAGGTGCCTTCACTCATATACCCTTCCCCCAAGAAAAAAACCTTAAATGATACTAAAAATCTTTTTTTTTATAAATAAAGAGACGATGGGTGGAGAATAAATTCAGATTCCTCATAAATATTAGAGGCATTACTTACTGTTATTGCATTTCCAATAGTATATTCTTTTGATATAACCAGAGTGGATCCATACCAGAAGGCCAATGCGTAGGATGCATATATTAACAAGAAGGCAATGCCCATGGATATGTTTGCTGAGATAGCCTTTTTAATTCCAATTTTTTTGGCATTTTCTAAGTGTTTCTGATACCTACCAGAAAATGAAGAAGGAAATGTTATCATGAGAATAACACTTTACAACCTGAGCCTATTAAGTAGGGGGCTTAAGGATGAAAGATATGAAGGTAACAAATATTTGGGGAGCCCCAGTATCCTAGGAATTGACCCCTTTCAGGATTAGTGCTCATAAGAACAGACCTAAGCTTGCTCCTGACTAGCCTGTCTCATCTCCCTTGAATTCTACCAACCAGTGTTTCCATGGCTGTCCCAGAGTTGAGTGAAAACTCACTCCTGGGATACAGGAATCTACCTGTTACCTTCATGACCAGCATCACCAGTCAGGACTAATGTAGAGGAAAAACCCAACCAACCCTAGATGCTTCCTCTAAGAATGGTTACATTCTTAACTCAGGCCCATATTTTCCTCTCTTAGGAAAAAAAAAATGTTTTTCCCTAGACTGCTCTTTCGGGTAAGGCACAAAAATTCTACATGTTCTTATACTTAACCCATGGCTTCCTGCTTTTATCTTTTAAAAATCAAGCTGACTTCAATTGCCAAGCTAGGTGTAAGTTAGAAAGTGGTTCTTACAAGAGATATGAGTCTTTCTCCATTTTTTGTTTCTTTTAGTTTCATTGTCTGAGAAATGGAGGAAAGAACTCTACTAATGCCTATTAAGGAAGACAGTCATGAGGCTGATGGGTAATTATGACGTGTAGTTAGTATACTGATGGACACATAATGGGCAGACTTGATAATTCTCATTCCTGTTATCCCTATCATACTAGAATATCACCTCTTCTTATATTTTGTTCATCCTACTACCATCCTAATTTTGAATAATATTTTGGTATTTGAATATTTTAAGTTTATATCACTGATTTCCATATATATGTATATGTATACATATTCCATATATATGTACAAATCTTCAGAATGATTTTAACAAATTAAAATATTTTTAACATCAAGTTAAATTAATTATACTCTTCCATGCTAGATTCAAACAGTGTAGAAATTTCAATGTTGGCTCCCTAAAATTACAGAAAGGAATCGAATGGGTTTATAATGGAACTCTGGGGGCAAACATCATATAAATTAAAGTAGTTCTTTTTATCAAAACTCCACAGCAGCATCACTACATTTTTTTTTTACATTTTTCAATATGTATTTATTTCTTCAAGCTACATCTCTCTTTTTTTTAAACTTAAAAATATTTTATTTGTTTGCTTGCCCAATTAGCTTATAAATCATCACTACATTTTTAGTTCAATCAAATGTGGCATGGGAATTCATTAGTTGTTTTTTGTTTGCTTGTTTGTTTTTGATTTTTTTTAATGTATACTTCCACACAAAAAGGCTTTTCTAAATGCCTTTAAGCACCCAGTAGTTAGAGTTCTTCCTTCTGCTGTGAGTGCTACATTCATTGAGCAGAACTGTGTCTGAGGAGGCAGCCAGCATGCCACAACCAACACTGTAATTGACAGGTGCCCCAATGTGACACAGTGCTCCAGTGAGAATGGACATGCTGTAATTACCTTCACTTGGGTAATGGAGCGGCCTGATTACACTGACATCCTGAGGTCCAACTGAGGGTTAGTGTGGTCTGTGTGGGCTATTGTGTACAGGAAGCAGAAGTGAGAAAGAAAAAAGAAAGAGGTTAGAGAACCAGAAACACGTTGGCTTTGAAGAGGGATAAAGAACAGAAAAATAGAAAATGAAATGGAAGGGATTGGAAAAGCTTTGCATTTAGCACTGGAAACTTTGTACAGAATTTTCAGATTACTTTTCAAAGAGTTGTGGGTATCAAAAAATCTCACACATAGAGAAGATATTTATGTGGGGTCATAGTTCAATTATAATGGGGAAATATTTCTAATGAGAACATTAGTGATTTATGTACATGTTTATTTATCCCCAAACTCATTGAGATACATATACTAAATATGTACAGCCCCTTATCAATTTTATCTCAATGGAATTATTTCTGTTTGTGTTGTGTTTTTAAGCACTTGCCCATGTCCTCAAGCACATGGTCATGGAGAAGGGTTTCTGTCATAGAGGCAGAAAGTCAGGTGGGAAGCTCTCTCCTGTTCTTATAGAGACCCACCAAGCCCCACCGAAAATACTGAGTTGTGACTAGGAGATCCACATCTCAAGTTTTTCTCATCCGTATTCCAGTTCATTGACACTAAGGGAGTGGAAAAATAAAAAGTGTCTTGATAATTGTACTTCCACATAATTGGTATCCTTTGGAACCTTGCATGTTTTCTTTTATGCATTAAAAAAAAACCATTACTCAGAGAAGCAAGCCCTTAGGTATCATCAGCTCTATTGAAGTTTGTAGAACACATAAGGTTGAGACTCCCAAGTTCAAGCCTGATAAGCCACAGCCAGCAGTAAAGGGTGGTTGTAGCATGTGGGGGAAGGGTTACTATTAGAAAAGAGAAAGTTGTAAACACATACCACAAAAGAATGAATGAAACCATTTAAAGTGGATTCGTTGAACCACCAGACAAAGAAACTTCCTGACCTTTCCAGCTCTTTGTTCTGGCCCCCGAAAGCTATCACGGTCCTGATGGCTCCCAGAGCCTCTTCAGCCACTGCACCTGCTTTTGCATACGCAGCTAGTTCTTTGTCACTAAACGTGGAGAGTATCTATGCAGAAGAGAAACAGTCATGACTTTTTCATCAGGAGAAAGAATAAAAGGCACCCTGCACAACGCTCTAATGCTCATTTTCCTGTCCAAACCCTAAGCTTTACAGCATTAAAGCCAGGTCTCAAAGTAGACCTCCAAAAAGACTAGAACTGAGCTACCTGAGTTGTCAGGGAAAGGAAAACCAGACATGATTCTGTAAGTAGTGTATTTGAGAATTGTTCCAAGTTTCATCTCTCTCATACCTTTTTCTCTCAACTATGAAGTTAGATAAAATCAAACCTTACACCTGAGAAGGTTTAATTATACTTTTCCTTTATCATGTCATATTTTTGTGTGTAAAAATGTGCACATATTCACGTATGTTGAAAGTGCACATTGTAAAAAGAATATTAATAGTAAAAAATTGTTTTAATACTACATCTTATTCCAAGTTGAGCATCCACCTTCTTAAAGATAGCCAGTCTCTCGCTGGCCTAGAGCTCATGGATGAGAATAGACTAGTTCAACAACTATTGTCATGGACCTGCCTATCCCTACCCTCCCACCCCCCCACCCCCACTCCTGCACTGACCTTAGGAACTTGTAACATCAAACCTGGGGCTTTTTAAAAATTTGGATTCTGGCAATCTAAATCAAATCTTCATTCTTGCAAGGTAAGTCTTTTATTGTCTAAACTATCTCCCCCACCCTATGTCACAATTTCTAACCATGATGAAAATGATGCTTTCAAACATATTAGTGGTAATTCTACTAGATACTAGGATGGGTAAACAAGATGGTACAGGGGAAGAAAATCAAAATAAAAGAGGTACAAGTAGCTAACCAAGTGAATCGTCAAACTCAGCTTGCACAAAAATAGCCAGTAAAATTGTTCTACTCTGAAATATTGGTTCAAGTAAAATATGATCCTATATGTATGTATTATATGTATGTAAATTGTATATGTAAAATTTACAGAATGGGATGTGATTGCCATGGCGAACAATTCCCCTGCCCCATTTAAAACTTGTATATTTGTTCAATCACTTGGAGGGCTATGTTTTCAAATTGTGTTTTCTTAAATTAAAAATATGACCATACATGTCATTTCATACACCACATCAGAAGATTTACTCCAAGAGATAACACTGAAACTAAAAGCAATGACTAAGACAACAACTGTAGTGTTCAGAATTGTATAAAACACTAATTTTCATATTACAGCTCTATGTGAATGAAATAGTCCTGGACAAGGCTTCCACTGACACTGAGCACATATCTGAACAGGCAGTAGCATTCTCCATATACAAAGCAACTGTCTCCGTGGATTAACATACATGAGAATGTCTGGGTTTCACAGACCTTTGCCCAAACAGCTGTAGAGAGCCCCAGGATGGGGCTGATGGCCATGATCACAAGGGTGAGCTTCCATCCTCTGATGAACCCCACTATGAATCCTGCAAAAAACGTGGCTATTGCTTGAAAGAACATTCCAACCTTGTCACCAATTCCTTCACTGATTTTGGAGATGTCACTAAAAAAAGATCACACCTAAGTGGTTACAGGCAGGAGGTCTTCAGTCAGAAAGGTGAAGTACACATTTAATAAACATTCAGACAAGAAAAACATGCCCATTCTACTGTAAGCCTTTTTCAGAGCCTCAGCCTCTTGGATATTTTCCCATGAAAATATTACACAAAGGAAACTCAGGATTAGTTCATGCTTCTAAGAAGTTAATACCACTGAAGCTAATACTATGAAATTAGCTAATCCTATTACAGAAGCATTAATACTGTAGACATGAATCAATTTGTTTAAGTGGAGGAATTAGGAAAGGTATTACAACAGTAAAGGATATTCACAGCCCCCCCCCAGCCCTATTCTTAATTGAACATATTGCTCCAGAATAAATTATTTTTTCCTTCTCTCTCCTTCCCTTGTTCCTTCCTCCCCTTCCTTTCTTTTCCTTCTTCCTTTCTTTATGTGACAAGGTCTTGCTATGTATGTAGGAAAAGAATGGCTAATTAAATTATTTGTTAGTATTTATATTATATTTAATTGGTTCAGCAGCTGTTAATCCTTAACCCGCCATTATAAATGAGCACACAGACATCAGATGGATTTTAACAAACCTTGGCCTGAATTGTGTAATCTTAGCCTATCTAAGCGAGCTCATAATTCTATTACCCAAATATTACCCCATATATACATATGTCCCTTTGGACTGCTATTCTCCATGCTATGCTGATGTTCTAGGCCATGTGGAATGATCTTCTTTAATCTAACCCATGGCATGTGTCCTCCTTGCCTGTTCCATGTGGGGCACAAACCCACAACCCTGAGATTAGGAGTCTCATGCTCTACCGACTGGAAGGAAGTCCTACAATGTCACCACGGGTCACATTTCCCCATGGCTGCCATTTCTTACGGAGTGAAAAGTAAAGCCCCTGGTAAGGCATGAAGGTCCCAAACGCCTTGATCTTCTATCCTTTGTCTGAACTCATCTGTGGATGTGCCAAAATGTGTCAGGAAAAGTTTATCACCTATCTGCCCCTACTGGAACTAAGAACCAGAGACAAAGCTGCTTGCTTTGTTTGCTCATGTTCCAAGCCCCTAGAGGGACACTTAGCATGTAAGAGGCTCTCAATATTTGTTAAGTAAGTGAAGCACCAACACTTACTAAAGCAAGTCTCTTTGCAATTAAGGCAACCATTTGTTCATCCACTCAACCATCTTTATTTGGGGTCTAGCACCTGCCAGGCTTGTAGTAAACTCCATGAAAGATAAATGGGCATCAGTCCTCAAATGGATTTACTAAATAATTAAAGAGAGGGAAAAAATCTCTAACATAAATGGAAACTATATCGTGGCACAAACTATAGAGGCTTCTAGAAATGACTATCAGATATACGCTCAATTCATATGTAAGGCTTAAAGTAGTAATTTAATGTTGTTTCCAATCTTCCTTCCCTTGACAGTTTTTACACAGTGCCTCATTTCTTTATAAAAGTGTGACATTAGCATTACACTCACTCTGTCAGCCGTGTATTGAGTTCAGTGGTGCCTTTGATGTCAAACCAGCCCATTTCTTGTCTGAGGATGGCATGAAAAAATTTTTGCCTGATTTTCTTTATTTGTCGACCAGCCGCCAAAGTCCAGAATGAAACTTGGATATAGGCAGCAAGAAGAACTCCACCACCTAGTCCCGAATAGTAGTATGCATATCTGGAAGATAATTGGGGAGGCTCTTTCATCTACTTGTTTGAATTTGAAACAGGGTCTCCTTGTGTAGCTCAGGATTGCCTTGAACTCAATCTGTAGCTCAGACTGATCCTGGCTTCTGACCCTTCTGCCTCAGCCTCCCAAGGGTGGAGAGGTATCAGGCACGTATCTCAATGCCAGCTAGACAGGCTCTTGGGAAAAAAAAATCAGAATTAGAAATGAATTCAATTTGTTAAATTGCTAAAGATCATAAACACAGAGAAGGTTATCAGATATATATATATATATATATATATACATATATATATTTCTCTTTTCTTAAATGGCAGGATGAATGTTCTGTAAGAAAAACTCTGTTTGCCTGAAATACGGTACAATGAAAACACATAAACTGTGGTGATTAACTACATAAAAATGGTGTCAGTGGTTCATTTTAAATTGATGATAATTTGTCTTAACTGTAGCCTTGGCTTACATACTTATACTGAAAATGCCTCTACCATTGCCACACAACAAACAGCAGTAAATATAAAACATATGTAAAATGGATCTTTGTGTAAAGTCTCCCACATATTTAATTAAAAAATAAAGTCAAATCATCCTATTTGGCAGGCTTAATCTTTTAAATTAACTTCATAAAAACTTAATAAATTCAAATTGTTTTAGAACAAAAGTGCAACTAATTGAGTAGACAGTTCCTTTAAAAATAATAAATTCCATGTCAATGATCCAAAAATCAATCTTCAATATAATTTTACAAACTATTTTCAATTAGCCTTTAAGTCCTGCTTTAGTGTTCAGAAAGGCCTGTTTTGTCAGTAAGAGTAATTCATATGCATAATTCAGATACAAACACTGTGCTATAGGCTTTCGAGGTTTCTGTTGGGAAGACCGGAAAGGGTGTGGATGTCATCAATGACTGTACTGAAATCAAATGACAAAATGGGAATAAAGATAGTAGATAACTGTGTTTTGTAAATTTTATTAAAAATGATAATTACTGTAGTCATGTAAAAGAATATCTATTGGTAGGAATTGCATGTGAGTGAAGGGTCATAAGGAGAGCAACTTTCTTGAAACTTCAGGCTGGGGCACAAATGATTAAGAGTAGGCAGAACTTGGGAAAGAAATTGGGTGTTTTATATATTCTCATAACTCTGTAGTATGAGATAATTTTTAAATGAAATTAAAAGCAGTGTATAATATATGCATAAACATAAATTACCTAGTCATTTCTTCTTCCAGAATTCTTCCTGGATTTATCATTGACAATGAAAAATTCACTAAAAACAAAAGAAAAATTTTAAGAGGGACTATTAATAGGAATTGCTAGATTTAAAACACAAAATATGTTAAGAATGTAACTATGTGAACAATATTTAGATGATGCTGCAGTTCGGGTTGTCAAAGAAAACCTTTTTTTGTTTTTACACCCAAGGGGACTTTTCAATTCACTGAAACACAGATCCAAGTGTTTAGGTCTAGATGGAGGAGACAAGCTCTGGCTCTACCTCATCCCCACATTTTGTGCCTATGCAAAGCAGCTGCTGAGGAAGGGTGGAATGGGTGCTGAAAGGTAGAGACGTGGAGTTGCTGCACAGTGCACTGAAGGCAGGTGAAGCGAAAAGAAATGGTCAGAATGGAGACTATGGTGAACATTGCTATTTTCTTAGTGATTCAAAAGACTTGTTCTTGTAATTTTTTTTAAATAAGTACTTTATTTTTTTTCTTCAAGTTACATCTCAGTCACAAACCCTTCCAAATTCCCCCTTCCTGTCCCACCCTTCCACCCTCTTCCCCCCTGTTCTTGTAATTTTTATTTTTAAACATTTTTTTCTTACATGCTTCCCAATGGCAAAGTAAGGAAAAGATCAGATTACTTCCATTGCAAAAAAAAACAAAAAAAATCCAGACAGAAGAAAACCTAACCAAGAAAACAGAGGCTCAAAAAGAAGCCACCGGTCTCTGGTAATTAGTCAGGCCCAACAATGGGTCTTGCTTATTAACAGTACTGGGTGTACTGGTATATGTGTGTTTTAGGCAGCATTAACTGAAAACAATCAGGCTAAATAATGTGAGCTTTAATGTCACAAGACTTTCTTAGTTGTCATGTTTAAATGAAAATTACTATTCACTGAATATTTGTTACATGCCAGGCTCTGTTCTGTCTAACTTTAATAACAACATTGTGAGTGAAGAATGAATATTTCAAAAGGCTTCATTTTATGTAAAAGGAAACTGAAGCAGAGAGAAATAAACATGTCTAGAGCTACATAGCCAACAAGTAGCAAATCTGCTGTAGGCCCAGGCAGTGTGCCCTTTGCTCTCACATTACACTCTGCTCATTGATCTGTGTGGTGGTGACTTATTTCCACATTAAAACACACACACACACACACACACACACACACACACACACACAAAATGAAGGGAAAAAGTAATCATCATCTATTTACAGCATTTATGAAATAATTGGATAAAATATCCCTGAAACATTGTGGAGCAAGTAAAAGGCATTCACTTCCCTTTCTCCTGGGTCCTAGGAGAGGAAGTGTTCTCTCTTTATCCTTTTATCTTGTGCAAATGACCCAGGGGTCATGTTTTCTTGCCACCGTGTAGCTGTGTGCCCTTCTTATCTTTCTCCAAAAGAAAATAAAAGGTTCAAATTTATTTTAAACTTAAACTGTGTCAGGGTCAATTGCCAGGAGTGCAGTTGGAATGTAGACCCAATTATTGCATTCTTTTCCTGCTGACGTGAATGGCTTCTTATTAGCTGCTGAAACTTGGAGGAATCCTTTCATTTTATTTCTCTTCTAATCAGGTCAGTTGAGTTCTATGTGCCCTTCTCCTTCCTAAGGTACATAAACATGGAGGATTGTACTACATCTGGAATGAAAGGCAGATAAACTGTTCTGAAGCTGCAGTATTTGTAGAAATCATTAGGCATTTCTCCCCTTGGATTTAGAAATTAGGTGAAATCTTACATTTTCATCTGTTTCTATCCCTAACTGAAATCCTTAAAATCTCTCTATAAGGATAATACAACTCAAGTGGACCCCTGCCCCCCACCTCAGGAAGTATATGAGTCTATGAGCATTTCAGATTCTACTTGCTCCTTCCCAAGAGTTCCAGGACAAGAAGGACAATAGTATTCTGGGTGATAACTTAGCCTTGGGGCTGCCAGAAGGGCCAGTGTCCCAGGTGCTGTACACAGTCAGCCAAACATGTATGGGAGGGGTGTTCCAGAAAAGTCAAGGGATTGGACGTTTTCAAAGAGTCTGGCCCCAGTGCTGTCAGATGCTTAAAATGTGCCATATAAACAGCCCCAGATGATCACCTAGTTTGGTCTTCTTAAAGCTATTGATAACCTTGACAGAAAATACTTTCCAGATCTTACCCAAACCCAATTACACCAGTCCATCTCAGTGATGTAGAATGACAAGTCTTTTTAAAGTATCGCAGTTGATCCTAATATAACAGGATGGAGAACCCTAACCTGATCCCTTCCACAACACTTGAAGCTGCTTTTTGATTTTAGAGAGAGCCCCCAAAATTCCCCTCTGTTATAAATGGTGAAACAAAATTAAACTAGGTTTGCCATTTCCAAGTCTTCACTATGTTCCCTGATCATTTATCATGTTCTAGATACCTTCCTTAAGGAACCAGTTTGATTCCATCCATCAATCCATGACCATCTTTCAAACATTATTTTAAAATGGTAAGGACTATGATGGTTAAGCAATTTGGCCAAGGTTGAGCAGCTGTTGAGAGCAGGATCTGAACAATAAACAGAGACATTAAGGAATAGAGAAAGCATCTTGACCATCACCTTAAGTGGACTCTCAGGGTAAATTGACAGACACTTTTCTAGAGTCTGCCTAGGAATTCCTTTATCAAATGGACTTGTCCAGCATCAAAACAAATGGTGTTTGTTCAGGCAGCTTGGGCATCATGGACAGTTAATGTAGCTCAGGGATCAAACATGCTTTGTCTGCTCTACCACAAAGCATTGCAAGAGCTTGCAAACTGCACCATCTCCCCACAGACTTTTCTAGATTATTAAAGTCACACAGAACTGTCCTACACACTAAGAGACTCTTTGATACTCCGCAGATGAGCTGCTTTCTATGGCTCTGTTCTTAAGGTTTTGGATGAGAAAATGTTTATTTATAGTTTGTGCACAACCGAATCATTGTAAGAGAACAATCCTGCCATGAAGTAGCTGCACCCTGTTGACACACGGATGGGCCCTGTTCACAGTGAGTCATTGTCAGATCCTTTCGTAATTTAAACCTTTTTCCTTCTGAAACTCCATCTCACTTGGCTTCCATTAAGTCTAGTTGCCCAAGGGTCCAACAATTCTAAATAACATACTATAAAGAAAAAAAAATCTCTATTTGATGAGCTAAGACTTCAGCTAAGTCCCCAGCCTCAATGATTTTTAGCTCAATTGCTAAATTTGCTCAATTAGCTTCATTGCTAAACATAGCAGTGAACATTCTAAAATTGGGGTAAGTTCACTGATGACTTCATTTTTCTCCAAAGAGAATGTAGTGTGAGAATATCACTTTCACGATATTACCTATTATAAATTAGAAAGTAATTATTTATTAGAAATCAGACTATTACTTATTATAAATTTACCACTTAAGAGACTTTCCATTGCAAAGTCTCCAGGACAGGCAATATGGCCTGTGATCATGTGGGTTTCAGAGAGTCAAGGGTCACAACCTCAGCATTTTTTCGGTTAATTGAGGATACTGTGACAGAGTTGTTAACTCTCTTGAGTCTACCATCCCAGAAAGAGAGACCTTGAATTTGGCCCTTAGCACCAAGCACTGCCTGCCACCTTCAACTTCAAAGGCACTGAATTGCATCATTAGTTACGAGAAAAATCAAGCAAACTGCTCCAAAGAAGCAAGTCCTTGAATTCTTCTAGAAAAAAAAAAAACAACAAAAAGACTATGATGCTTGGTCCAGAAGGAAATTCATTCATGATAAACAAATTGCATTGTTTTAAGCTGATTATTTCTTAAATGTAATAAATTTTTATTACAATTATTAAATTGTAATAAAAAATACACATAGAATAAAATGTACCATCTTGACTATTTTAAGAATACAGTTTAATAGTGTTAAATAGTCTTATATTTTTGTCCAGCCAATCTTCTGAACTGTTTTTGCCTTTCAAAATTAAAACCTTATATCTATTAAACAGTAGCTCCCCATATTCCTCTCCCCCAGTCTCTGATAAGTACCATTCTGCTTCCTGTTTCCATGAAATTAACTACTCTAGATAATCCATTTAAGAGGATAATTCATACAGAAAGCATCATTTATCTACTAGTTTAATTTAGTATAATGTCCTCAAGGCACCTATATCATGCATCAAAATTTCCCCCTTTAAAAGGCAGAATAATATTCCATTGTATTTATTCACCACATTAATCTGATTTTTAAACCCTATGTAGAAGTCAGTTTTTGGTTGGCATGTTCCATTATGGATACCACACTGGTGACTGGTGTGTGTGTGTGTGTGTGTGTGTGTGTGTGTGTGTGTGTGTAATATGCAGCATATCTAAAGTTAATATGAAATTGTAACAGATCAAGACCTTCCATGAAATAAAAGGAAGACAAATAAAAAATTCCTACCTCTTACACTTTCTTAAGTACTTTTAATTTTTTATTTTATTTATGTATCTTTTGCTTGTTTGTTTTGAGACAGGGTTTCTCTTTATATTTCTGGCTGTTCTGGAATTCATTATGTAGACCAGGTCGGCCTCAAACTCACAGAGATCCACCTGCCTCTTACTCCTGAGTACTGGGGCTAAAGGCATACACCACCATGTCAGGCTTGATAATTTTTTTATAAAGTTCTATTTTTATTTAATGTATATAGGTGTTTTGCCTGAGTATATATGTCTATGCATCACAAGCATGCAGTGCCCCTGGAGGCCTCTGGTCAGCCACCATGTGTGTTCTAGGGTTTGAACCCAGGTCCTACAGAAGAGCAGCCAATGGTCTTTACTGTTGTGACAACTTTCCTGACCCTATTTTAAAGACCTTGTCCTATTTAAACTTATCTGACTCCTATTAAAACTATCTTGTCCTATTTCAACTTATCTTTACAGTATTTATGTTAAGGTTTTTGATCACTGGTCAAGCATCAGAAATCCAAATCCATCTGAAACAGTTTTTCTCATAGACAAAGCATAATTATTTATCCTGGAGGATAAATGTGCATGGTCATGATTGTAGCTGCGTTGGTAGAAAGACCTGGGTTGGAAGTCTGTCTTAACATAAGAAGCATACTATGGACACTTTCACTGGGATTCTGAAAGGCATTATATTTATCAGCATTAATGTAAACATATCTTCTGCATGAATCAAGCAATCATATTTTCTTTAAATAGTCGTTCTTAGGACTTTTAATGCAATTAAGTATGAAGTTCTCAGTGAACTATGAAAATGCACATATAATGATATCTAAATGTTGGAGTCTATTTTCCTCAGTTACATTTGCAGTGAAGACTTGCTTTCCTTTATTTTTTTTTATTCTATCATCTATATACTAATAAAGCTTTACTTTGTTTTGCCAACCTAGACCCTTATTGTCTCTCACAAGAACAAAGCGTTCAGGCTTGATAAACCATGAGAATTTAAATTCTAGATATAAATTTAATTCCAGATTAAATTTAACTAATATGAAAACAGATATGTCCATCTGCTCCCTTACCACAATGGTGTTGCTGGGACCTTTTCTTTGGGTGACATGGACCCCATGTGACTCCATTCCTTTAGATCTATACTGAGCTCATGGCTAGTTAGTAGAGGTCACATTCAGTTCTAGTTAATGTGATTGGTCCAAAAAAAAAATCAAACATAGAAAATAGATATCTGTATAGTGAATGTGGGCAAGACAGAAAAAGATAAAACCCAGAAAGAAGGCTACAAAAGTTACTGCATCTAAGAAGTGCTGCCGCGCTGCTGGGTGTGTTTCAAATGCTCCCACGATCTCTAGAGGACAGTCTCTGCTTAGTGATACTGTACTTTCACTTCATCTAGGGGTGAAGTTTCCTGTCCTCCCTTATTGCCTTAAAAGTCAAACATCACACATGTATTTTTTTTGAAGTTTAATTGAGTACTTAAGAAATTTTATAAAAATTTCACAACTCCCTTTCTGGTATCTAGGGTCACCTAGATGTCTAAATAAATAAATAAACAGATTACATAGTTTAAAACCAGTTTCTAATACCTTTCACCCAGTTAGATAAATCCAATATATTAAAAGGGGGGGGGGGTAAAGGAACAATCACCTGGCAAGGAAAAGTTCCCAGTATTTACAAACTTATCTGTCATTTCTCCAAAGACTATCATCAAAAGCGGAAGACCTGATCCATGAGCTATGGCCATGGCAGTGCCCAGGAGCATAAACAATTTATCCTGCCAGTCAGAGTATCGGAACTGAAAAAAGAAAATAAAATAAGATTTCATTTAATTATTTATGCTTTAAGGATTTCTATTTCTGGTTAGTTCTAATATCACAGTTGTAAATGTGCTTATTTTAGAGAATATGTGAATTGTAATCCAGTTAATTATCAGACTAATTTCATGATTTTATGTATGCATAAAGAAATCAATCTAATTCTACTTAATTAGTATTTAACATAGGTGAATTATTATAATATAATCAAGGTAATAAAGATTTGGATCTACTTAGAAATACTGTTTAGGGGGCTGGAGAGATGGTTCAGCAGTTAAGAGCATTGGCTGCTCTTCCAAAGGACCCAGATTTGAAACTCAGCACCCACATGGCAGTTCACAGCTGTCTGTACCTGCCTGTCGTGGTGGTGCATGCCTTTAATTCCAGCACTTGGGAGGTAGGGGCAAGCAGATCTCTGTGAGTTCAAGGCCAGCCTGATCTACTAAATACCACTAAGAGAGCCCAGGACAGCCAGGGTTACAAAATAAAACAAACAAAATAAATACTGTTTAATCTCTCAGAGGCTGTGGTGTATAGTGAATTAAGGTGAGATGGGGACAGACATTTCACACATACAAAGCTATCCTTCAGAACAGTGCATGAACAGAATACTGTTTCAGTAGAATTAAAAATATGAACAAACAGACTTCAATTTGAGGCCAGATCCCTTTGAAAGGGTGAAATTATCCTTTAAAGGCAGTTCAGTAATGAAGAGCTCTTAAAAACAAAAACAAAAAAACTTTATGAAGTATCTGTCTGTGGGTTTTAGGGGAGTCTTGCTCATGAAGGATCTTGAAAGATGAGAGAGAATCAACTGGAAAAGAATAGGGAACAGGGAACGTGGAGGAAGTCAGGATTTTAGGCTTGCAGAGAAATCTAGCTTAGAAATACACAGAGTGCTGCAAAATTCCTGGAGATCACATTGTAGCTAAGGAGAAACTGTCAAAACTTTTGGATTTAGTACTACCTATGCTCAGCAGGGTGTATACCAATTATCACAGCGAAGTAAACAGGTGCTAATTACTAATCAAATACCACTTCAGAAGACTGTAACTCACTGTCTTTCTAATCTTCTCCAATTTACACCTTTTGCTCATTTTTTATTAACTCCTCTATGGATTTCTCTTTCTTCTTTCTCCTCTGTCTTCTAAACGTTGTTAGCTTTCCATTTTCAGCTTCCTCTCTGTCTCTCCCATTTCTCCTTGCTTTTTCAACTTTATACTCTCTTTATCCCCCCCCCCCCCCAATCTCCCTTTTGGATACAAGAAACAGTTGTCTGAAGACTACACAGTGAGTCAGGTTGGTGGAGTGGAATCTTTGAAGGTAGAGGATGACTCATCTTCAAAGTGAGAGCACACAGTGGGGATTGGGTATGAGTGCAAACTGTTCTCAAAGAGCATCAGAGTTTATCTGGGGTCAGGGGCAGCAGGGGCAGATTCCACTACCAAACACCCAGGCCAAAGCAAGAGGACTAAAGGAAATGAATGTCAGAATCAGGAAGAGATCAGAATAAAAAAAAGACAAACATCAAGAGCAAATACAAAAGGGATCCTAATTGCTACAGAAAGACCCTTGTCCTTAAGGTCCATTGTTAGTGCTTCTACGTGAAGAAAGTTAGAACATTTGCATCTTTCAACCTCCTTTCAGGTACATGATCAGATTTTCCTGTGGTCTTACATTTTAGGGGACATTATGTGAAACTAAAGAAGGTTTTAATACTTTTCATGTTAGTTGAATTAAATTTAAGTTTCTAATATCAAATTTAAAGTTAGGTGCCTTTGCTAACTAAATCTAGACTAGTTTTCAGTGAGCTTTTTCAACAAAACAAGACATTTCTAATCGTATTAACCAGCTTTGTCCTTCCCACACAAAAATATCTACTCAGATGAAGGATAGTGATTAAGTTTAAATTCAGTTTCAACTAAAATTATTAAATGTAAACAAAAATGTCTATTATTCTACTTTGCAGTATATATTTTTCTACTTCCCATAGGAAACAGATTCCAAACTGATATTAAAATTACATATTATTTCACAATGTATTATCCGAAGCACTAAATAAAGTCCTCTTTCTTGGCTAGTGAGATGACTCAGTAGGGAAAAGCATTTGTCTCTCAAGACTGACAACGTGAGTGTGATTCCTAGAACCAACAGGCTTGAAAGAAGACAACCAATTCCCCAAAATTGTCACTTGACCTCCATACATCTCCTGTGGCACTAAACACCTCTAGTCACACACATCAGACACACGCCATGTTGGGATCTTGGGCTTCTGTCTATAAATAAGCAAATATAGCATAAGCATTAACTAAACACACAATAAAAACTAAACAACAACAAAAAAACGTTCACTGAAACTTTTTAAAAACAAAAACAAAGAGTCAGGGGAAAGACTGTGATCTGGGGCTTTGGACTGATATGAAAAATGAGCAGATGTTTCGACCCTTTTGTCCAATCGCTTTCTAATTTTATGGCTCCAATTGGCCACCTTAATTCAATTTTAAAAAATATACTATCAAAGGCTGTCTGTTTGAAACACATCACATTTACCCAAAGCAGGCAAACACTTTCCTGGCCTACCTCTCTGAGACACATTACAAATGAGAACAGATTTTATTTCTTCTAAAAACGTGTTGGCTTGACTTGTTCCCTCAGAAAACCTGGTTGTGACCTGAAACAGAATCAGAATCCTTACTCATCATGCCAAGCTTAACTAATTTCCTCCTAAGGTAATTGTGCTTTTAGATTTTTTTTTCTTTTTTTGGAGACAGGGTTTCTCTGTGTAACAGCTCTGGCTTTCCTGGACTCTCTTTGTAGACCAGGCTGGCCCCAAACTCACAGAGATCTGCCTGCCTCTGCCTCTCAAGTGCTGGGATTAGAGGCATGCACCACCACACACAGCTAGATTTCTTGTTTTAAATGTCATTTCCAACATTTAAACTTTTTTTTTTGCTGGGGTGGGATACATAGTTTTATGAAGCAAAATATTTTTTCTGAAGTCAGTGGGCTTCCACAGCATTTCTAAAATGATTCATTTTTGTTTTATCTCCCTGTGTATCAGTGAGCTCACAGCCAGTTTACACCTCCCCCTCCCCCAGTCTGTGATTTGAGGCCATTGTTAACAATTAGCCAAACCATAAGGCACAGATGCAGCAGGGACAATCCAGTGCTGCCTAAGACAGACTTAAAGAACTTGCTTGCTGGCTGTTGACTCAAGTCCCCAAACTTGAATGAAAGGCAGAATTATTCCCATTTAGTATTTCACGGCTTACCAGTGTCAATGGTCCAATTAAATTCACTTTCTTCTTTTTTTCCATGACTTTGTTGCTGTAAAATATAATTGCTCAAACTTAAAACTGTTACAAACAATCAATTGAACATAAATATTAGTAGTTATGGTTTTGAATCATAACATTTTTTAAATACAAGAAGACTACCATTGTCAAAATTATCTGGCTTCACAAATACTGTAAGGCAGCCATCAAGTACAAAGGTAACTGTCCAAGGTACTTCAAGGACATGGATTAACGAGAAAGGGTCACCAGCCCTACAGAGCCAAGCCACAGAGAGAAGATGCATATATTAATAATGTTTACCAAATCGCTTAAGTTATTGTTTTTCCACAAAAAGTACAGGTTGATCTATAGGGAGATTTGTGTTAGAGTATTGGCAACCTGCAGCCAATATGATCGTTTAAGAACTCCAGCTACTTCTTTACTCAGGCAATAACAATGGCTCCACTTTGTCTCAGAGTGAAACCAAAACCTTTATATTGACTGCTGAGTCCACATGCCCGGTGAGTGCCTCCATCACCACATCTCCCTCTCCCAGACTTACTTAGTCTACACAGAGAGATGCACTTAGTTTCTCTGCTGTCTTGTAACTACAGCAAATACAGTCCCAAACTCAGGGTCTTCTTGTTCTAAATTATTGCTGCCAGGAAGGTGCTCCCCAAATAGCCATGGCTCTCTCTGCTCATTTCCTTCCATTTTTTTTCTCAGTAACTGACTTCACAATAAGACTGACCCTAACCACCCTACTTAAAATTGATAAGTACTTCTGCAGTGTTCTCCTGATTTTCTCAATCTTCATTAATTTTTCTTGACACCTGGTACCTTTCAATACATGGACATCTGCCACTAAATATGTACAAAAAATGTGCTACAGGCTATGCACCATGTTTGAAAGAAGCATATTAGCCTCCCGCACCCAGTTCACACTACATAACAGAAGTGGTCATAGCTTTCCTTGAATGTATAGTCCTTGGTATGATTATGTAAAAGTCTCATATCTCGTTTCATAATCTCACAACATCAAGTTAGTCTTAACCTTTGGCATTTCGATTTTAAGCTGTTTCCTTCTTTCCAACCACAGGTTGTGAGCTTTTCCTGGGAACTTCCCTGAGTGTTACTAAACTGTTTGCAGGAACTGCTCCTTCTAATACTGGTCAGCATGCTTAGCCAGTATAACATATAAATAGCCTTCTCTGTGAAAATGCCATCTATTAATAGATTCACAGCCATCCCCAGTCTAATTGCCAGATGACAAAACCACATTTTTCTATTAGAAGTAACACCATCCATAAATTTATTATAGCTCTACATAGCCAAACCTACATTTTCTGTGAAGAAATACCATGATTCTGAGAATGAAGAGGGCAATGTGTCACTGTCCAAACAAATTAACATAAGTAATGCTTCAGTTTAGGCATCAGATAGGCATATTTTCAGTTGGCTAATCAGGCCCCTTGCAGCTTGAGGACCAGCTATAGAACCTGATAAATTTGTCCCTCTAAATGACAACACCATGACACATCTCAGTTCTGGATGGCCTAGGATGAACTGTAATAGAGACTGTAATAGCCTCATAAACTATTTGAAGCTGAAGAAGAAAATGATTCACTCTCCCCTCAATGAAAGAGGAAACACGCACACACACTTGACTGGGCCCTTCTGCCTGACAAAACCTTTGTATGTGTGCTTCACTGGGTCTGGAGGAGAACCGAACTCCAGCCAGGGAGGAAGGAAGACCACTGGCAGAGGAAGCGTTGCGGTTTCCCCTCTTGCACTTGGACAAAAACTGATTTGGAAGCAGAAGTTAGGGAAGAATGACGTTGTTCTCCATGTCACCCTCTGCCACCGCCCCCCAGAGGAGAAATGGGGGAAAACAATCTACTGATGGGAGGAAGGGAAGGACTGGGGCAACGAAGAGAAGTAAGAGGAGGTCTTGCTTCACTACCCTAGTTCAAAAGCACAGCCATCAACAGCGCAACAGCAGGTGTCTGAAGTTCTGCAACTTAACTAGCCAGATGACGGCTAAAGAGAATTATCTGCAAATGTTTACTGCATAAAAATACAACGACTGTTACACAACACCAATATCTATCAAATCACCGGCGCCCCAGGGAGGGCAGCACTTTTGAAGACAGCCTCTTCTCTCTGAACCCATCCCAAAAGGAGCCTTGGGAGACCTTTCTCAAGGCCACCTAAGACTTCTTCCCCAAAGGTCAGAGGCATCCATCGATTTTCTCAACTTCTTTCCAGGACTCGGGAATAACGGTAAAGCCACTGGTTTTATGGCCCTGTATACCTACCTGATGCTGCCTAGTTCAAAGTCGCCCTCCACTGCCTTGGGGCGCGGCGCTGTTCCGTTCCTTGCTGCTTCAAGATCCATCTCAGTCTGGGGAGAAACCACAGCTTCAGGTCCAAGTGCACCCGGCCCAGATCCAGGGAGCTCCAGGCTCCTGGAGACTCCGGCTGGAGGAGCAGAGCCGGGCGCACGGGTGGGAGCCGCTCCCCGCCGGGTCCCCTACAGCTTCCCTCCCGCCGCCCGGGTCTCCCGCCGTGTCCTCCCTCACCTGGACTTCGCGCGCTTGTTTGCCGCGGCCAGTGGCGTGCAGACCTGGACTTTGCTCGCCGCGGCTCGTGCCCGCCTCCCACAAGCGTCCGGTGACAGCGACGCCTCCCGCTGGGCGGGGGGCGAGGGCCGGGGCCCACAGGAGAACTCCCGCAAGCCCGCTGGCTCTGCAGGCCCCAGCGCCACCAGCGCGTCGCCCTGGCCGCCAGGGGCGCGCGTCTCCGCTGCCGCCCACCCGGGCGAGGTGCCAGTCGGCCCGCCGCGCAGCACCAGCTGCAGCAGATAAAGCTTGCCTGATGCCTCGCCCCACAGGCCACGGGCCCCTAAAAGTGACTGTCACACCTCCCTCACGCTGACTTTTCTTTTAGAACACAGTGAGGAGGCAGTTTCCGCAGGTTCAAAAATCAGGCTCTGTGAGAAGCCAGTAAGAGTAGCAAGGTCGCCCCTTCTGCATCCTCAGCTTTTATCTATGGCACCAAACCCAACTAACATCCCAGATGCTGAGGATTAAGCAAGTCCAGCCAAGAATCATCATCGTAAACTCCTTGGAGAAGAGGAATACTGCTGGTGTCCCCCATGGAGGGGGCGGAGAGCGCTTAGAGACACAGAACTTGAGGACCGAAAAGGATTTAAGTGATTCCCCGATAAAAGGCACATATGTTTAGTTTTTGTTCTCACACATCAAGAAATAGGTCCTCAGAGTAGCGAAGTCCCCCAACTTCGCCACTTCCCCCTTTCCTCTACCCCCCCCCCCAATCCTCACCCTCAACGCTGCATCTTTATGATTGGCACCCAGGCAAAGAATATTAATTATTGCTGCTGCCCTTGTTCCCTGCTCTAATGTCACACTTCCCTCTATGCCAAACTGTCCCTACTCCAAGCGCCTATGTGAATATGGCTTCCTTGTCGGTTCTCACTGAGTTCTCCACTCTACCCAAAAGGAAGGAGCTAAAACAGATAATAAAGCATCACAGCTTTCCAAGCTTCAGGCACACGAGTTTCACACCCAAGCTCTGCACAGCCTGGTATGTAGCCTGTGGGCACTGCTTAATTCTCTAGGCTTCCGTTTCTTAAGAGTCTGTCTCCCTTACTAGGTTACTCTGAAAGTATCTAGCGTTATTTTTAGAAACACAGCACCTGTTCAATCAGTGGCTTGCTTTTCTCCTAGTCCAGATGCTGGATTTTGCTGCTGAGCCTTGTTTATTCTGTGTGGCATGCGAGCAATAACTGTATCACTGCTCTCCAGGCAACCTTAAAGGAGTTGCAGAATACAAGGGGAGTTGTCACACAGACTCCTGAAGGAATCTCAACTCTGCCATTTACTGGCTGTCTGGCTTTGGGTGGGCTATTTAAGTCTGAATTAAGTCTCAACATTCATTAAAATAGAATAAGATTGGAGAAAATGTGTGTAAAATGCTCCCCACACTTAATAAGTGGCAACTACTGTTATGATTAAAAGCTTGGAAGAGGTAGACAAGGGGAGCTTAGGGGAGGGAGGATCCTGCTGATACATACACCTGAGTGTGCTGGCGGTCTCCATCTTCACATGTAGGGAGTTGATTGCACCTATGGAAAAGACATGAATCTAGTTACTTGTTTGGGCTCAATTTCCACTCTACTTCAATCAGAAGAGCCTACCAGGTGTCCAGATTTATTATTGTATGATATCCTGAGGTGAAAGCAATCAGAATTTCTAAGTTTGAGAGGGGATTTTGGGTAACTGGGGGACATTACAAAATTCACTAGCATGTAAGGGATGTTTGCTTGCCAATCTCTAATATAAAAAATTCTGAGGAGAACAAAAAAACTCTTGAAGGAGTAAGAGAAATTAAAACATAAATAAACAAAAACTGGAAGTAAGGAATCAGGTGGATACCCTTGTCAGTCTGAGTCATCCCACAAGGTTGTCCTTGCAAAAAGAACTCTGTCCTCTGCATGAGCACCGAAGTTCTGTGAGTCTACCATCATCCAAGGAAGTTGAGCCAGGAAGTGAGGAAGAAGCTATGGAGGAGGGCTGCTTACTGTCTTCCTCTCGATGGCTTATTCAGTCTTCTTTCTTATATGCTGTGTCTACAGGGAAGGAGAAGCCACACCTCCATGGCTATGCTTATGTATTTGCCCAAAATGAAAATCTGTACCATCTAAAATCCCAGTAATCCTATTATAGAAAAGACAATTTTAGTTATTTAAAATGTACTTACTTAAATTTAAAGGGTGATTTGAAAAACATCTAAAACACTACAGATTCGTAGGACATCGTGCATAATAACCTAGTCCATGATAACATTTCTGCATGCTTACATATACTAATGTAACAGTTGAATAGGTTTAACAGTTACAAGAAGATAAACCATCATAAAGAGGTAGGTCGACACATTGCTGGTGAGAATATGAACTAGTGCAGCCACCTTGGAAGTCAGTCTAGAGGTTTCTTCAATGACTAGAAACAAAACTTCCATATGAGCCAGCTACACTATGCCTGAGTGTATTCACAACAGACTTCATATCCTAGTACAGAGACACTTGCACAGCTTTATTTATATCTAGGAAATGGAATCAAGCTAGATGTTTGCAGTGACAAAACACTATGACCAAAATCAAACTGCAGAGGAAAGGGTTTATTTCATCTTATAGCCTGTAGACCATCATCCAAGGAATTTGAGCCAGGAACTGAAGAAGAAGCTATGGAGGAGGGCTGCTTACTATCTTCCTCTCGATGGCTTGTTCAGTCTTCTTTCTTATCTACTTTTTTTTGTTTTGTTTTGTTTTGTTTTTGAGACAGGGTTTCTCTGTGTATCCTTGGCTATCCTGAACTCACAGAGATCTATCTGCCTCTGCCTCCCGAGTGCTGGGATTAAAGGTGTGCACCACCACGCCCGGCTCTTATATACCTTTAAGAACACCTGCTCATGGTAGCACCATCCACAATGGATTGGACCCTCTCACATTAATCAGTAATCAAGAAAATTCACTACAGATTTGCCTACAGACAAATCTTATGTAGGATTTTTATCAATTGAGAGTCCCTCTTCCCAAATGATTCTAGCTTCTGTCAAGTTGACAAAAACTAATCTAGGATAATGTCCATCGACAGATGAATAGTTAAGAAAAATATGATACATACACACAAGGCAATATTACTCAGCTGTAAAGAAAAATGACATTCCAAGTAAACAGTAGAACTAGAAAAAATTACACAAAAGTTACTAAAACCCAGAAAGACAGATACTACATAGTCTCGCTGACACATAATACTAGCTTCAGATCTTTTGTTTTGTGTTTTTAACCTGGAGTGTAAGTGTAAGCAAGTATAGAATGGGGCCTTTGGAGTCATGCTAAGGGAGGTGGAATACTGGGAGCCAAAATACTTAAGCAGGGAAGGTCATGGGTGTATGGGGGAAATCTAAAAATACGGGCAAGGGAAGCTACTTCAAAGGAAGGGAGTATAGTAAGCCATACAGAGGTCATATAGTGAATAGTTAGCAAAAATCAAGGATCTATGAAAAAGTCTTATAGAAACCCATTAGTTAGTAATTTCAAAATACAGTCTCTAAAGAGTTCAAGCAGTAGCACCCTGCAAGGATTGACAATGTCACGCTCAGAGTATGGGTTATTAGATAAAAATCACAGTATAAGGCAAAGGATAACTTTCTATGAGTTACTGGTTAGGGAGGCCCTAGAGGTCTCTAATACAATATAACCTATTGTCTTTGATAGCCCTTGGTCATCCATCATATCTATTTTGTAAGACGCTATTGCTGAAGACTCCACACACTTTGGTTGTAGGAAATAGAGAAATCAATCTCAAATCAACCTTGAAACTCTCTCCCTGTTTGCTAGTTCTCACAGTGTCAGAAAGTGCTACACAGACTGCTCAGAGAGAAAAAATATAGATGCTCTTACCTAGCACTGGACCCTGCCTGCTACAATACAGACTCAGTGGGCAAGATGTGCCCAGTGGAGTAATAGTGGCATGACTGTTATGGGGGAACTACTTTCTGGTTGAAGTTGAGGTCTTTTATAGAAAGGAATTTCATGCCTGGGGCTATAATCCTGGTCAAAAACCTATGGCTGGAGAGATTCTAGGGTAGAACCCACTATTATTTATTTTCTAAATGGTCAAGGTGTCAAATTACCTTCTGAAAGTTTATGCTTATATCCAGAGACCTTTGCTGATCACTACCTAGGTTAGAGAAGCTTATTTTTGCAATAAACAGAAGTCAATGGATTGATGCATAATTGGTAAGTTGCTGAGAAGAAACTGAGTATTCAGTCCTAATAGGATATTTATATTAACACTGCACCCAACAAGGATCAAGAGGAGGTGAGGCAGAAGAGGAAGCAGAAGACTATTAGACTGAAAGACAGAGCAGATTGCTGTGAAATGTTGTCTTTTGGACGTGGCATATGGCTACTGCACTCACGAACTTACAGCAGTTTGTGGTTACCTGCACAAGAACTATACAAAATCAAGTCAGCCCAACTTTCCAGTATAGATGGAGTAGATGACCTCTAGGAGCCAGCCCTCACTGAAGAGCTATTGGCAGTGAAAAGATGGTTGGGAGGAGATGACCATTTTTTGAAAAGGTGGCCGCTAGTTTGTTTCTCATGTCTCAGTGGAAAGTTTCACATTCATGCACATATGGGCAGCACTAACTTGACTTAGTGGAATATAGTATCAGAAACAGAGTTGGGAAAGTGTTTGGGGGGACATGGAGGAAGCTAGAAGGGGAAAATAGTTGCAGATGTGATCATATTTAATTGTATACATATGAAATTCTCAAAAGAACAATGAAAAGGAAGCAGTCAAGAAATGAATTGTGCAAACGTATACACTGTGGTTGGCTGATGTGTGCACTCAGTTTTATCACTGTGGGTATCTGAATGCAGTAACAAGGGTCTGGAGAGATGCCTCAGCAGATAAAGAGTACATACTTCTCTTACAAAGGACCTGAGTTTGGTTCCCAGAACCTACCTATACCAGGCAGCACACAACTGCCTGTAACTCCAGGTCCAGGGAGATCTAACTCTGCTGCCTCCATGGTACCTGCCCTTATATGCACCTACCTACACAAACATATACATAACTTAAAAATAACCTAGAAAATAAACCTTTGAAATACTGTGACAGACAGCTTAAGTCTTCTGGTAATAGTAATTACACATCTTTCTGGTTCACCATTGCACGTGCAACTCACCCAAGGAGTCAAGGTCCTGAGAAATTTTATCTTTTACAAATGCAGGTGTTTAAAGAGGAGAACTCCATTCACTGAAGAAGTCTGAGTGTGTGTGTGTGTGTGTGTGTGTGTGTGTGTGTGTGTGTGTAAATATGTGGTGTATGTGATAATGCACTTTAAATCTGCAAAAGATGCCTAAACTAAGTTAGGAGTCTCTAAATATCTGTATATAATTTCTATGTCAATGTGTGGAATGATTCAAAAAATATGTAAAAAAACAGTAGGTAGTAAAGAATAAGAATTAATAAAAAATTTGAAAAATAAAGATACTCCTTAAGAAACAAAAAAAAAACAAGAATAACGCTGAAACTTAAGTAATAACAACAAATAAAATGGCAGAAATTAAAAACAAAATAAAACAGAAAAATAATTTTTGACTTTCAGGATTTTAAGATTTGGGTTTTAATCTCTCAGGATCCTGATTTGGGGGTTTAGGATCATAGTGTTCAGGAAGTTACACTAGTTAATCTGTATCCCAGCTAATTCAGGGGCTCCTTCTGTGTTTGTTTGATAACAAGGAACAACTCTGTCTTATAAGTCCCTCAAGTTACGCATGTGCCAGTTAGAACCTGAATACTTACTGTATTTACACCATGATGACAAACTGTATTTCTCCTTTGTATTTTAATGCTAAAAGAACTCCCCAACCCCTGTGTTTGTCTTTCACTGGGACCTGAGGCTTACCTATGAGGCCAGACTGACCAGCCAGAAAGCTCCAGGGATCTGCCTTTCTCCAGCTCCCAAGAACCGGGGTTGTGAATGTGCTACACAGGTCCTGCTGATTGAACTAAGGTCCCTATGCTTGCACATAAAGGTCCTGTTACTGACTGCACTGTCTCTCCTGCCCTTTAAGTTTCTCTTTATGACAAGATATTTAGACACTTGCATTCTGATGTTGGGAGATTGGTGTTGATGTCTTTCTTATCTGCTGTCTTTTAAAAAACATTTTATTGGGGTTTTTTTTGTGAGTTTCACATCATGCACCCAAGTCCCATCCCCTTGTAAATGCCTTCTGTCCTTGCAACCTTCACCCAAAATAAAAAAACACACAAACAAAAGAAATAAACAAAACAAAACAAAACATAGAAAATATCTTGTCATAGAATCTGTAGTGTGACACAGTGTGTTCCACAGTATGTACCTCTGTCCACACATGTTCACTTGCAAATGTCCATTGCAATGGTTTGAGGTCTGGTTTGAGGGTCTCTGGCTTCTGTGACACCATCAATATTGGCTCCTCACTGGGCTCCTCCCTGTTGCTGCCTTGGGCCGTGGAGATCCTGCAGCTTTGGATCAGTGGGACTGGCCCTTTCACATGCCCCAACAGGTCACAGATAATATAGATTTGGGAGTGGGCCAACACAAGGCCCTGGATCTGGGTCTGGATGGTAGCTAGTCAGCCCAACAACTCTCTCTAATCCCCACCACTAGGGTGAGCTCTAAAGCACTTCTCAGGCTAGGCCTCCTAGTGCCACCACCAGCAGAAGGCAGGTCAGCTCTCCCACTCTCATGCCCTCTGGGCTGGTTCACCAGCACCCACGCACCCATACTTCCAGAGCTAGCTCAACTCTGTTTCTCAGTCAAGGCTCGAGATCCACTTCTCCCAAGTGCTGCAGCAGGTGAGAGGCTGGGCCAGCTCTCCTGCTCTCATTCACACCCTTGGGGCTGAGTCACTGGTGCCTTCTCCATCAGGGACAACTCCACTGTGTTGTGCAGGTGGGATATAGGCTCTTGTGCCAGTGAGGAGCAGGGCTAGCTCTCCTGCTCTCATGATCCTGGGGCCAGCTCTCCCTACTGCCACTGGTGGTGAGGGGCAAGAGAGGAAGGGGTGTCAAGGAGCATCACCCAAGCCACCTCATGGCAAATGAGTGGCAGGCCCAGCACTCCCATGCTCTCACTCTCATCCTTGTCCCCACTCGCAGGGCCAGCTCCACTGTGCTGCCTGGGTGAGGTACAGTGCTGCTTATGAGATCTGGGGCCAGTTCTCCAGAGCACCACAGCCAGTGAGGAATGGGAACAGCTCTGCACAGCCCCTGGACATCCATCTGGTCCCAGGCAGCTGCCCAGACCAGGAACATCACCATGGTCTCTAGCGGTAATTTGAACCATGGACATCAATCAGCACCCATTGACACCTGACTCCTGCTGCTGCATAGCCATGGACCCAGACACGACCCTTAGTGGCAGGGTGGGCTGGGACTTCACCATGGTGAAGCCCTCAGGTGGCAGGGCTGGCTACTCACAACAGGCTATTCCTCTCCTCTCTGTTGTCTCCAGTTCCACTTCCCTTCACAGTGTTCAAACTGTTATGCTTCTCTTTCTCTCCCATCTGTCCACCGCACACTTGCACATTGTACTGGCTTCTGCTGTACCCAGGCCATGTGGCTTGCGGGCCTCTGGATGACCTTACCTGTCCATGTCATATGGCAGGGTAGCAAGCGGGCCTCTAGGTGTCTACCACCCACCCATGTGGCATGGCAGGCAGGTCTATGGATGACTTCCTCCTGCTGTACTGCATGGAGTGACAACAGTGGACCTCTATGTCTACGACCCACCCCCTCCCCAACCTGTGCAGCCACAGGCAAGTCTGTGGGCATCTTTCTCTTTCCCTGCTCGAACCGAATGGAGGTTGGCAAGTACCTAGATAACTCCTGAATTTACTTTTAACCTCCACTGCCTTCAATCAGCTTAGCCCTGGGATACTGTGATGACCTTCATGCCACTACTTCAACGCAGCAGCCAGAGGGCCCAGCCCAAGGCAAGTCAGGATTATCTGCTGTTTTACTGTTTCTATTTGTCCTGTGGGAATTTTCCTTTTCTATTGGAATTTGTTTGTCTGTTTTGTTTTGTTTTGTTTTATTTTTTTCAAGACAGGATTTCTCTGTGTAATAGGCCTGGCTGTCCGGGACTCACTTTGTAGACCAGGCTGCCCTTGAACTCACAGATATCCTCCTGCCTCTGCCTCCCTAGTGCTGGGATTAAAGGCGCGTGCCACCACACCCGGGTTATCAGTGAATTTTTTTTTTTTTAACTACAGCCTGGAAGCAAAGAAGAGGCTGAGATAAATATGTCAGACAGCTAACCAGCTAACCATGTTCGGTCTTTAACGCAGCCTCCAGTCCACTGACCTTTGCACCTTCACTGTTCCTCCTGCCCCCCTTCTCCCTCACAATGGAAGCTGAAAACAGCCACAACCCCCTTTGCTCTCTCTGGTTATATTAGTGAAGCCACAGCCCTGGAAGGTTCTAATTATCCACGACAACCCAATACCATGCAGCACCCTATGCCTGTGAAAAGTACAAACCATTGACTGGTCTCATCAAGGATTCCATTGGCTCTCCACTGTATTCTTAACATACTTCCACTTTCCACTTATTGCCAACTCCATGGCATGTAGACTCACAATGATAAAATGTATTATTGTCTGTCTCAACAACCTTCCTAGGAAGTTGTTTCCTGCCATCTATTTCTTTAGACCTCTGTCATTCTTACCCTGCCTTTGCCTTCTAGCAAATCGTAGTGTTTCTTATTGCATGCATTAAACAGACACGATCATAAGGACATTTACCCTCTTGCCATGTCTTTACTCATTCTGTGTCTTCCCAGGGAGGGTGTTTCTCTAAGTGAGATGATCATGCCCTTGTGTGGAGCTCATCTTCCTTTTCGATTCTTCACCCAAGAGTCCAACTTTCTCGCTGTCTTGAGGAGCTCCTAAGCCAAAGTAGATGTTATGGATTACCTACCTTCTCATCCCTGAACCCCATTCCTTTTAACATACACATGTACATATTTCTTCCTCCCTGAAAATCTCTGTTGGCCCTCTTCCCTCACAAGCCACCCCTTACATTTCTCCCCTCTTTGAAGGCAGGTTTCTTGAAAGAGATGTGCCCGCCCATGACCTCTATTTCCTGTCCTCATGTTCTTTCTTAGGTCCAATCTAAACAGGAATTTGACCCTTTAACACTAATGAAACTGCTCACATCAGAGTAACTGATAACCTCTACATTGCTAAATCGAAAGGTCTTAGTCCAGTGGTTGTCAACCTGTGGATTGCGACCCCTTTGGGGACTGCATATCAGATATCTTGCATATCAGATATCTTGCATATCAGATAGTTATAGTATGATTCATAATAGTAGAAAAATTAGAATTGTGAACTTGCAACAAAAATAATTTTATGGTTGGGGGTCACCACAACATTAGGAACTGTATTAAAGGATCTCAGCATTAGGAAGGTAGTGAGAATCACTACTTTAGTCCATTTGTTACTTGAGAAACTCAAGTATTTGATAGCTTGATCATATTCTCTTCCTGATTCTCTTTCCTGGATTTCAGAATGCCACCAATTGCTAGTATTGTCCAATGCTTTCCTTCTCATTCTCAGCCTTTCTGATGGTCTCTTCTTTTTATAATTTTTTATTTTGTTTTATTTTTTGAGATTATAATAATTACAAGACTTCTCCCAGGGCTGGAGAGATGGATCGGCAGTTTAGAGCACTGGCTGCTCTTCCAAAGGACCTGGGTTCTAATCCCAGCACCCACATGGCAGTTCACAGCTGTCTATAATTGCCAGTTGTGGTGGTGAAAGCCTTTAATTTCAACACTCGAGAGGCAGAGGCAGGTGGATCTCTATGAGTTCCAGGCCAGCCTGGTCTACAAAGTGAGTCCAGGAGAACCAGGGCTAGACAGAGAAACCCTGTCTTGAAAAAAAAAAAAGATTTTGCCCTCCCTTTCCTCCCTCCAAATCTATACCCCTCCCCTCTCTCCTTCAAAATAACTGCCTACCTTTTCACTAATTGTTATTGCATGTATATATGTACATGTATAGACATATATATTTCTAAATACAATTTGTTTGATTCATATAATGCTACTGTATGTATGTTTTCAGAGATGACTATTTGGCACTAGAAAACTAATGGTGTGCTCTTTCCTGAGAAAGACCACTTCTCCCATTCCCAGCTTTCCCTGGTTGCCTGTAGTTCTTTTTATAGTGTTGAGGTCTCATGGACTTTTCCCTGTCTGGTTTGATATGCTCGTTGATGTCATCCTTCTTCAGCTCGCCTTTGGCCAGTCATGTTGGTAAGACTAATAGGTATTTCTGATATTACTAGGAGACACAATCTCACAGCAAATTCCCTAATCTCTGACTCTTAACAATCTTTCTGGCCCATTTCAGCCATGTCCCCTGAGCCTTAGGTGCAGGAGTGTTTTGTAGATGTATCCATTGGGATTGGACCCTGCCTTTGATTGCATGCGGTTTTCTGTTGTCATCTCTGCAGGAGCACAGGAAGTGGAACCTTGTAGAAGATTAGAGGATGGTTGCTGCCAAGGCATGGGTGGCTGGACTAGACTGGGGGACTGGGTGTGGGACCTGGTCCAGATATGACAGTCTGTGGATAAATGAAGATTGGATGGGAGGGGTACTCACCAGGCTAGATTGTGGAGGAGGATGTGTGAAGTCTACATATGGGGTGGGGTGGTGGAGGTGGCCTTTTAAAAATTTTCTTCAGTGGCACAAGGTGCTCCAAAGCTCACTTCTTAGTGTTTTAGTCTCTCTATTCTCACATTCTTTGTCATATCAGTCTCACAGCTTTAAATATCATTCATATCCAACAGTTTTTCATTTTTATTTTTATCCTAGATGTAAAAGTACCTTTTATTCACCAGGTGTAATTGTCATTTTGGAGGCTTACTGCCTCCATCTGCTAACCTAGGCCTAGTCCTTGAAGCTTCTAGCCTCTGTACAATCTTTTGTAAGCCTAGATAGTTTTTGGCCTCTGAGACTTACCACTGAATAAATTCATCCTTTCTAGTTCTTCCTGAATTCTGCCTGGCTGGTTCAAATCAGCTGTTCTGGCTCAAAACTCCTCTCCAAGTTGACTGATTCAAACTGACTTTTCTCAGCTTCTGACTGAATTGCTATGCTTGACCTCAAACTAAACTCTGTTATAATCTTCTGGCTCCTTCTCATTCTCTGACTTGTTCTGTCTTCACCTGTGTCTAGCTTGGTTTCTCTCTCTCTCTGCAACCTGTCTCTGTACAACTGTTCTGATAAAACCTCTCTCTCTCTCTCTCTTTCTCTGTTCTACATTCTCAAGTAGCTGCTCTTTCCTCACTATTCTCATGAGAGCTGGATATATCCTGTTCTATCAAATCTTTCTCTGATTTGTCACTTTGTCTCTCAATTAGACATTGCTTTCAAACATAGGTGCTTCTACAAACAAAATTTACCTTTATTGTTTAGGATTAAAGGATTTTTTTTTGTTTTTTTGAGACAGGGTTTCTCTGTGTAGCCCTGGGTATTCTGGACTCACTTTGTAGACCAGGCTGACCTCAAACTCACAGAGATCCACCTGCTTCTGCCTCCCAAGTGCTGGGACTAAAGGCATACACCACCACCTCCCAGCCTCAGATCCTACTTCTTATGATCAAGGTATCCTGGATGATTATATTGAATGTTTATATGTTGGAGGAGGTTCTTGTCCAGTGTGTTTTCAGATGCTGATTTCAGTGCCCTGAGATCTATTTACCACCTTGCCATGACCATTGTTATAAAAGTTAAAGCATCTCCTGTATCCATGTGATGTGAGGAATGCTTCCCTATTATCCCTGATTGGATGGTAAAAGTTGCTGATAGCCTATAACTGGGCAGAGAGAGAATAGGAAGGCAGAACTTCCTTGTAGGGAGAAAGAGACTTTGGGAAGGAGAAAGAGAGACAGAGAGTAAGAACAGGTCATCATGGGCTAGCAAGGACCAAGAGTATGTGGCCAATAGCAGCTTGCTCTATAGACTGGCCTGATAGAGCAGGAGCAGCCCAAATGATCTACATGTAAGTGTTATGGGGATTTTGGCAGGGAATCAGACAAGATAGCTTAGAGGGTTAATATCAGCCCAGCTGTAGTGCTTTAAGGCTTGTTATAATTCTAAAAGGTCTCTGTGTCTTTTATTTGGATAGATGGTCTTCAAAAATCTCAAGAGATCTGTAGAATATGGTATTCAAAGATGTTTTCTTAACAAGATTTTTTTTTATATTGAGACATGTCAGCTCCTGACAGCATCCCCCATTCTACTCCAAGTAGAGGATGAGCATCAAAGAATCTCCATTTGATATGGCTGCATTTGTGGCAAGCTTGTCACTGGGCAAGAGAAATCCCTTGCTTCAGCTGTAGACAGAATGCTGTCCAAAAAGGAAAAAACGTGGAAACAGGTAAATTGACAGCTTAGCTCTGCCAAGACAGGGTAGGCAAGTCCTTCATAATTCCTGTTTTACAATTAATGTCTGTTAGAGATACTGGGACAAAAGGCTAAAGATAGATGCTCCAATATATTGAGAACAATTGAGGACTGTTCAGGCAGCCAGTTGTCTGTCATTTCTTAGTTTTGGAAGCTGCTGGTTCTGCACTTCCAATTTATTCAGATATATTTATCCTTTTCAGGTCTCTGATGTAGTTGAAAACTAGATAGTTACAGTCTCAAAGTTAAGTTTTAAGTTGTTTAGGAATTAAGAGGATGTTCTAAGTCTAAGAAGATGTTTTTAAGTTGCTAATGCAAGTTTGGATGGAAACTGAGTTAGGTATAGAACTTCAAACTCATTGAGATAGATAGTTATAATTAATAATAAAATATTAATATCAGTTGCCAAATACAGATGGAATGGACATTGGGAATGCATGTTATACCTTATAATTTTCATAATTGTTGCCTAATTGTTCTTATTGTTTTGTATTGTATTTATTATTATAAGAAAAAGAGCCTTGTATTGGACTAAAAGAGGGAGCTTTTTTTGGGGGGAAGATACCTTAAATTTTTAAAAAAGCAGATAGGAGGGTGAGGGAGAAGAGAGTAGGAGGGTGGGGCTGGGAGGGAGAGGGGGGAGGAGACTGTGATTGAGATGTAACTTGAATAAATAAATAAATGTTGGGAAAAAAGAAAAACTGCTACCATAATAGTTTCCTGCATTAATTAATATATACATTTAATTAATATATACATGTAATTAATAAATTACATTTAGTGGCATCTCAAATCTAATATGCTCACTTGATTGCTGATCTGGCTTTCAAGCTGTCCCTTCCAATGGGCCCCTCCTCCCCAGTTGGCACTTCTGGATTTCTAGATGTCAACACAATTAGAATCACTTTGTATACTTATATTTCTTCAATATCCCACAATCAGTCTGGAACTATGCTGATTTTCCTTTAAAATGTACTCCAAATCTGAACCTTTCTCTATGTGACCAGTTCTACCACCACCACCACACAAGCCACTGCCATTTCCTGCCTGAGTTACTATGGGAGCTTATTTTTCCTCTGCTTTGGTCTCTGCCCCGTCTGTCTCTATCCTCTTTCCAAAGAAAGGTCTGATCTGCAGTGAGTTGAGAGGTGAGTCAGCTCGTGTGGGTCTGCCCTTCATAACTCTGAGTTACCCCAGTTCACTAATCATAGCCCTCAATGCTTTGCCCTCTCCCTGACCTCTCTGACCTCATTTTCTTCTTTCCTTGCCTATCTCCTCCCTAACCACACTTGAATTTTGGATTTTTCTCAAATAAGAGAAGCAGTAGATGTACCAGTTCCCTTTGCCTCAAATTCTCTTTTCCCTCATTGTCACATGGCTCACACTTTCACTTCCTACAAGTCACTTCTCAGTTATTATCTTGGCAATGACAGCAGCCCTGTTTCCACATTAAACACTACGCTCCATAATCCTTCGTCTCTCAGTTTTGCCCTCTCCCCTTGGTTTGATTTCTCCACAGCATTAATTCCCTTTTAAAATACAACTTAAAAATTTATTAGCAATCTTGTTGTCATTTTCTCAATAGTATGTAACATTCATGTGAGCAAAGATAATTTTCTGTTTCATTCATAGAGCCATCCAACAAGTCCACGTGTGTTGTCTCCTTACAAGGATTAGAAGATATAAAGGGAACAAGGTGTCACTCTAGTTCAAAAACCACCCAGGATTATTTGGTGTCTTATAGTACAATCACACACATGTACATGATCTCATCTGCATCTCAAAACAAAACAAAACAACAACAAAAGAAACCCCCCCCAAAAAAAAGCAAAACATGTTTAAATAAGGAAAGAGCTACTATTTTCAGTTTAGAGTGGGAAAACAGGGACTCCCAAAGAGTAAGTAAATTTTATACAGCTGGTAAAAGATGGAACTGAGGCTCTACTTCTGGCAACAAACTCCACTAGTCCTTCTATAACCCTGGGGAAGACTACTACCAGTAAGAAACCTTGTTTTTTTTTTCTATTAGTGGTCCCTTAGCATAAAGGAGACTCATATGTGGAATAAATCAATGTCCTCAACTATACAATAAAATATTTTATTACAAATAAGAATTTCCTATAAGAAAAAGTCAGCAGGAAACAAACTAGACTTACCAAAATATTTTAAATTTACCATAATATCATTAAATACAGCAATAATAGCTTTCTCTGAAGAGAGTGCCATGGATTTTTATATCCACTTGACTTTTGATGATAAGCTCTATGGTGTTTTCTCCCAGTGTTTTGGTTTCATGACTGTTAAAGATTGGATCTGGCATACTCCAGAAATGCCCATGTGTGAAAGGCCTGGTCCTCAGAGGGGCACTTTGGGGAAGTGATGGAACCTAGTGGAAGATATGCAGGTCATTAGAGGGCATCTTGAAGGGTACTTTGGGGCCATGGTGCCTTCCTCTTTTTCTTTGTTCTCTGACTTGTTACATAAGTAGTTTTTCTCTACCACACAGTCTTACAAGGATGGGATACTCCACCACAGACACGTGGTACTCTGAGAATCACCAAAGAAGCTGTGACTAGTTTCTCAAAGGGCTTGCCTTACTAGGCTGCTCCTTTTTAGGTCATTTGACTAGAGAACAGGGACTTTTGTCTCTGCCTTTTGTCATTTCTGGATTATTTCCTTTTTCAGCCGAGGTAAATGATACAGCAAACCAATAAGTCAGGAACTAGCTACCATGTGCTCTTCTTTGGATCCCAAGACCTTGGGTCAATCTCTCTTATTATCTCCAGTTTTCAGAGTCTTCTTAATTTTTTTTAGATGTATCATTCAGTAATGTTAGTTGTAATTAGCAGGACAAAAGAAAACAACAGCCCTGCTTTATTTCCTCAGAAGTTATTACTTAATTTTTAAGGCAGTGGGGGTTAGAGGATATGTGATTTATTTTGCTCATGGTATCAGAGGGTTCAGTCCGTGGTGACTTGGCCCCATGTACTTGGGCAGAGCCTTGTAGTGGCAAGAGAATGTGGTACAACGTAACTTCTTCACCTCATGGTGGATAGAAAGCAGGGAAAAAGAAAGAGACTGGGACCAGGTATAATCATCAAAGAAATAGACTAGAGGCCTGCATTTTCCAGGTAGGTACCATCTAAGGTTTCTATATCTTCCAAAAGCATCACCAGCTGGGAATCACGTGTTTAACTCATGAGCCTAGAGGGAACATTTAATTATTTAAACCATAAAATTCTGTCCCTAGTCTCCAAAAGACTCACAGTTTTCTAGAAATTCAAAATGCATTTTATCCATCTAAGAGAATCTATAGTCTTAACATCTCCAACATTCTTCAAACATCCAAATTCAAAGACTTCTGAGACTCAAGAGAAAGTCTTGAGCCCACGTAAAATTAAACAGAAGTTATATATTTATGCTATATGGTGGCAAAGAATAAACAATTTCAAGTCCCAAACTGAAGAATGGGAGAAAACCAAAAATGGATGGGACCAAAACAAGACAGAAACCCATAAGGCTGAACATTAAATGCTATTACTCTGTATTCAGCAGCAGTGAGTTTTGGGCTCCAATGAGCTGGGGAAGTCTGTCCCTGAGGCTTCTCTTCTGGACTGTGCTCAATGTCTGTAGCTTTCTTCTGGAAACAATCTATATTCCTGGCATCTCCAGAATCCTTAGGCCACCATTGTAGACTGAGCATTACTTGTATAGTTTCGTACCCAGGCCTCTCAGAGGCAGAGGCAGCCTGAAGGGATTTGACCCTATTACACATTACATAGCTTCTTAATGATTCCTTTGAAATCAAAGAGGAAGCCTCCATGACCAGAATCACATGGACAATGCCAAGGTTCCATCAGACCCTGTCTGCCTTGTCCTTGAATGGATAAGCAGTTGAGCCTTGGAAAGACTTCTCTAAGAGAATCTGTATTGCAGACTCTGTAGAGATCTTTTCTCAAAGCAAAGTCTCCAGGTTGATGGAAATGTTTTCTCCTATGATTGTGTTGTAGTTGGGGGCTAACTGATTCATGAGATGTCCTTAGCACATCTTCCCTATTTTCCCAGTGGAAAATACTTTATTTCTTTGTTGTTGTTGTTTTATTTGGTGAATTTCACATTATGCACCCTATTCCCTCTCATCTCCCACCTCCCCTCAGATCCACCTTCCACCCTTGCAACCTCTCCCAGCATAAAATAAACATCTCTTTGTGGAAGCTGTAGTGTGTACCACAATATTTTATTTTGCCCTTACTTTTTTGTTTGCAAATATTCAATATAATGACATCTTGGTCTGGTACTAGGCCTCTGGTTTATGCTACTTTGTCAATACTGGAACTTCACTGGGACACCCCTCAGATATCCTATTGTTGTCCTATGTCATGAAGATCCTGTAGTTTTGGGTCTGTGGAACTTTTCATACATCCCAGCAGTTCATCCATGGGGTATATGTTGGAGTATATGGGTTTGGTTTTTTTTTTTGGTTTGGTTGTTTGGTTGGTTTTTGGGTTTTGTTTTCTTTGTTTGTTTTTTTTTTTTTTGAGACAGGGTTTCTCTGTGTAATAGCCCTGACTGTCCTGGACTCACTTTGTAGACCAGACTGGCCTCAAACTCACAGAGATCCACCTGGCTCAGAGTTCTTATTCCCTGCAGAAACCCATTGGCCCTGGCCTTCACTGACTGTGCTCCTATTAGCATCCTGGTCTTCCATAAGAATCTGGTCTGAGATCCCATCAGAATGCCTTGTTAAGCTTTCAGTATTCTCAAGCATGTCTCCAAACTTTCCCTGATTCCTACCACAAAAATAATTACAAAGTTTCTGAACTATGTGTGGACAGAGAGTCACAGCAACAGCTACACATTGCTGGCACTAAGCTTCTGTGTTAGTCACTGTCCTTATTGCTGTCATAAAATACCTACGAGAATGAGGAAGGAGGATTGTTTTTTGGTTCACACTCTCAGAGATTCTTATCCACAGTCCTGGTTCCACTAATTCTCAGCCCACAGAGAGGCAGAACTTCACAGTGGCAGGGGCATATAGCTCTGAGGAACTTTTCATTGATATTTTATACCAGAGACAAAGAAAGAAAGTTCTAAAATTATATTTGTCAATCTGTGTGTTTTTCATCAATGAAGAATGGCTGTAAAGTAATAAATTATAAGAGTTCTCTAATTTCTCCTATCTCAGAACCATACTCTTTCATCCTTATAGAACATCCAGTTCTTCATGGGTGTTACAAAAAAAAAAAACAAAAAAAACTTCATGTGGCCTCAGGCTTACTCCACAGCAAAATAAAAATCAAATACCAATAATTACAGACCCTCTCATCACAAAATAAGATATATAATAGTGTTTAAAATGTAAACAGTTATGTATAATTTTAGATTAATTATTCCTATGAGCTAAATAATTTTTTCTTCATAAATTATCCAACCTCAGGCATTCTACTGTATCAATGGAAAATAGACTAAAGCTGCAATATTAGTCACATTGGTTAAATTATGCTACATTACATTAATTATATGTATTATATTTCTTCTCAGTTCTTTCCTCTCTTACTTGACTATGAGCTTCTTCAGAAAAATGAATATTGTAAGGACTGAATATTATAAGCACTGAGATATGCTACTCTTTTACTTCATGCTTGTTCTGTTTCTACACCATTCGATTCAGGAGTGAGACCAGAGAGAAGTGGAGGGAGACTTCATCTACAACTAATCTGGGTTTCAGGTTTGAAAAGACCTCTGAGGCTGGAGAGATGGCTCAGGGTTAAAAAGCACAGTGTTCTTATAGAAGACCCAAGTTCAGTTCTCAGCACATACACTGGGAAGCTCACAAGGGCTAGTAACTGCAGCTTGAGGGGAGTCTGATGCCTCCGGCCTCCATGGGCACCTTCATTCCAACACACACACACACACACACACACACACACACACACACAAAAAAAAAAGAAAAAGAAAACATCTGAATGGGTCTCCACCAGTGCTTCGGACTGGAACTTGTAGGGAGTACTGGCCACTTTCTACCTCACCCCACACCTTTTGAGATTCTGCTAATTGCAGATCTAATGGATTATCTCTTAGAATTGCGCCAATTTTGTCAACATTCATTGACTTTGTTAATGAATACATACGAAAGAAGGATGATGTGTAGAACACACTTATAGAACAAGGTTTTCCAGCTGTGGCCCGAAGAGTGCTTAGTGGTAACAAGGGTCACCTGACTTGAGAGACACTCTTCGCATCCCTCTGAGAGGGTTGCAATGCACTTCCAAGGTTTTGAGAACTTTTGTAATGAAAAAGTCATTTAACTTTTCTGGGCTAGTATTTTCTCCCATTTCCCATCATACTCTACTATACTCAGTGAAGTATATAAAGCATAATATTCACATTCTCTTTACCCTTATATTTTGAGCTGCTTCTAAGAGAGATATGTTAAAATTTCCAAAAGAAAAGAAGCAACCTCAAAGACAGACAGGGGGTCAAAGAATGGAGCCCTTGAAGAAAGCAGGTGTGCCTTAGTTTGCAAGAGGCAAAGACTGATAAGGGTGGGTAGCTGTGATGGTTTGAATGAGAAATATCCCTAATAGTTTTGTATATTTGAACACTTGATTCCAAGATGATGGACCTGTTTGAAAAGGTGATTGGAACCTTTAAGGGGGTGAAACCTTGCTGAGGGAAGTACCTCACTAGGGAAGGGGTTTGAGGTACTGCTGTCTCCTACCATGTCTTCCCCACCATGGCTGAGTGTATTCATTCTGGAACTAAAGCTAAAAGGAATATTTTCTTCTCTCACTTACTTTTTCTCAGTTACTTTTTCTCACACCAACAGAAAAGTAACTAATACAATGGCATGTGTAAGAGAGTGGATACATTAGTAGTATCTTGGTTAATCTTCTACTGTTGAGAAGAGATACCATGACCAAAGTAACTTATAAAAGGAAGAGTTTATAGAGATCTTAATTACAATTTCACAGGGCAAGCCCATCACTATCATGGCAGTGAGCATGGCAGCAGGCAGGCAGGAGCTGAGAGGTCATATATTGAGACAATAACCAGGAGGCAGAGAGAGAGAGAGAGAGAGAGAGAGAGAGAGAGAGAGAGAGAGAG
>CAJQZJ010037464.1:1230660-1254185 GCA_907164525.1 Lophiomys imhausi
AGAGAGAGAGAGAGAGAGAGAGAGAGAGAGAGAGAGAGAGAGAGAGCACAACAGAGACAGAGAGTCAACTGGAATGGTATGGGCTTTTGAAACCACAAAACCTGCCCCAGTGACACAGCTCCTCCAACAAGGCCACACCTCCTAATCTTTCTCAAACAGTTTCACCAACTGGGGACCAAACATTCAAACATATCGGTCTATGGAGGCCATTCTTATTCAAATCATCACAAGTAGGATGAAACCAATAGAAATGTAGACATGCAGAACACTTTGAGGTGTTTAGAAGCAATCACCACAAGAATTATGGGTTGTATGCCTATTTGTGCATGCATGCGTGCGTGCATGTGTGCCTGTGTGCCTGTGTGTGTGTGTATTTGTGTGTGTGGTTGTGATGCATATGTGGAGATCACAGGACAACCTCAGGGCTTGGCTCTCACCTTCCAAGATGTTTGAGACAGGGTTTCTTGGTTGTTTTCCCACTGTACCTGGTAGTTTGTCTGGTTCTTGAGCTTGCAGAGATTCTTCTGTTTCTACTCTCAATTTCTCAAGGAGCTCAGGGATTATAGATCCTCCCGATGGGTATCCAGCTCTCACATGGCTTCTGTTCATTCACATTCAGGTCCTCACACTTGCTGAGCAGTCTTACTCACTGAGTTATCTCCCATGCCCAAGAATTATGGATTGTTGTTGTTGTTGTTGTAATGGTTGACCTGTCTCAGTCAGGGTTTCAGGAAGAAAGAAATGTCATACTCAAGTTTGGTAATTCCAGCAGGGTTCAGTGACAGAGGTATTCACAATAAAATAGACAAACACAAGCAAGAATGGGAACTCCATAATGGATAGTGAATGCTCTTAAGAACACACAAAATTTTGAAGAGCAATATTGTCTCTCTAAACCATCATGGGGGTGGGGGAAGTTACTAGAAGTTGTCTTCAAGTCAGAACTGCCTTGAGAAGGGCCATGATGTCCTACCGTCTACTGAGTTCTCGTTGAGCTGAACCCATAGAAGTCAACCTCCTAGGGCAAAGAGCAGTGTGGAGAAAGGGATGTTGACTAGACAGAGAGGTATGTGGCACCTGTTTCTTGGTAGAAGACTCTGAAAACTGGCAAATCCCTGACCATTTCCTATCGATGCCCACTCATGATTTATGTATTGCTTTCTGTGCCTACAGAAGGGTTAAGTACCACAGAGTCATGAGGACAGTATGATAGAAACTCAGACAGAACCCTCAGTTTGGGAAACAAGCTACAGAATGAGAACTAAACAGAGAATCAAAACATAGACTGAAACCTAAGGAGGTATAGAAAGCATAAAGAGAGCTCAATATGGGCAATTTTTAAAACCAATTGATGACTTTAGCATTGACCTGAAGTACTGGTATATAGTATAAATCCAAAATTCAAGAATATATGCTGCGCTGAAATTTAATTCTCTGTATTAATTAGTAAATTTAATTTCATAATTATTATCCAATAATAACCACTTATTTTAAAAAATTGTTCAACTAGCATGCCTGCAATCCCAACTACTGAGAAAGATGGGTTACAAGTTTGAGGTGAGCTTAGGCAATTTAATGATAGTCCCAACATGAAATTTGAAAAGGGATGGAGATGTAGCTCTATGGTACACCTCTTGCCTACCATGATGCTGGAGACCCTAGTTTCAATTCCTAGTGTCCCTTTTCCCCCATAAATATTTTAATGATTTCTTTCAGAATTAAGTATATGCAAAAGACTACTTCATAAATATAGACTAATGAAAAACACCAGTAGTTTGTGTTTAGCCTCTCACACATTTTAACATGCCTTTCAGTATTATTACAGAGGAAACCATTGCTTGCTGGGCCTGGGAGGTCATTCAGCCTGAGGATTTTAGCTCACTCCGCAGGACTCACAAGGTGGAAAGAGAGAATTGAGTTCTTACAAGGTATGCTCTGACCACTATTTGTGTGCCTTGGCATGTGTGCAGCACACACACACACACACACACACACACACACACTAAATATTTTAAAATTCAAAACAAAAGTTTGCTTTTCTACTTTAACTGACCATCTCCATTTGACTTCTCTCTCCAGGCTTTACCTGTGCTCAGGATCATGGGCTCCCTGGCCCCAAATATTTTAGTCTAATGTGCTTGAATATTACAGCTATGGGGATTTTTCAGACATGCAGGTAGTATCATCCATAGCATGGTCGAAACTGGTACTTTCTCAAAACAAAATGGAAAGATCCATGAGTAAATTCTGCCTGAGTCATCTGTTTAAACTATAAAGAGTGGGAGTAATGAGGTCATTGCCCATGCTGACCAAGATTTTTTTCCCTAGTCACCCTGTGCCTAACAAAAATGTGATCCAACCCCCTGAGATCCAGTTGAGAGAGGACGTATGTATCTCCTACGATTTGTGTGTGTGTGTGTGTGTGTGTGTGTGTGTGTGTGTGTGTGTGTGTAGTACATATATGTATATTCTCATATGTATGTACATACAATATGTACATAGTACTGGCATTTTCAAGCTAATATATGATGTAGTCTGACCATGTTCCTTTACCCTCCCATTTGCGCTCCTGCCTACTCCTCTTAGTCCCTTCCTTCCCCTAAACAGGATGTTTTGCCTGGGACACAGTTGAAGACTGATGCTGAGTTCTTCTGGGAATGCAAACATTTTCATACTCATTCTGAAAAAAGAAGCCACTGTAAACTGGTCTAAATATAGTGATAAAATATAGGAGGAGGTGTTGTGCTCCCTCCAGCCCCCATGCTCCCCTTCTTCCTAAGTAAGATGGTCTGACCCCTGCCCAGGATCCAAGGCCACTGTGTGTCTGCCTGCTGTGGAGACTGAAATTCTAAGGATGCAGATACTCTGTCACAGGCCACTCACACGCTCAACAGCTATAAGTCATCTTTCCAGGGTAATTCTTACCACCCTGTTTTGGAATTGGTGCAAGAGTTGCATTTTTATCTCTACAATATAAATTCAATGAATAAAATTCTACCTGTAAAGACATTTAAAGTGTGACTTCCCTTTTTAAACCCTAATACACAGATATTTGTAGAAACAGGGCTGCTTTTAAGTGAGGCCTCTCTCAGAGCTCTCATGCTTCCAAAAGAGCCACATCAAAAATACAGATGAGGAGATCCTCTCTGGTACACCAGCCCTGCAGACATAGGTACCACAGGATCCAGTCTCCTCTGTGTGGCAATCACCACACACCCTTTCCCACATCCAACGCCTCAAACACCACCCACCCTGAATTGCTTCTCTTTCTCCTCTTCCAGGTGGTTTTCCACACCACCCCTCCACTGTCTATCTGACAAGTATGAGCTTTGTTCTCCAAGAAGCTTTTTGTTTTGTTCAATGATGTATTTAGTATGCTATGCTTTTTTTTAACTGGTATTTTTGTCCTCTTTAATAATTTCTGTTAATGTACACTAAGCAGCCACATGGTCACTCTGGGATGCCACACTCTGGATGGATTATATTGCTACAACTCAACAATATTGTTGGTATGTACCTACTGATCAGGGATTATTGGAGGCACTGTGGGCCACAGACTCTGTCATGTAAAAAAAAGTTATTCTAGACTTCTCTGAGTCTGGGGATAAAACTGGAAAGGACTCCTGTGGGCTTCATTCTGATGATTTGAGAGCAGGAAGTGGGGACCTTTGGGTTGAAAATTTGGGGATGCAGGTAGGTATCATAATGTCATAAGTCAAGAAGGCCCAGGCAGTCAGAGAGTCTTCTGGGAGTGATGTAGGTGCTTCAGCTGGCTCCAACAGAGAAGAACAAAAAGCAGACAATGGAATCTAGCCAGGAACAAAAGAACTCACTTTGTAGTTAGTGTCAGCAGGCACAGAGGACTCTTCAGGACCAACCCCATATACAGTGCACGGTAGATGTGGCACATCACATCACAGATAGAGATATCAAGTCAGCAGTATTCATGACGTCATAGTAATGAAGATTCTGACAGCTAGTTTGCAAATCCAGAGAGTCACGCTTAATGTCTAGCAGGGATACCTTACTGACAAATGAGTCAATGGAGAAGTGCATCCCACACATCAGCTTGTACTCCTCCTCCATGGATATCCCTGATTGCTTCTTGCACTCACCATAGTACAGAGATGCTCCATTCTGGTCAAATAGTTACAGGTTGTGGACAGTCATCAGAACTGCTGAGTGCCAATGATAAGCCACTTCCCATTTCTAAAGCTTATCATGTATTCTTTTTTTGAGAAGTGTCTCATTATGTAGCCTGGGCTGGCCTCAAACTCAAAGAGACCCACCTGCTTGCCAAGTGGAGATCAGCATACTTCTTACACAGGGCTGCCAACTTCTCCTCTGGGCTGGAAAGGGTGTTTAGTGCTTGCATCAGTAATAAAACTTCTTTTCCTAAGGTCTTTTCTTTGCCCCTGCTGCACTCTGAATCTTGCTGGCCATCAGGAGGACCTGTTCGAGCTTCTCGTTCAGGAATTTCTTCTCTTGACTCATGTGTACGGAATGCTGAGCTCACCAAATTTCTGCTCTTTGTTATAAAGTCACTGTCTTCATCTCCTTCCAGAGAATGTTGCTTAGTTGTGCCAGTACAACTGGAGTCTTGATGTTGAAGAATATCATTTACTTGAGAGCTACATAACATGTCTGCTTTCACTCCTAACCCACAAATTCCAGCTTCTTCCATTGTGCCAATTTCACACTTCTGCCGAGGTCTGCGTGGCCGTGCGCCTTGTCCTCCCTCAATAGTCTCCTCAGTACCGCCACCTCTTCCCCGCGTTGCCACCTCAACCGGAGTTGCCATGAGGTCGCTATGCTTTTTTTAAAGAGTAATTTTAGATTTATACAGCAAAACTGAGTAGAAGGCACAGAGCTTTCCTATGAACCATCCAGAAAGTTGTCTTCTGACCTCCACACAGATGCTGTGGCATGCATACCCCCCACAAACATATAATAATAATAATAATAATAATAATTACAAACTTAAAAATTTTTCTCCATCAGAGAGGAATATTTGTTACAGTGGATGAACTGATGTGGGTATACCACAGTCATCTGAAGTCTGCACTTTACAGTACTTTTCCAGTAGGGATCATTCTTGGCATTGTATGTTCTATGAATCTGGGCAAGTCTACAATGAGATCTAGCTACCACTACAGCATCTCAAAGAATAGTTTCACTGCCCTAAAAACATCTTTGATGCTTTCTCCACTCAGCCTCACTTCCTGCTCATACCTGGTAATTGTGCTCTTATAATGCCTGTGGCTTTGCCTTACCTAGGATGTCATACTTCAGAGACATACTATGTGCACTGTCTCAGGCTGTCTTCTTCCTCTTGGTTTGCATTTTTGTCTCCTCCTTATTTTTCTAAGATTCATTTCTTCTTAGTGCTCCATAATATCCCATTGAGTGGACACTCATAGTTAATTCATCTAGTCCTCTTCTGAAGAAGGCTACTCAGGAAGCTTTGAAACCCTCACAGCATTCCCAGAAATGACTTCTCTTTTCAGCATCCCACTTCTCCCCACAAGCTTGCATCATGACACCAATACATCACTAACTCTAAGATGCGAGCTCCTTCTCTTATTATTGTGCCCCCAACTTGCATTCCAGAAGGCACCTAAAATAATTGCTAAATTAATTAATACCAAATAAAACCTTACTTTCACCCAAGAGAACAGTATTTTTGAAGATCAAGAAAACTACGGACTAAAAGGCAGTCAACATTTATTTTTTCTGTGTTCTACATAATGGTTTGTAGTTCTAAGTGCTTTTATTATATTTAGTACCTAAGCACAGCCAGTGAAAGAATCTCCCCACCCCCAGGGGGGAAACAGGGTCCTTGAGAAATAAGTAATGTGTGCAAGAAACCACAAGCTAACACACTGTTGGCCCTCTCTGACTGTAGACCCTAGGTCTTTTCTGCCACCACACCATAATCAATGCAGGGAAATACTGAAATTTGGCTGTTCCCAGAGAAAGGGAAAACTCTCAGGTTTCAACTCAAAGGTCACTTATGCTCCACACTGGCTCTTTTGAAAGAGTCCAGCTGAAAACATTTCATCATTTATCTTTGTCCCTGAGCAGAGGTTTCTCTTTGCTATTCTAATTTCTCCAAGGACAGAGACAGGTCTTTCACCTTAGTGTTTGACATTCCAAGTGGGGCATAGTAATTCCATTGTGTAAGTGTCCCAAGACAATCATTTGTCTAACCACTTTTTTTTTTTCCCTCCCAGAACAGCACATCATTCTGTTTCATTCCACTAATATTTATACTGAGAACTTTTGGTTGTGTACAGGGTTTGGTAGAACTATCAGGCACAATGCACAACAGTCATCTGCCAGGATCCTATAGTCACAGGATTTCTTTTGATGATCAGCAGAGTTGAATTTAATGACATGCAGAGCCTTACTAATTCTGGTTGTTCAGTGGCCTAAAAGGCATGGTATTCACGATTGCTCCTAGTTCTATGGATTGACTGGGTTCAGTTCTTGTCTCAGATACCTGTGGGCAGATACCAACTGAGGCTTCAACCTCCTGAGGACATGACAAGCCTGTTTACATGGCTGGCATGTGATGCTGGCTGAGCACCAAGGACTCTGCAGTATCAAGTCACGTAGCCACCTCACAGGACTTTCGTTTCATCTCGAAGGAAGGGGGCTTGGTTTAGAGAGCAAGGGATAATCATCACAGCCTGGGATTTTGTCTTCAATTTAAAATACCTCTAATGGCCACGTTGTCAGGGAGGGCTTAAAGGGTGAAGACAGTCCCTGCTCGTGCACCAGGACCTTCCATGCCTTGCTCAGCACACTCCAGCTGCTAGTCTTAGTTTTGATCTTCAAACGCTTCTTCAGGTGCTATTTCCTCTGCCTGGAGCTCTTGCCCTCTTCCCTCCTCCTAGTACCACCTCTTGTAACATAACTCGGGCTCCTTTTTGAGAATTCAGCCCTTATTATTAAATGTACCAAAAATTTTAGACTTACCATCTGTCATCTTATTTCTCTTTCTTAACTTAAAAAAAAACTGTAATAAATAGAGACTTGTAGGAAATTACAAATATCTTACACAGGATCCTGTAGGCCAGCTTGTCCCAATGATGATCTGTGATAGCTGTAGTTCAAAGTCAACCCCGGGATATTGACACTGGTACCAAACTGTGCAGTGTTTCTCCAATTTCTTAAAAACAAGATGACACACATATGCATGTCTCTTTGGAGGTTTTCTTTTATCTCAAAACCTTAGACAGAGACTTTTCTCCTCCATTCTGGGGAGTGGGTGAGCCTGAGTCACACATCTGACAGTAACAGTGAGCCATTAACAGTGGCTCTCTCCTCTCTATCTGTCTGTCTGTCTGTCTGTCTCTCTCTCTGTCTCTCTGTGTGTCTCTCTCTCCCTCTCTCTTTGTGTGTGTGTGTGTGTGTGTGTGTGTGTGTGTGTGTGTGTGTGTGTTTGCACATGTGCAGAATTATATGGCTTCAGGTAAGAATCCCATTGCGATATCTTGTGTTAATTTCTGGAAAAACTGACACTAGGGCAGATACAAATGGGACCAGAGGTTGGTACTTACTGCATCTCTGCTGTATGCCCAGAGGGTTGCCAACCTCAGGAACACAGAGCTGTAAAGTGATCCTCCCCTCCAAAGTTCCACAAACTGGGAGCACCATGGCTCTGAGGTGAGTAAGCAAAAATGGATCTTCTAAAAGGACTTGTCATTGGGACCTAAGGACAAATGGATGCTTTGTATATCAGAACAGATTGAAGCCTGAATTGGCTGAAATTCAGAGGCCGGTGCTGGTGGGTCAAATAGAGGGCAATCATCGTTCAGAGTTGGGCATCACTAGATAACTTCTGAGACTGAGCAAGGGAAATCAAGAAGCCCAGGCTAGAAAAATAATGAACTCAACAGATGGCATGCACAGGAACCACCTGTCTTCTCGCTACTGCCCTCCCTCTCTCCCCTTCTCCAGTGTTTGGGATGGAAGTCAGGGACTCAAGCATCCTAGGTGAGTTCTCTCACCACTGAGTGGCATCCACAGCCCCCAAGTTTCCCTCTTAATACTGATTTTGTTTATACCGTAAGTCTTGGTTTATTATGTGCCCATTCCTATTTGGTTTAATTTTTCAAAATCTGTTTCTCATTCAAAAGAGTGTTGGGAGGTCTCGATGTATTTGTACCTAATGAGGTTTCCTTTATTGGCTTCTATTTCTATTTCATTGTGATCAGAAAAGATAACTATTCTTACTTCATTAAAGTTTATTGAGATTTGTTTTACTGTATAATATAAGAAATACTCTGGAAAATGTTTCGCATGCTAATGGAAAGTTTATTCTGCAGCCATTTGATGAACAGTTCTGTAAACACCTTTCAGTTTCTTTTGGTCTATGGTGTAGCTAACTCCAAAGTTTTTTGGCTTTTTTTTTTCTTTTTGGTTTGGTTTGATGTGGACACTAAGATAGGGTGTTGAAGTGTGTCATTACTATTTATTAGATCTCCTGTCTCTTTATATATCTAATAATATAAAATATGCAGCTTTATATTGCTGCATTAGGTGAGCATAATTTTAAGTTGTCATATCTCGTTATTTGGTCCCTGGATTGTTACCTTGTGACTCTCCTTGTCTCCTACAGTTCTGTCTTTACAAACATGTTTTTGTACAAATGTAACTAGCCCTGGGTGCTTTGGGTGATTATTTGTGTAGAATATCTTTGTCCATCTTTCACTTTCAGTCTGTATTTCTTTACACATGAAGTGAGTTTCCTGGAGAGAACACTTTTTCCCTCTTTGTTGAACTGGTCTGTGTCTTTTACTTGTGGCAATGTAGTCCATTTACATTCAAGGTTAGAAATAACATAAAAAATTTTACTCCTGCCCAGCTGTTTCTATGAGCCGTGTAATGTATGAGACAATAAACGAATCACTTGTCATTTTTGTTGTTTTAAAATGTTTAATCTCTTATCTTCCCCTCTCAGTGAGACAAGATCTCACTATGTAGCCCAGGTGGTCACAAACTCATGATGCTTCTACCTCTATCTCCTGAAAGCTGCAGTTTCAGGCGTATACCACCTTACCTGGTTTAAGTAGCTCCCAGGCATTTGTCTCGGGTGTGTTTTGTAAGGCCCATTTGGAGGTGATGGCCTCTCTCTGCACTGGCTTGTCTTGGGTCTTTATTGTTATTCCATATCCCCCTAGCCTGCAAGAATTCTGCTAAGAATCTGAGTGATGGGCTGGGTCTTGGCTTAACCCTCAGATGTGGCTCCAGACTTTTCACTAGCCCTCTTTTTGTATCTTCCTTTTATCTTACACTTCTGAAAGTTTGACTAATCAATTGTGGGCTAGATCTTCTCTTATGTCTACTCGGGGACCTATAGTCCTTCTGAATGTGTATCCAAGAGAAGAGATAGTTTCAGTTATTGTTTTATCTGGTAGACTGTAAAAGTGCACTCCTTAGAGAGAGTGGGCTCAACAGAACAGCAATGGCCTTGATCCTGTCTGGCATACATCTTTCTTCTTCTTGCTGTCCCTTCTTTTTGCCTCTCCCAGGGTGCACACTTCCAGTAGAGGGACATTCTCTTCTTGGAACTCCATTTTATAGCAGTATTCAGTCTGTTACAGACTGATATATAGGATGTGGAGGGATTTAAACACTCCTAAAGTTGGAAAAAAAATTCCCTAGGGTTAAGGGTAGCAGCATTCTAAGTATGATTCCCTGATGAAGAAGTCCCCAAAGCTGGCCTGCCCCTGCTGCATATTGGTCTTTGTCTTGTTTTGTCAGCCTTCACCAAGTGTCCATTTACCTTGTTTTGGAAGTCCTGAGCTAGTGGTGACCACCACTTACTGTTCTTCATGTCCTCTTTGGAGGGTCTTTGGTTAGTTCCTTCTTAGCTAACCTAACTAACAAAACAAGGAAAGATCCACCCCCACCTTCCACCCCCGTCCCTGGAGCAATCACAATGCAGGCTTCAAGAAGCTTTCTGAACGGGGCCATAAACCTGTCCCTCCTGACCTTGGGGAAGTGCTGCTGTCTATAACTATGGGATCTCTGGGACTCTCCTACTCACCCTCTTCCCTGGTATAGGGTGTCAGCTGGAGAGCAAGAAACACATTTGTTGGCATGCTTTCTTCTACTCTCTGGGCCTTTATCCCAGGTCTCTGAATTGTGAGGGTTCCTGGCTCTCCCTTACTGTCACCTTCACTCTGACCAGCACCGCTTACCCCAAAATACACCTACTTATTTGCTACTCTGCCTCTTTGTAGAGATGAGGCAAGTGCTAAGTACCCATCTGGCTATCTGGCCTGCTCTCCAATTTAGCTTTGTAAATGATTACATATTATTCCAATTTGTAACTGCAATGAAAACTTAAAGTTTTTTATTTATTTTAAAGAAGTCTGTTATGTTAAGATTGACAGATTTGTTTTCTGTAAATGATGTTTGGATTACCTCAGATGATGGGCTGAGATGAGAGCAGTACCCAAACTTTATGAATACATGGCTTGGGCTGAGCCCAGAGTGTTTCTACCTAACTATCCCTAGGCCTAGACCTGGAAGCTTCTAGCCTCCATATAATCTAATCTAATGCAAGCTGGAACCTTATAGGCTTCAGCTTTCAGCCACCATCTGCTAACCTAGGCCTAGAATGCTTCAACCTCTGAGATTTACTGCTGAATAAGCTCACCCTTTCTAGGTCTTTCTAAACTCTGGGTGACTGGTTCAACTCAGCTGTGCTGGCACAAAATATCTCTCCAAGCTAATTCAAACTAGCTTCTCTCTGCTTTTCACTGAATTGCTCTGCTTGGAAAAGCTGCCTCTGAACTCCACAAACTGCACGAATTCAACTGCACTCAACCAACTGCATTGAACTGCACTGAACTGTACTGTACTCCCGAACTCTACTGTACTGTCTTTGACTCCTTGTACTCTCTCTGCACTCCTCTGAAGCAACTTCTCTCTCCTGTTCTCGTGAGACTCGAGCATATACTATCTCTCATTCATTCTGTCAAATCTTTCTCTGATTCGTCAACTTTGCCCCTGTATTAAACTTCATTGTTTGGGATTAAAGGTATGTACTAAATTCCAACCAGAGTGATTAAAGGTGTGTATTCTGTTATACCCAAATGTCGAGACCCTCAACAAGACCCCGGGAGTTGATTCCAATGCAAGCACAAGAGGACTTTATTGAGAGCTCAAGTTCAGTCTCCCCCTTCACTGCAATGGAGTAGAGGAGAAAGAGAGCCTCGAACAGCAGAATCAAGGAGTTTTTATACAGTGAAATAAACAAGTGATCATGATTGGAGGAACATAGGGGGTTGCCAAGAGGTCAAAACCTGATTGGTGTGAATGCAGCCAAAATTGGCTGAATTTGCTTATCTGTTGGAACATCTGGAACTCGGAACTATTTTGGCTGTTGCTAGAGAGTGGTACCTTAGATTGAGGTCACAGGGTTTTCAGAGAACTCAGGTTCAAGGCCTAGTCACAAAATGGAGTCACTCCTGTCAAGGGTTGTCTTTCAATTACAGCCAGAGGGATTAAAGGTGCACACTAAGGGCGTGTCTGCATTCCAGCTGGATCATACAGACCTAGGTCTTTGGATGTGATCCCTTGCTAGAGAAGCCATGTTGCTATTAAAGTTCCTCTACAGTTTTCTCAGTTTCTTTGAGCCAGGGTCTTATTGTATCCCAGACTGGCTTGAAACTTGGTCTGCAGCCTGGGTGGCCTCAAACTCATGATCCTTCTACTTTAACCACCAGAGTATTAAAATTACAGGTATGTGTAATAGTCAACGATTGTTAGCATTAAAGCTATTTAAATTTCAATATTATAGGTAATGGTTCAATAGCATCATTTTATGTCTCAACTAAATTTCAAGAATTAAAATTGACATTGCTATATTGAAGCATACGCTTATTTAAAACACTTTTTTATGTTGTTAATATTTAAGTTTTGATCAAGTTTGAACTAGGTAACTAACAAGTGTCACAGTAAAGACACCTTCTATTTACCAGGAAGTTACTAAGCAAGTCAAGCTGTTTTGTTTGTTTGTTTTTCAAGACAAGGTTTCTTTGTGTAGCCCTGGCTATCCTGGAACTTGCTCTGTAGACCAGATTTTACTTGCACTTTTTTTATTATTGAAATTTTACATTTTCATTATCCACTTTTTAATTAATTAATTTTTTCAAATTACATCTTAATCAAAGTCCCCTCCATCCTCTTCTCCCCATTCTTCCCTCCCTCTTATTCATTTCCATCCTCTCCATTTTCTCCATGGATGAGGAGAGTCCCCACATATCAAATGCCCTCAGTTCATCAGTCATGTGAGAGCTAAGAGCTTCCTCTTGTACTGGGGCAGCCAATTTAGGGTAAGGTGTTTCACTAACAATCAACAGGGTACATGACTTACTACTGGGTGGAGTTTTTTTGTAAGATAGTTATGCTGGTTCCTGTCTGTTTGGGTCTGTGAATTGTAGGATGTTTGTCCAGTGCTATATGGTTAATATGCACTTATAAGAGAGTACATACCATGTGTATATTTCTGTGTCTGAGCCACCTCACTTGGGATGAGCTTTTCTAGTTCCATCCATTTTGTTTCAAATTGCATGATTTCCTTGTTTCTGATACCTATGTAGTATTCCATTGTGTAAATGTACCACAGTTTTTTAATCCATTGTCGATTGAAGGACATCTGAGTTGTTTCCAGTTTCTAATTATTACAAATAAAGCTGCTATGAATATAGTTGAGCTGATGTCCTTGTGGTTTGGTGGAGAATCTTTAGGGTATATGCCCAGGAGCAGTATGGCTGGGTCTTGAGGTAGAACTATTCCCAATTTTCTAAGATATCACCAGATTGGTTTCCAAAGTGGTTGTACATGTTTGCACTCCCACCAGAAAGAGGAGTGTTTCTCTTTCTCCACATCCTCACCAGCATGTGCTATTTTTTGAGGTTTTAATTTTAGCCATTCTGATGGGAGTGAGATGGAAACTCAGAGTCGTTTTGAGTTGAATTTCCCTTATGACCAAGGATGTTGAACATTTCTTCAAGTGTCTCTTGGCCTTTAGAGATTCCTCTTTTGTGAATTCTTGGTTTAGCTCTGTTCCCCATTTTTTGATTGGATTATTTGGTTTCTTGGTGTTTAAGTTTTTGAGTTCCTTATATATTTTTGATATTAGTCCTTGGTCAGATGTGGAGTTTATAAAAATATTTTCCCAATCTGTAAGCTGTCTTTTTGTTCTAATGACAGTGTCCTTTGCCTTATAGATGCTTTTCAATTTCAAAAGGTCCCATTTATTGATTGTTGGTCTTAGAGTGTGAGCTATTGGTGTTTTGTTCAGGAAGTTGTCATCTGTGCCCATGAGTTTGATGCTTTCCCCCACTTTCCCTTCTATTAGATTTAGTGTGTCCAGCTTTATGTTGAGGTCATTGATCCCCATAGACTTGAGTTTTGTGCAGGGTGATAAACATGGACCTATTCACATTCTTCTACATGTTAACATCCAGTTAGACCAGCAACATTTGTTGAAGATGCTTTCCTTTTTCCATTGTACGGTTTTGGCTTCTTTGTCCAAAATTAAGTGATAGTAGGTGTGTGGGTTCATTTCTGGGTCTTCGATTTGATTCCTTTGATAAACCTGTCAGTTTCTATGCCAGGACCATGCTGCTTTTATTACTATTGCCCTGTACTATAGCTTGAAATCAGGGATGGTGATACCTCCAGATGTTCTTTTATTGTACAGGATTGATTTAGCTATTCCGGGTTTTTTGTTTTTTCATATGAAGTTGATAATTGTTCTTTCGAGGTTTGTAAAGAATTGTGTTGGTATTTTGATAGAAATTGCATTGAGTCTGTATATTGCTTTTGGTAGGATGACAGTTTTTATTATGTTAATCCTACCTATCCATGATCATGGGAGATCTCTCCCCATCAAAAGACATCTTCTGATATCTTCTTCATTTTCCTTCTTCAGAAACTTGAAGTTCTTGTCATATAGGTCTTTCACTTGCTTGCTTAGAGTTACCTGCAGGTATTTTATATTATTTGTGGCTATTGTAAAGGGTGTTGTTTCCCGAATTTCTTTCCCAGTCCATTTATCTTTTGTATAAAGAAGGGCTACTGATTTTTTGCAATGTATGGAGAGAAAATGGGAACTGTCCAGGCAGCCACTGGTATGTCTTTTCTTAGTATTGGAAGCTGCAGTCCCTGCACTTCCTATATGATCAGATATATTTATCCCTCTCAGGTCTCTGAGGTGGTTGAAGAATAGATAGCTAGAGTCTCATAGTTAAATTTTGAGTTGTTTAGGAATCAAGAGGATGTTCTGGATCTAAGAAGATATTTTAAAAATTATGAGGCAAGTTAGTATGAAAGCTGAGTTAGATATAGAACTTTAAACTCATGGAGATGGTTAGATAGTAGAATGTTAAAGTCAGGTGCCAAATACATATGGACTGGACATTGGGAATGTATGCTAAGCCATATAACTCTTATAATTGTGGCCTATTTATTTCTGTTGTTTTGTATTGTATTTATAGTTATAAGAAAAAGAACCATTTTTTGGACTGAAAGGGAGAGCTGTTGGGGGGAAAAAGAAATACCTTAAACAAAAAAAAAAAAGAAGGGAAGAGGATGGGGGGGTTGAGGGGGAGGAGGGTGGAAGGGTGGGACTGGAGGGGGGAGTAGGGAGGGGATTGTGATTGAGATGTAACTTGAAGAAATAAAAAATAAATTATTAAAAAAAGAAGGGCTACTGATTTTTTAAAATTAATTTTGTATCCAATCACTTTGCTGAAGGAGTTTATCATCTGTAGGAGTTCTCTGCTGGAATTTTTGGGGTCACTTATATGTACTATCATATCACCTGTGAATAGGAATACTTTGACTTCTTCCTTTCCAATTTTTATCCCCTTGATCTCCTTTAGTTGTCTTATTGCTCTAACTAGAACTTCAAGTACTATGTTGAAGAAATATGGAGAGAGTGGGCAGCCTTGCCTTGTCCCTGATTTTAGAGGAAATGCTTTAAGTTTCTATTTAGTTTGATGTTGGCTATTGACTTGCTGTAAATTGCCTTTATTATGTTTAGGTATGGCCCTTGTATACCTGATCCCTCCAAACTTTTAACATGAAGGGGTGTTGGATTTTTGTCAAAAGTTTTTTCAGCATCCAATGAGATGATCATGTAGTTTTTTTTCTTTCAGCTTGTTTATGTAGTGGATTACATCGATGGATTTTCATATGTTGAACCACCCCTGGGATGAAGCCATTTGATCATGGTGTATGATACTTTTGATGTGTTCTTGGATTCATTTGCAAGTGAGTATTTTGCATTCATGTTCATAAGGGAAATTGGTTTGAATTTCTCTCTCTTTCTTTGTTGAGTCTGTGTGGTTTAGGTATCATGGTGATTATGGCCTCATAGAATGAGTTCCTTTTGTTTCTATTTTGTGGGAGAGTTTGAAAAGTATTGATATTAGCTCTTTTTTGAAGGTCTAGTAGAATTGTGTGCTGAAATCATCTGACCCTGGGCTTTTTTTAGTTAGAAGAATTTTAGTGACACTTTCTATTTCCTTGAGGGTTATAGGACTGTTTAATTTGTTTACCTGTTATTTATTTAACCTTGGTTCATGGAATCTATAAAGAAAATTGTCCATTTCTCTTAGGTTTTCAAATTTTGTGGAGTACAGGTTTTTGAAGTAAGATCTAATGATTCTTTGGATTTCCTCAGTATCTGTATATTTCCCCCCTTTCATTTTTGATTTTGTTTATTTAGATATTTTCCCTCTGCCTTCTAGTTAGTTTGGCTAAGGGTTTGTCTATTTTGTTGAATTTCTCAAAGAACCAACTCTTGGTTTGATTGGTTCTTTCTATTGTTCTCTTTGTTTCTAATATATTGATTTCAGACCTGAGTTTGATTATTTCTTCCCATCTACTCCTCTTGGGTATGTTTGCTTCTTTTTGTTCTAGATCTTTCTTTCAGGTGTGCTTTTCAGTCATTAGTATGGGAACTCTCCAATTTCTTTTTGAAGGCACTTAGTCCTATAAACGTTCCTCTTAGCACAGCTTTCAATGTGTCCCATAAGTTTGGGTATGTTGTGCCTTCATTTTCATTGAGTTCTAAGAAGACTTTAATTTCTTTCTTTATTTCTTCCCTGACCCAGAGGTCATTGAGTAGGGAGTTGCTCAGTTTTCATGAGTTTGCAGGCTTTCTATTGTTTCTGTTATTGTTGAAGTCTAGCTTTATTCCCTGATGGCCTGATAAATTACAGGTAATTCCAATTTTCTTGTATCTGTTGAGGCTTGTTTTGTGACAGAACATATGGTTGATTTTGGAGAAGGTTCCAGGAGGTGCTGAGAAGAAGGTATATCCTTTTGTATTTGGGTGAAATGTTCTGTAGATGTCAGTTAGGTCCATTTAATTAATAGCATCTGTTAGTTTCTTTATTTCTCTGTTTGATTTCCGCATCTTTGATCTGTCCAGTGGTGAGAACAGTGTGCTGAAGTGTCCCACTCTTAATGTATGGGTTGGATGTGGAATTTGAGTAGTGTTTCTTTTACAAATGTGGGTACTCTTGCATTTAGGGCATAGATATTCAGTATTGAGATGTAATCTTAGTGGATTTTTCCTTTGATGACTATGAAGTGTCCTTCCCCATCTCTTTTGATTAATGTTGGTTGAAAGTCTATTTTATTGGATACTAGAAAGGCTACTCCAGCTTCTTCTTGGGTCCATTTGCTTGGAATATCTTTTTTTTTCAGGCCTTTACTGTGAGATAATGCCTATTTTTGCTGAGGTATGTTTCTTGTAGTCCATTGATGTTGAGGGACATTAAGGACCAGTGTTTATTAATTCCTACCATCTTGATGTTGGTGGTAGTAGTGTGTGAGCTTCTCTTCTTTTGGTTTTGCTGCAGTGGGCTTATTTGCTTCCTGTGTTTTCTTGGATGTAGTTAACTTCCTTGGGTTGGAGTTTTCCCTTCTAATATCTTCTGTATTGGGGCAGGATTTATGCATATATATTGTTTGAATTTAGTTTGTCATGGAATATCTTGTGTTCTCCATCTATACTGATTGACAATTTTGCTGGGTATAGTAGTCTGGGTTGGCATCTGTGGTCTTTTAGGGTGTGCAAAAAATCTGTCCAGACCCTTCTGGCTTTTAGGGTCTCTGATGAGAAGACATGTGTGATTCTGATAGGTCTGCTGTTATATGTTAGTTGGTCCTTTTCCCTTGTTGTTTTTAATGTTCTTTCTTTGTTCTGTACATTTAGTGTTTTATTATGTGGCAGGAAAATTTTCTCTTCTTGTCTGATGTATTTGGAGTTCTGTAAGCTTTTGTGTGGTTATAGGCATCTCTTTCTTTAGGTTTGGGAATTTTTCGTCTATGGTTTTGTTGAAGATGTTTTCTAGTCCTTGGAGCTAGGAGTCTTCTCTTTCTTCTATTCCTATTATTCTGAGGTTTTGACTTTTCATAGTGTCCTTGATTTCCTGAAGGTTTTGTCAGGAATTTTTTTGGATTTTACATTTTCTTTGACAGATGTATTGATTTCTTCAGTTTTACCTTCTGTGCCTAATATTCTTGTATTCTGTTGGTGATGCTTGTGTCTGTAGTTCCTTTTCTTTTTCCAAGGCTTTTCAGTTCCATGGATGCCTCAGCCTGTGTTTTCTTTATTGCTTCTACTTCCCTTTTCAGGTCTTGAAACATTTTATTCTTTTCCCTCTCTTGTTTAACTATGTCTTGCATTTCTCTAAGGGCTTTATTCATTTCCATCACCTATTTTGCTGTATTTTCTTGCTGTTCTCTGAGGGATTTGTTTTCCTCTATTAAGACCTCTATTATTTTTATAAGTGTAGGATTAAGGTCATTTTCCTGTGTTTCAGTTGTGTTAGGATTTCCAAGGCTTTCTGTAGCATTATATCCAGGTGCTGGAGATACCATATTGCCTTGGTGTTTTTAATGGTGTTCTTGTGCTGTCCTTTAGCCTTCTGGTTGACCCTGGTGTTGTCTGGTTGTTTCTGATACCCACTGGCCTTGGTGCTCAGGAAAAATAAAACCCTGTTCTGGAGTCTGGTTGATCCTGTGATCCCGGTGTCCACTTCCAGATGATGGGTAGGTCCCTGTAATAGAGACTGGATCTTGGAGAGCTGCTGCAGCTCTCCTCAGCTGGTTGTGACTCAATTGGACCTATACACAGAGGATTGGAGTGTGAGAACTATCCTGTAAGGTCCTGAGAACTGTTGGGTCTCCTGAGACAGGCAGTTTGAGCTGTGGCCCTGAGGCTTTGGACAGCTCAGCTGCTGATCCACTCAGCAGTCACTGAGCTCCACTGGACCTGCAGTCCAGGACTGCTTGTTGTATAGGCTAGGAGCCCCACCCAGGACAGGTGCCAGAGTTGGCAGGCCTGTGGCTGGCTGCCACAAAAGCCCTCATGCTTAGGTCAGTGACCAGTCCCAGTGTTTGCCAGAGAAACCCTGACACTGGCTCTGCTTGCAGTCAGTCTCAGCTCCTGATCGCTCTGCTGTGGCTGGGTTTGGCCCCTGCCACTCAGCTATTGTATGCACTCTGTGTCACCATGTTGGGAACTCTGGAAAGAAATTTGCACTGACCTTTGCACTCTCATGGTCTGGCTGTTCTTCCTGGGGAGGCAGCAGGTCCACCTGTAGGCTGGAACTCAGGAAGACAGGTGCAGCCACTGCCATGTGGCTGGATCCTAGGGTGAGATCAGTGTGTGAATTGGGTCTAGTGCTCTTCTCCAGATGGGTGACTGAGCAGGCTGATGTCAGGGTGGTGTCCCTGGGGCCTGAGTCTGCTGCTTGGTCTGGTGACCAGTCTCAGCATTCGCCATGGAAATTCATACAAAGTCTGTGTTTCATGTTCAGCTGTGGGGCCTCAGGCTTGCTCCACAGTGACTAATCTCATTCACCCACACCTCAACATGCACTTCTTGTTGGGAATGAATTGATGGTATCATTTGTTTATAGATTTCTTTCTTTTTATGAGCACTTCATATACTGAAGATACTAATTACCTATAAATATGCCTCTAGAGCTTGTGATTCTCACTCACTGTGTTAGGGTTAAGCTGTAACCGAACTTTTAAATTATTATTTAACACTTATTTATTTATTACTAAATTCACTTATAACAAACACCAATAATTTCTTAACTATTAATCCTATAAAATCCTTTAGTCCCTTCCAATCTTGGTGGAAGCTTTTTGTTATGTTATGTGTTGTGATTGTTTGTTGTCGTCTGGAATGAATGGATATATGTTATGTGTTGTGAATTGGATTTGAGGATTTTCTTTTTTCCCTCATTCTATTTTTTGTCTCTTTTATTATTAAAAGCTTAAGATTATTTTGTTATATTGGTAGAAATTTAAGATTCTGTTTATTGATGCAAGTTTAAAAATGTTTTGTATGTAATAGAAAGTAAGTTTATTGATAAGAATTTAAAATGTTTTGTTTGCCTTAATGTCTTTTGTCAAAAGATGTAAATACAACTATGTAATGTGAGAAGTTTAAGGTTATTTTAACACTTGCTTTAATGTATATTGATAAAAATTTAAAGTTAGTTTATGTATTGTACATAGACAATTTATTTACATTGTATATGTAGATATTATGTAGATTTATTTTTTATTTTACTAGAAGGGGGATAAAAACAATGTCAGGCCAGATACTTTGTTTCTTCAATTCTATTGAGTCTTTCCTGTTTTCCTGACTTCAAACTTGTTTTTCAGTTAAGCTTTTTGTGATGTTTTCTTTTTTTCACATTTGTATCTTCATGGATTGAAAACCATGGCACATTTTAAACATCTCCAATCAGGAAGGTTAGCTTTGGAAGAGACTAAAGTACTAGAAATAGTGTTATCAAAGAGTAGCAAAAACTTACAAAATTATAAAAGTACTGGAATCGTTGAAGAGCTCCTTTTAGAGCAACAAAATAAATTTAAGACGTATTTGAACAATGCATACTTCATAACTATACTCACTCCACTTCCCACAATCGCCAACTTCTCTGTGTGCTTGCCAGCTTTGAGAGCCGGCAGCAATGGCAATGTAAAAATCAGCAGACAAGTCCAAGAAACAGCTAAACAGGCGGCTTTGTGAGGCTGCATGTGAAAAGACATCCCAAATGGAAATTACTTAAATCCCACGAAAAATAGAGAGGTTCTTAAAATCCACCTTCCTGAATGCTGAAATTATTTACAGCATCTTATTTGGAAGAATAAAAAAATTCATCATACAATAGACAAGGCAACTTCATTTATATGAAAATTTAGTTTTTATAGGCACTTTATGGAATAGTTCAGTACTTTTTACAGCTCTTATAATCATTTAACAAGGTAGGGTTGAAATTAAAAATCAAAACAAAATTACACATTTTATTTTAAAAAATCCTTTGGGTTCTCTTATGAATCACATAATGCAATTAAAAACATTGGCCCCTATTTAATGATAATTTTTTTCCAATTTCAGCTCATTTAATTATGAAGTCTCTGAAGATTCTCTTATCTTGATGAAATTACCTTTAACAGTGTTCACCTTTTAACTTTGGTTAAGTGCCACATTTAAACATCAATATTAAAAACATTTAACACCTCAAACAATCACAGTTCAGAAGCATTTTGCTCCAGTCTGGACCATGGAGAAATAGATGCCTTTCTGGGCCAGCAGCTGCTGGTGGGTGCCGTGCTCCTTGACCTTGCCGTTCTGAATCACCACGATCAAGTCTGCGTTCTGGATGGTGGACAGGCGGTGTGCGATCACAATGCAGGTGCGGCCTTCCCTGGCTTTGTCCAGGGCTTCCTGAACAACCTGTTTCACAGTTGCACAAAAGAATTAATGATAAAAGCAGTCCTCTTCCCATAGTTCCCCTTCCATAACCATTCCAAGATTTCTCTACCATGCCCTTCTCTTCTTCAATTGTGTTGTCTGGAAAGGAAAAATTAAAACTATGCTGATTCTACCTTATGGACATTAGAATGACTAACACCAAGAAACAAAGAAAAACATGTACTGGCAGAGGTGAGAAGAAAGAAGAACCCTTAGGCATGGCTGGTAGAAACGTGAACTGGAACGTCCACTGTGGAAATCAGTGTGGAAGACCCTCATTGAAGATCTTCCACACTGAAAGACAAAAGAAAGACAGAAACATATAATCATCTATATCTGTACCTAAAAGTTCTAAGTCACAATACCAGAGATATTTGCATCTCTGTGTTTATACACTATTTATAACAGCCACCATACAGACCCAGGCTAGATGCCCATGAACAGATGAATGAATAAAGACAATGTGGATATATACACAACTGAGTTTTATTTGGCCATAAGTGAGAATTAAATGGTGTCCCTTGAAGGAACGGAAAGTGGAACTGGAGATATCATGTTAAAAGAAATAAGCCAGACTCAGAAAAACCAATGCCACATGTTTTTCTTATTTTCAGAATTTATATCTAAATGTATATATGATATAAGAGTAGAAGGGAGAAGCCAGGCGTAGTGATGCATGCCTTTAATCCCAGCACTCCAGAAATCAGAGGCAGGCGGATCTCTGTGAGTTCGAGGCCAACCTTGTCTACAAAGTGAGTCCAGGACAGCCAGGGCTACACAGAGAAACCCTGTCTTGAAAACAAAAAGTAGAAAGGAAGATATATCGTGGTTGTAAAGGGTCAGAGGGAGAAGAGGAAAATAATAAAGGACAATGAAGTGTAAGAAATATAAAATACTGAATGCTTTCCTTCTAGGTGCACCAACTATATGTATGTGTATATTTATATATGTGAGAGTGAAAAGGGAACTATTTGGTGGGACAATGGATGGAGGAAGGTAGTCAGGAGGTAAATATGAATAAAGTAAATGATAAGAATGTATAAAGTATAACAAAATCTATTATTTTGTACAATAAAAAATTAACAAACCATAAAAAAGTGGTATATGTGAACTATAATATAAAATTTAGAGGCTGAGGGATCTACCACATCAGAAATAAAAACAAGAATAACTTCATATTAGTTTTGAGACAGAAGGTACTTAATATAAGGTAAGGGCGTAAATACAGTCCATCCAGCCCTTTAACAACACTCATGTGCCTTGCCACACAACATCCCTCAAGGCAGTCCTCTAGCCCAGCTCCACAGTGCATTCAGGAAGCTGGAGCACCAGCCAAAGCCATCATAGCAAGTAGAAAACATCTCTTGACCATCTACCTTTCAGATAGCTTAACTCTTAACCTTTCTCTAACAGAAAGACAAGCAGCAACAGCGGTCTTAGGGCACTGCCAGTCTCCAACCTCATCTCACCTTCAGCTCTTCATGGGTGGCTGAGAGACAATGCCCTGCAGGAGTTTCTGCTGCAGCTTGTGGGCAGAGCACCATGAAACACATAGGGTCCATGACTAATCTGCCTCTTACCACTTAAGGTCTTCTAAGTACCAGCTGCAGACACATTTGAGCTCCGCTGGGAGCCAGCATCAACAACAATCAGCAGTCTGGCTCTGTGTTCTCTGCTAAGGCAGAGAAAGAACCCAACCTAAATCCTTACCTTTTCACTTTCCGTATCCAGAGCTGATGTTGCTTCATCCAGAAGCAAAATATGAGGCTGTCTGACGAGGGCACGTGCGATGGCGATACGCTGCTTCTGCCCACCTGACAGCTGAGTTCCTTTGTCTCCGACTCTGGTGTTGTATTTCTGTGGACAGAATTTGGCTGTTGTGAAACTAGAGATGATGGCAAAGTGCAAACACAGTTTGATCACAATAAATAGGATAATTAGATAAATTTAGTTTCAGAGGCTAAAAATAGGCTCGCAGAAAGCTAAACAATCCAGGAAAAGGCTCTAAATAGTAGGTTTAATCTTTCTTTTTGAAAACAGATATTTAAGCCCCAAAATTATATGTTTTAGTGTAAACAAGCTTAACTTTCTCTGTTCAAGAATATGGTAATTCCATTATCTTCCATCTCCTGGTTTCATTGTATTTATAAAAAAGATTGGCAGGAGAAAGCAAATAATTTGAACAGCTGCTCATAATAACAGAAATAGCTTGTCCCCAGCAGGTGACACTCTCTGCATGATTTTAAACCAGGCAACTAAATCCCTAGGCTATTAGGGTTTGTGTGTGTGTGTGTTTCTATTATATTATTTCCAACATTTAAATGCTTTTAATGTGCCGAGGAATCCCAGTATGTTTAAAACAGATCCTTTTTTTTTTTTTTATCCATGTCTAGAGTTTTCTTCTAAAACCATTCCCCTACCAATGTCAACAGCGGAGGACTGTCACAAATTATTATAAACAATGACAAAGCCATGGGCTAAAAGATCACATGTAACATCAGAAAGCAGGAGAGGATGTGACGGCATGTGTAACGGGAAACATACTGCCTTATAACTTGCTGGCCCTTGGCAGACTAGAATCAGTCACACACACACACACACACAATGCTGATTCTTGGGATTTTGACTGTAAAATCCACACTCTGTATAAGTGTGCCTCTTCTTCTTCTTCTTCTTCTTCTTCTTCTTCTTCTTCTTCTTCTTC
>CAJQZJ010037464.1:1328847-1345903 GCA_907164525.1 Lophiomys imhausi
ATAATTCTTGAGACTTCTAAGACTTAGAAGAATTTTTCCAACTCTCCTGTACGGTTCCACAGTCCAGTCTATTTTCACAGAAGATCAGCTGTAACCTTAAACATCATCTGTGTAGTTCTGTCATTCGGGAAGCTTGAAAGATGAAGATGGACATGAGCTCTCAGGGTTGAGGGGGACACAACAAGGGTCATGTATGTTTGAGTTTCACATCATCTTCTTGAAGGGTATTGCTATGAAGTGGTGGTTATAGAAGAAACCGTAACTTCAGCCAGAAATCAAAATCTCAGGATTTGAGAATTCAAAGTTATTTCTTCAATGCAGGCAATAATTTTTAATATGTATTTTGTTTCCTGCAATCATTTTAAGGAAGATTTTCTTCTGGTCTGAACACCTAGAGACACCCTGACAAGAGGTACACATGTCCTCTGTTGCGTGACAAGTACTACTGTCTGATTAATGGAGCAAGCAGTAAAGCAGACTGACCCTGTGGGACATGCTGTTAATACTTCCTCTTCTATTAGCAACATGCTCACCTTGGGTAAGCCTCACTGGAATGACACTGCACAGAGCGGTTCCTTTTCTAATAACTATTCTCAGTGCACCTTACTAATAGTATGAAAACCAGCAACAACAAGAGAATGCTTTTAAGTTAGATACTATGCACTGTGTATTTAATTTTATACCTGTGCTACAACACATGTGACATCTCAGTGGGTTAAATGGATAGTTACATTTTCCCCCTCCACCCTTATTTACATTTTCTTAAAGACAGTCACTAACACCTATAGTGAGAAGATTGGTCTCATGCCGTGGATCTAAATGGAATGAAGACACCCACCCCGAGGAAGAACGTACCCCTTTAACATTAGCAGCGTCATTGGCGAGCCTGGTGGTCAACGCGCCAGTGCTATTTTTATGATCATCAAACCAGCTTATGTCCTGTAATACAAAAGACATTTTTTTTATCTTAATGACCTATTTACAAAACTCTCAGATCTAAGAGAAAGTGGCAACATCAGCTATTACATATCCCCTGTGTTTAGCATCTAGAATTTAATGTTCAATAGACAGAAGAGAGAGAGTTAATATATAAGCACATAACTGGACTATTTTATTTGTTAATTCATAGTTAAAAAATTCTACTTGTCTCCAGCATGACTCCAAGTATTAAACAGTGAAAAGTAACAATGTTGCTGTCATCATAAAGCCTCAGCTCTAGGGAAAGGAGGCATAAGTAAATAAATTTACACCATCTAGATGGTAATTAATACTCTACACAAAAACATCAAAGAAGGACAAAGAAGTAAGGGACGAGGTAGGGAAGGGACAGAGAAGGCAGGCCTTTCCAAGGTGATGTGCAAGCAGACAAGCATGCTCCTCCTTCTTTTAGAGAGCATCTAAGAGACAGATGCAGCACATGCAAAGGCCCTGAGGCCAAGGCACACCCAATCTGTTAACAAAAGCTAGCAGACTGTGGTAGCCTAAACAAAACACTGTGTTTTATCTCTAAACAAACCTCTTCCTCTGAATCTCTTTGGCCTACTGGGGTTCCCCTGAACCTCTCTTCCATAACCATTGTACAGTTACCTACAGAGTCCTGGAGACACCGTGCGCTGGGCAAGGGTGTGATTACAGATTACCTAGGTGTGGATGAGCAATGCACACTGAGCATGGCCTTTGGCAACTGTACAGACTGCAGACTTTCCCCTTCTAGATACATGTTGCATCCACCCTGAGGTGAGAATGAAGGTAACGAAACCAGCTAGGAGGCTGATGAGCAATTGGGAGAGAGATAAAATATTACACAAAGAGGGGTGTCATTAAGGTTTTAATCAGAACCATGGGAAGAGAGATATAAAGAATAGGTATGGAGTAAGCCTGCTGAGGAAAGAGAATTCAAAAGTTCAAGTTTGGAACTATAGAAGTTTGAGACATGTATAAATTTCAAAGGAGAGAAGCTAAACACACAAACAGTTAACTCTTCAGGGGAGAATGAGGTTAAAGAGTCAAAAGCAATGTACATTAAAATGATGTTCAACATTAAAAAAGGATTTTCTTTGTGATATTGAATATCTTAAAGCAAACACAGGAAAGACTGCAGTTCTAAATTTTTATATGTCACAAATAACTTTGGTCTTTATAAATACCTTAATCAATGATGATTAAGCAGTAACTGATTTTCATAGAACATACCTAACAAAAATCACCAAAGTGCAATGATTCGCTATAGCCTGTATTGATGGTCTTTGTAGTATTCTCAGGCATTCCCCCACTGGAACATGACTTCCTTGAAGACAGAGGTCATTCAGATTTGAACACCTTGCAATACTTAATACTATATTTCATAGGTGGCTTTGATATATTTGCTCTACTGAATGGTTTACAGAAAGGGCATCACAGAAACCATCCCCTCAGCTCTTGGAGAACAGTGAACCTGGGGGTTGGCCTGGAGGCTGGTAGGGTAATGAACGTCTGATGACTAACCAAGGTCTACCACAAGAGTGTAAGTAGAATCTTTGTGTTGAATATGGTTTGGCAGAATGCTCAAGGTTAGAGACCACCACAGAATCAGGGCTTCCTCACACATCAGACTGGCTGTAACCACCTGGAGCTAGCAAGTCTCATATACCCTTTGAAGTCAATGTTGGTGGGAAGAGTGGGAAAAGACTGTGGAGTCAAAACCAGCTGGGTAGGCAACTGCAGTGATGACTTGGTGGTTAAAGCACAGACGGTTCTTCCCAGTTTGGTTCCCAGCACTGGTGTTGGCAGCACATGATAACCTATCACTTCACCCCTGGGGTATATGAAGCCCTTTTTGACCTCTACAGTCACCTACCCTCATGTGCACATTATCCCCCAACTCCTGCAATATACACATAATGAAAAAATAAATACAAATAAATCTTAAAACAACAAAACAACAGCCAGGAATATGTGACTGGTCTTGTGGAACACTCATGCTTCTAAACTGGGCTCCAGTGCCTCCTGCTTTCCTGGGCCAGGTAGCCTGAAAATCTTTTTATTCAATAGCAAATGACAAGTGACCATAAAAGTTTTAAAGTCATATGCAAATTTCTCACAATTACTGAGAAACAAAAATCTTTCCTCTTTCAACTTGGCTACTCTGGGATACCCTTTCCAAACCCTACTTCTCCTTTAAGGAAAATACCACACTGTTTGTTCTGAGGATGTTGAAGGTACAAAGTATGAGAGGCACTCTGTCCTATTAGGTCATTGAGCTAACACTGCATGTGGGTTACCACGTCAGTCTTCTTTAGGTAAAGAAAGTGGGCAGTGAGGAATGATGAGTCACGGTGACAACTTTGGATTTGGGGAATGAAAGGCATGGAAGGTATCTCCTGAGGGCAAGAGTCATGACAGAGTATCCAAGGTTCACAGGAGAAAGAAGGAAAGAGTGGAGAATGAGGAAAATTGAAGATTACTTTTGCTTCTGTGGTCTCTCAACGCGGGACCAAAAGGCTGGAGGAGAATCTACTCTGGAGACTCCATTTGTCTCAACTCAGTCTGTTTCCTTGTGCCCAGCTGTAGCTGACAGACTGCAGGACCACAGCCAATATCTACAGATTTTCACCAGCCTCTCAAGATGAGGCTGAGGACCCATGCAGGATCTCTATCTAAGAACCATGGCAGAGCTCCTACAATCTGTGCCCACAGAGCACAAGAGGGAAGTCATACTCACCCCAGGGTGCAACCCTCAGCAGCCATACCTGTCTCAGCATGGATTTGAAAACCATGTATCGGAGTCGCTTGGTGAGGATCTCTCCAGCTTTGCCAAATGTGAAGCCCTAAGGAGAACAAGAGCATGTCACACAGAGGACTGGTCAGGAACTCAAAGCGCTGACTTGATGTTACTGTGGAAGGAATACATGATGATACAGAAACTCACAAAGCCTCAGTTCATGGACTTCCTGTATTGCTGTGACTGTGTACTATAATGCCAGGTATGTAGCTGCAGTGGTGAGAAGGCTCATTTTGACAGGAATTCCATGACTTCCAGTCAATGACAGGGTGTCCAAGAGGTATACTACAAATGAATTTATGTGCCCTACCCACTCCATCCCCGCTCCCAGGCCTACATATCTCCCCAGTTGTTCAACAGCAATCTCTGAGAAAGCTGGTGTTATTCCAGAGGAAGTGGTCCTCTAAACAAGCTGTGTGGTGGATTGAATAGGGATGGCCCCCATAGACTTATATGTTTGAATGCTTGGCCCATGAGGAGTGGCACTACTTGGAGGTGTGGCCTGGTTGGAGGAAGTGTGTCATTGTGGGAGCTGACTTTGAGGTCTCTTATGCTCAAGCCCTGACTAGTGTGGAACACAGTCTCCTTCTGCTGCTGCAGATCAAGGTGTAGAACTCTTGGCTCCTCCAGCACCATGTCTGCCTGCACACTGCCATGATTCTCACCATGATGATAATGGACTAAACCTCTGAAATTGTAAGCCAGCCCCAATTAAATGTTTTCCTCTATAAGAGTAGCCCTCGTCATGGTGTCTTTTCACAGCAATAAAACCCTAACTACAACAAGCTGTAAACATAAATTATTATCTGATTGGAACATGTGTGAGACAGAAAAGATGAACTGTTAATGACTGCATAAGAACCTAAGGTGAAATCTGGGAAAAAAAAAATTTACAGTCACCTACCCATAAGGGAGGAACTGAGAAAGTCAAACTTTGGTATCAAAACAGATCGAGGCAGATGGCTCACCAAAAGGAAGCCTTTTGCATTCTATCTCCCCATACTTCAAGGCTATACATTCAATGTCTGGAAGAGGGACAGTAACCAGAAAAGAACAGTAAGATATGAGTGTGCTGCTATATCAGGTCACATCTGGAAAGAAAGGACCAAATCTTCACTACAATGACTGTGGGGACAAAGGTCTAGGAAGCAGCCGTATTCTCCTTTTCACCTGGAACTGGAAGTGGCAGCCCACAGATGAGACATGGGAAAGGTTATGTGGTGAAACACAGAAGGGAAGGTCCTAATTCCATCCCTGTATTCTGCTGTCCTATCAGAGAAATGGAAGAGAGGAGCCATATATTCCTTTGTGCTCCTAAGTTGCATTCTGGGTGTTACTGAGAGAAAGGGAGGAAACATGTGCAGAAGGCACAAGTCAAGATCAAAAAGGGAAAAAGGGAGTATGTCAGTAAAGGCTAGATGGGGCCACAAACAGGTTTCTGCTGTTGGACCAAATGGTATATGAAAGGTCTTTCTCACTTTGAAATTGCTAGACTAAATGGGCCTATCTTCAATGTGCAACAGGGAAGTTGTTACTGTTATTTTGTTGAGAACTACCTTCTGATGCATGGTGGCTGCATGCATGATCTCACAACCCTGTAACCGTCATGCTTAAAACCAAACTGGGGATTGGAATAGTTGACAGGTTTCCAGAGGCCAGGGCTCAACAGGGGCAGGATTGGGGTCTACACCAAGGAATGTGAATTCCTGAGCAGGATAGGACACAGTCTGATTTCCTGCCTCTCACTGAGGTCCCTGCCTGATTGTCAGATGAGCATCTGGGCATTCCACCCTTTTCTGGTACAGACTGGAAATCCACTGAGGTCCAGGGATCCACTAGCTGTCTCTCAGGGTGGTCTTGTTGTCTTACCAGACTGAGGCACAGCAGACTCAGTTTCTCCAACACAACCAAACTGTGAGGGAATGGCTTTCACTTCTCATGCTTCACTATTCTAACTGTCGAAGCAGAGTGACCAGCTTAAAGCTGCCTCCCTTCCAATCTCTTACACACTCCACATAGAGCAACTGAAACTTCTCCAAACACTTGTGAATCTCTTGCTGGAAGGCAATGTCTCATTTATTCTAGAAAGATGGAGTTCTACAATCCTTTAAGCATTTGGTCAAATAACCCTTTTACTCATTTTTTTTTTGTCTCAAACAGTGTTCAGGAACTGTTTCTTGTCTACTAAAATACTAATACATGTTTAGAATACGTTTAACTAGGGGCTGGAGAGATGGCTCAGTAGTTAAGAGCACTAGCTGTTCTTCCAGAGGACCCTGGTTCTGTTCCCAACACCCCCATGTTGGGTCATAACCATCTGTAACTCCAGTTCCAGGGGGCTGATCTCCCTCTTCTGGCTTCTGCTGGCACCAGGCATGCACACAGTGCATAGCCATATATGCAGGCCAAATACTCATACACAAAAAATAAAATTGTAAATTTAAAAATCCCAGAACGTATTAAAGAAACCTGTTTAGAGTTTCAGCTAAAATATTTCATGTGGTGGAAATTCTGATTTCTTTGAAAACATGGTTGTATGGAATGAATGTTTTTTGTTTTGGTCTCAAGTATGGGATGTAGGGGTGGTTTGTCCACTGCTGAAAAACAGACTCATGAGAGGGGCATGAAAAATACCCTGTTGGAAGAGTGCCTGATGTTTCACCAGCCAGAAACTGTCACATGTAGAGAACATGCTTTTTGCTGGATCTTTCAACAGGAAGTACCTTGTGCAGAGGACATGATGTTGGCCAATTGGAAAACATCCTTGTGTGGATTTTGAGGGGGTATAAATAGAAACCCCAGAAAAACAGAGTTTCTTTTGCTTGGCATTGCTTCTCATCTCTGCTTTGCTTCAAAATACTCCAGATAATGCTTGGAGACTTGCTGCTGCATTCTCTGCTGAAAATTACAGCCCTGTTTGGGCCGAAGAGACCTTGGCCCCAAATGGGGTACAGAAACTGTTGTCACCACTGCCACCAATATCTGGTCCACTGTGGCTGCTGGTGTCCCTTTAAGACCTCCCATGAACTGCTGCTGGTTCATGTTGCTGCTGATGCCTGTCCCTGTGTATGCTATTTGGCTGGACTGCTAGAATCCTGATGAACTGCCCCAAGGACCTACATCTAAAGATGTCTACACTCTGTCTCTACTAACCTTTTTTTCTTCTGTACCTCAGGTCAGTGAGTTGGAAGGTAAGTAGAGATATTAATATAACAATAAATAAATAGTTTAGAAGTACACCTTCACAGGACCTGCCTTCAAGCTTCAAGAGGTAAGTACAAAGTCCTCCAGGTTGTGGTTTACTAAACCTTTCAGTTAGCCAAAAAGTTTTACTTTGGCTTTGGGTCTGCTGGCTCTCTACTCTCAGGGATAGAGCCTGCCATGCCACTCGAGATGAATAGAAAGATGATGAAACCCACTCATATCCCCCTCCTTTCCTATGACTATGTTCCAGTAGATATGGTTTGTGCTTAGTAACATGTCTCTTCCATCGGGATGTTTTTCATGTCCCTCTCACGAGTCTGTTTTTCAGTGGTGGACAAAGTACCCCCACATTCCATACTTGAGACCAAAACAAAAAACACATTCATTCAACACAGCCATGTTTTTATAGAAATCAGAACTTCCACCACAATTTCATGTGGGTAATCACTGACTCATCGAATAGGAGGTTACTTCCTAATGCCTCTCACAGATCTGGGCTTGCTCACTTGGTCATATTTTCTCTTAATCATCATGAGGTAACATTTTCCATATTTTGGAAAGGAAGTTTAGACAAAGACAGCTAAAATGACTAATCTTCCCATGGATACATAATTGTGCAAATGACAGAAAGACCTAGATCTAACCCAGAGTCCACAATGCATGCCTTTCTGCACTATATTGTAAGAACATTTAATTTCTTTGAATTTGAGTCATATGTTTTTCAAGCTGCAAAAAGTGCTAAGGATGTGTCTTAAGTGCTTCTTTTTTTTTTCTTTATAATTGGCTTTTAATGATTCTCCTATCATTGAAAGGGTTCTTTCTCAGTAGCAAGAGCATAGTGATAAACATCCCAACATCTTTTTAAATCAGTGTGACACATTTGCAGAGTTCTCTTAGCTTCTTTTTTTTTTCTTTCTTTCAAATATTGGAAGACATTTCTCTAGCTACTAAATTGACCAACAATACTTAGCTTCAAACTTATTCCTGGGTCTCCCATTCTTATGTTTCCATCTTTGTTCTACTCACTGCAGTATACTGAACATACCTTACTATGGTTGGGTCAAAGGTTGCATTTGGTGAAAAGTGTAGAGAGGAGAAGGAAAGAGAGTGAGAGGAGCCAAAACCACAGATGGTTACAGCCCAAGTTAGGAAGGAGGAACTACACAAGCAGGAACATTACATACATGCTTGCAGATCTTCCTAAATGAATACAGAAATAATGTAGACACTTACCTGAAAGAAGTATGTAACAAAAGAAACCATTCCCATGACCAGAAAAAGCAGTGAAAACAAATCACAGTTCCGTTGTTTTATTTCAGGGTCGTCATCTCTTGTAAAAACCTGTAACAAAATATTTGAGGGGTTCTTAGTTCTGTTGCTGATGAAGGCATTCCTCATGGAGCCCATTCCATTGCACAATGTTTGGGGGACAAGACAGACTTTGCATACTGGATCAGGGTTGGCTTCCGCAATACCGACCTCCAAGGCATCTACATTCTGCCTTCCTTCAAGACAGAGGGAGTCTACCATTCACAGACTCATCCAATATTTTTTTTTGGGGGGGGGCGGAGGATTGGTTTCTATAATGACTAATGCATGCACCCAGCTATGGAAAGAATTCTAATAAATTCTCTCCACTTGGAATCTTGATAAGGAATGACATTGTTCAACAATTCTTTGTTTTACTCTGTGAAGATTTCAAAATGTCCCCAGCTGTCTGGGAGTGAATAACCTATCAGGGGGCTCATCCCTGAAGAAAATGGAGTCTGCCACTTTCTGTCAGAAGCTGTTGTGGGGCCTTGTGAAATATCCCCCACTCACCCAATTGGTCTGTTGACTGGTGTGCTATTACATGGGTCTTATTTAGGCAATTATATGGTCAAGAGTTTATGGGTGCAACTCTGATGTCATCCAGCAGCAGGTATCCTGGTTTTCTGATTCTTACAATCTTTGTGCCCCAAAGGCAGCTCATTTTTGTCAACTTTCTTTTATCCTTATTTCTTCGTGTTTCTCCATTAAATGTATTCAGGAGGGTGTGTGTGTGTGTGCATGTGAGAATGTATTAAACAATAATAATTACAAAAGAGGAATTTGAGAGGGGGCGGGGAGTGTACACAAGGAATTGGAGGGGGTTGAAGGAGATGAAAATGATGTAAATACAGTACTTTTGTAAGAAATTCTCAAAAATTTTAAAAATTTAGGTTTCCTCTTACAAATGAGACTTCTATTCTCCCATCTTCAAGTGACATGAAGAGTGATGTTTTTCTGGCTTTATCATCAATGGTACAAATAGAAGCAATTCACTCACTCTTCATCAGTAACATAAACAAATGTACACACAATGTACACCCACACTTACCCCTACAATCCTTGAAAACACTATGGCAAACACTGGTTGTACACATCCGTTTATAACAGCACAAAGTACACCAACAATGAAATAAGGCCACTCAGTTATATTCAGCTTTAGGATCCGCCAAAAGGGAACTAGAGGCACGTCTTCATCCTAGAAAACCCACACGTTACAACAAGATAGTGTACAAAATTGATAATTTGGGGGCGAGAGAAAGACTCTGCAGTTGAGGGCACTTACTGGTCTTTAAGAGGACCCATGTTCTATTCCCAGCACCCAAAAGGCAATTTATAATTGTCTGTAATCTTAGTTCTACAGGATCTGATTCTGCCCTTTAGGGGTACCACACACACAGCATATAGACACACATGCAGTCAAAATACTCACACACATAGAAGTATTATTTAAAAATCAATAATTAAATTTTTCATCTATAGCTACACCTATACATATTATCATTAATGCATATAATGATATATAATATAATTCATATTGACCAGTAGTATTATTTCTGAAGCTAACTCTGTCACTTGCATTTAAGAACAAAAACAAACAAACAAAAAAACAACTAATGATGTTACTACCAATACTCTTGGCCTAGAATTCAGAAGACAAGAATATTGTAAACAACAAACAGAATATAAAATTTAATACTGGCAGATCCACCAGAGTCTCTCTCTTTCTAAAAATTATTAAACTGCCCCAGCACATAATAATCTGATACTACTGACATCTGATGTTATCAAGAATATGTGTTTCTGACTATTATAAACATAGCTTTGGCAGGCTGTATGCTTATTTAAGTATATTATGGCTGGACTCTAGCTCTACACATATATCCAGAATCTTTATGTATGTTAAGAGTACAACAGCATCCAAGAAAGGGCTGCATACTACTTGCTATAGTACACAGTAACATAAGGGCCAAGAGATGTAGCTCATTGGTAAGGTGTCCAACTAGAACATATGAGGCCCTAGTACCTCAAAAAACCAAAATCAAGCCAAACCACACATTTTTACTAATTCCTTAAGATTTAGCTGACATTTCTGACTTTAGAAATTCCAGATGTTGATGGCTATTATCGTCAACTGTATAGGACCTGAGTCACCCAGGAGACAAGCTTGAGAGTGTAACAATGAGAGATTTCAGATTAAGATTTAGTTAACTGATGTGAGAATACTTAGTTGTGGAGGAGGGAACTGAACACAGCAGTCATCATTCTGCTTTCTGACTACGGTGTCACCATGATCACCTACCCCCTCAAACTGTGAGATACAAAATGAACCCTTCCTTCCTTCTTGCAGAAGAGTCAGTCAGGTATTTTTGTTACAGCAGCAAGGCCATTAACTAACAGAGACCGCTAGAGATTCTCTACATAAATCCAACATTTAGAAAAATTCATATGAATTCTTATTCTTAAATTCTAAACTGACTACAAAATGTTAAGATTTTGGCTTCTGAAATACTCTATAAAATACAATAGAGGGATTTATATCTAAAAGATATAACTGTTAGTAGTTTTTTTTTTTTAGTTGTTTTTTCCTCCTAGCCTAGATCCAGCTTACTCAGCTAACAGAGTCACAAGGAGAAGTGTGGGGAGGACTTATAACTAAGACTCTGTCCACATCCATACCCGGGCTTCTTTCGTACTAGCTCTTCTCTCTTGATCTTGTCCATGCGCACTTCTGTGAGTTGATCTCCTTATTAAAGGAGATTTCAGTTCTTCTGAAGTCAATTCAGAGGCATCAGTGTCACTCTGGGATTCATAAGCTTCATTTCCAGGTTCAACTTCATTTCCTCTAGTCTGAAACAAATAAGAAAGACAGCGGTATTGGCTAGGCACAGTTAAACAAGGGGAATTATTCACTGAACATCAGCAATAAAGAAAATAATTAAATGTTTCAAGTTATTATGAGAAAAGATGAAGTTAAGGTGCTATGCTTTTCTCATGTGATATATTCGCAAAGAAAACCACAAAATAAAAAGGACTGCCACTAAATAAAATGGTTCTTATGTAGTCAACCCTGTGTTGATTTGCTTGTCAACTAGAAACAAACCTGGACATATCTAGGAAGAAGGAATCTTAACTAACAAAATTCCCTCATAAAACTGACTTTTAGGCAAGCCTGTAGGGGTATTTTCTTGATTTATGATTGAAGTGGAAGGACTGAGCCTATTGTGGGAGGTGCCATCCTTGGGTAGGGTAATCCAGGGTTGTATAAGAAAGGAGGGTGAGCAAGCCAGAGGGGAGGCAGCATTCCTCCATGGAGTCTGCTTCTGTTCCTGCCTCCAGGTTCCTGCATTGAGTTCCTAGCTTGACTTCACTGGATGATGGACTGACTATAAGCTGTAGGATGAAAAATAAATAAACTCTTAACACCCCAAGTTGTGTTTGGTCACGGTATTTTATCACAGCAACAGAAAGCTAACTAAAATCCTTTTTTCCCCCCCTGGGACATTCAGTCAATCAAGTTTGCTTTGAACCAGTGTTATCAATGGTAATGTGGTACATTCCATAATGTGAGTCACATCTGTCATTTAAATTTTCTGAGCAGCTATATTGAAAAATATAAAACTAGATAAAAGTCAATTTTAATTACGTATTTAATCTAATGAATCCAAGACATTATTGTTATCCAATTATTATACATTTAACATGTAACAACACAAACAGTTATTGAGATGTTCTACATTTTTTTAATACTAGGCCTTCAGAATCCCAGTGTTCATTTTGTACTTAAAACACTTCAAAACTCAGATTATTTAAACACCCAGTAGCCACATGTGGCTGGCAGCGACTACCAGGGGTAGCTCATCTCTAACTCTTGCTAAACTTTAATTATCCCTTTTTAAGCTTCTCTTTTTCCCAGGAAAGGTAACATAGAACACTTTCCTCATCCTGAATATCAAAGCACTTTCCATGCTTTTCAAGATAATCAAATCAAATTTATCGATAGCATTAAACAGCAATATCATGTTATCACTAAGATAAATTAGGACATCTCTAGACTTCCACTATACCTGCATCATGACAAGTTTGAAGTAAATGCCCTTCTCTCTCATGAGTTCATCATGATTTCCTTGCTCCACAATGACACCGCCATCAAACCCAGCAATGACATCAGCATTTCGAACTGTAGACAAGCGGTGAGCTATCACAATGGTGGTCCGTCCTTCTCTAGCCTAGACAGACAGAAACCTGGCTTTTGACATATGAATAATTACAGTAAACTCAATCATTCATCTTATGTTTACCAAATGCCACTGCTTCGACGTTATAAAACCAGTAAAGCTTCAGAAAATAGTCTAGCTCCACCCTAGCCAAGGAGCTATTCATATCTGATAGCTCTGGGAGAGAAATAACCAGTTTTCCTCAATGGAGCAAAAGTCAGTGCATCAATCACACTGTAGAGCAGGTCCCATGGTCAGGAGTAAGTAGTCAGCCAGCATAAACTCCATGGTTTTTTGTTTGTTTGTTTGGTTTAATAGAGAGAGAACATGTTGCTGGGGGGGTAGGAAAATGAGGAAGGATTTGGGAGGAGTTGGGGTTGGGTATAGATTATGGCCAAAGTCAGGTGTGATGCACATGGCTTTAATTCTACCATTTGGGAGGTATAGGCAGGTGAATCTCTGAGTTCAAGGCCAGCCTGGTCTACAGAGCTACACTCAGGACAGCCAGGGCCACACAGAGAAATCCTGCCTTAAAACACGACAAAGAATATGATCAAAATATATTGTATGGAATTATTGAAGAATAAAAAAACTATAGAAAATAAATAAAACTTTTTTTTTTAAAGTACAGTGCTCTGGATAGTCAAATAGTGAAAGATACTGAGACTCATAGAGCAGCCAGTGTGGCCTAATCAGTGAGCTCCAGGTTCAGCAGTGAGAGACGCTGTCTCAAAAGAGAGGATGGAGATCAATTAAGGAAGAAAATCCACACAAGTGCACATGCCAGTTTACTCATACATGCATATACATACATACACACACACAGTCACACACACAAGAAAAAAAATGTGATACTATCACTCTTGTAATTCAGACCTTCGTAAGTGTAGTTCACAGACCTTATCCAGAGCTGCCTGAACCACGGCTTCACTTTCTGTGTCCAAGGCTGACGTGGCCTCATCCAACAAAAGGATCTTGGGGTTGCGGACCAGTGCACGAGCAATGGCGATTCTCTGTTTCTGTCCCCCACTCAATTGTGCCCCTCTCTCACCAACCAGGGTGTCAAATTTCTGTAATTTATACAAACAAACAAATATAGCAATGCAACAAACCACCTCAGCTCACATTTTGAACTGGGAAGAAATCACCGGTTCTTCACAAGAAATGCATGTATCTCTCATTTTTGACAGGGCAAGAAAGAGCCATAAAATCCATGGTAAATGGATTTCCCTGCCAAGGAAGTTCGTCCAACTAACAGAAGTTTCCCGCGTTCACATGAACCCCATTAGGCCACAGCTCTGCTCTCTGAGCCTGTGGTGACAGAGGTCAGGCACTACTCACATGGGGCAGTTTCATGATGAAGTCATAGGCATTGGCTTCCTTGACAGCTTTCTCAATCTCATCCATGGTGACGTCTTCGCGGCCATAGCGAATGTTTTCGGCGATCGTGGTGGCAAACAGCACAGGTTCCTGACTCACCACGCCAATGATTTCTCGCAGATACCTCACATTGATGGTCCTGATGTCCTGTCCGTCGATACTGACCTGAAACCAAACGCGTGGTTTTCACACTTAAGAATCACAGTGGATCAGAATGATGGGCCGTGCGTGGAGTGCTTGCGCTGCTGGCCCCGCATGCGCACTCACCACGCCCTCGGAGGGGTCGTAGAGCCTCTGCATGAGCTGCACTGTGGTGCTTTTCCCGCAGCCACTGTTGCCGACCAGGGCCACTGTCTGTCCGCTCTTCACCTTCAGGCTGAGGCCCTTCAGGATCTGCCAAGACACGTGAGAAGTCAACGCTAGGCCAGTTCCCAAGACAGTGAGTTCTATGAGTTGAAAACTGAATTCAATACTGGATAATTATATATATATATATGCTTATTTCTTTTGTTTTACAACATCTAAAGAAATATTTCTATCCAACAGATTATTGAATCATAGGTTTATCATTTATCACCATACCTTAACTTCACTTCGAGATGGGTAGCTGAAGTGAACATTTTTAAATTCTAAATTTCCCATTACACTGTCTGGTTTGTGTCCCTTGGTTGAGAAGCTGTCAATGTTTGGTTCCTAGGCAGAAACATATTTTAGGAGATCACTGGGTTACAGTCACTACTTTGTGGAGAGACGAGTCGTGATGAAACTGACTCAATCAGAAAAATCTTTTAAGTCGATGGATAAATGGGCATGTCAGACTTACATTATCAATTATGTTGAAGATTTCATAGGCTGCTCCTCTTGCGTTTGCAAATGCTTCTATGTTTGGGGCTACATGTCCAATACTAAAAGTCCCCAATAATATAGAGAAGTAGACCTGAGGAAGAGGATGAAAGCATGCAATTACTTAGTGCTCAAGCACATTTTTCTCATGTTTCCCTTTTCTTCTAGCATAGCCAATTCCATTTGAAAATGACAAGAACAGTGTAAGTATACTGAGTACTGAAAATATTTTAAGTATATGTCTAAGAAATTCAAGTTCAAATCCTGCCAATCAGTTATTTAACCACTCAGTACATATATCAAAGTATCACACTATAGTCAACAAAAGTAAAATAGCTGTGATTCTGATTAAAATTTAAAAAAAAACAATCAATGTAAATTTAAGTTTAAACACTTAATGTGTTTAGAATTTGGAATCAGTCTTACTTCACCACACAGGGGTGTATATAAAATGTATAATTTCTATACAATCATATTAAATATATTTTTTTCAAATCAAGCATTTTTTTAATAAGTATTTATTGCTTCAGGTTACATCTCCATCATAGTGTCCTCTTTCCACCCCTCCCAGTGGCACCCTCCCACCCTCTTACCCCTATCCCTTCCATCCCACTCCTCTAGAGTGGAGTGTCCCTACATAACAGTCCCCCGCCCCAGTTCAGAAGTCATATGAGGGTCAAGAGCCTCCTCATACACTGGGGACCTACAAAGCAGCACCATTAGGGAAAAGTGTCTCATTGACAGAGAGAAAAAGAAAAAGTCTATGTCCATATTCCCTTTGGTGTGTTGGTTGTAGTACAGATATCCTATACTATATGGCAAAAATCCGACCATAAGGAATAGATGCCATGTGCACCCTTCTGAGTCTGGGTTAGCTCACTCAGGATGAGCTTCTCTAGTTCCATCCATTTGGCTGCAAACTGCATAATTTCGTTGTTTCTGATAGCTGAGTAGTATTCCTTTGTGTAGAACTCAAGAAATTAAATGCCAAGAAACCAAATAATCCAATCAAAAAATGGGGAAAAGAGCTAAACAGAGAATTCACAAAGGAGGAATTCCTAAAGGCTGAGAGACACTTGAAGAAATGCTCAGCATCCTTAACCATCAGAGAAATGCAACTCAAGAGGACTCTGAGATTCCATCTCATACCTGTCAGAATGGCTAAGATCAAAAGCTCAAATGACAACACATGCTGGTGATTGTGTGGAGAAAGGGGAACCCTCCTCCATTGCTGGTGGGAGTTCAGGCTTCTGCAACCACTATGGAGGTCCATCTGGAGATATCTTAGAAAACTTGGAATAGCTCTTCCTCGGGACCCAGCCATATCACTTCTGGGTATACATCCAAATGACTCCTCATGGAATCACAAGAAAGTTTCCTCATCTATGTTCATAGCAGCCTTATTTGTAATAGCTAGAAACTGGAAACAACCCAAATGTCCCTCAACTGAAGAATGGATTAAGATCAATCATTTTAACCTAGATTTTCACAAGAGTAAAAATGAAATAAACATAAGAAGAGACCTATCACTGGATTAATACTGTACATCTTCAGGACATTCATTCTCTTCAAATCTTTGACCTTCAAGCTGACCCGCTCTGCCCATGCTGCATCGGATGTTACTGCCTCTGCAAATGATCTCTCAGTTATGAAGCACATACTTCAGGCACGGGTCAGTGTCCCAAGTCACCTCCTTATACTATGTTCTTTTTGATATCTGATGAACAGGTATTTGGGCTCTTGTTCTTTGTTATTCTAAATAAAGACTTGGCTTTGCTCTACTGGCATTATACAAGGACTGATATCATGCTCCCTTCCTAAGTCACACGGGAACATGACTGTGTACCACACTCAGTCCTCACCGCAATACGGAAAGTGAGGGCACGTGCCTCTGTCACATCAGCTACATCTGTTTGGCAGAAGAGGCGAAAGAAACCAGAAGAGTCTACACAGCTGTCCCAAATCACATAGATGGTAAAGTCTGGCTAGAATTTGAACCCAGTGAGTCTGGAGCAAAATCCTGAATGCTCTATTCTGATGTTCCTGTTTAGAAAACAGATCTGCATCTGATGCATATTGCTTATCCAAAGCTGGGAATGCAGCTCAGGAGAAGTGGTGCTGCTCAGAGTGACATTTACGAAGCCCGGGTTCTATACTCAGCATATGAAACAGCAGGCAAAACTGTTTCTCTACGTCACACTAAGCAGGACACATTTCTTATTACAACCTAAGCTCTTCCACTTACAAAAAAACAAACAAACACAACCACTTAACCTCTTCACAATAACAACTACCCTAGCAGCTGGAGAGATGTCTCAGCTGTTAAAAGCACATACTGCTCTTG